>CM053787.1:171329798-171779798 GCA_028749045.1 Cupressus sempervirens
AATGATTGTCTCCCATCCCCATTTTTGTGATTATGAGGGATTCTTTAATCAGACCTTGAGACATACGATTAAATTGGGATGAGTCAAACATGATTCATATTATCCAGAAGACATTACAAGGAATGAGTTCTCTTTGTAGGAATAGGAAAGTAAAAAGGAAAAATGGAGAGTTCATTCTCAGGTTTTAGAATTTATTCATTGTTTTGATCAGAAATATGGTCCTCTAGATAATGCTAATACAAAGGCTGAAAAAGTAAATAAGCTCATGAATACCTTCCCTAGAATAATGGAAGCTATGAATGAGAAGAAATAATTTTTCATTGATTCTTACCCTGATAAGGCTAGTGAGGTCATGAGGAGGTTGGCTTTCACTCCTAATATAGGAGTTGGTCAAATAATTGTTCAAAAGAAACTAGGTTATACTATGATTTAGAATAAAAGGCCTCCTATGGATAAGGGCAAACAAATAATGGGGTCCACCAATGTATTCCAAGAGGAGAGACCTAATGAACCTTCTCCCAAGAGGTAGAAGGTAATATTAGCCCACTCAATCCCCTTTGAGGACTGAAGAGCAACTCACTGGTGAGCAAATTGAGCTGATTGGATCATAGGGAGGCATTTTTATTACTCAAGAAGATTTAGATGAGGGTAACCCTCAAGAACCTCCTCCACCAAGTTTGGATATAATATTAGCTGACTATAGAGGTAGGGAATTGGACCCTATATTAGAACAGGCAAGTCATCACTTTTTGGCTAATGACATTTTTGTAAAGCCTAGGGCTTTCGAGAAATTTGCATGGAGGGTGAACATGAATAAATTTGAAGAAAGATGCAAAAGATTGAAAACAGAGCATCCCAAGATGGATGAGGCCTCCATTAATAACCAAACAAAAGAAGAAATAATAAAAGAATTTTAGAATATAAGCCCCAAAGAGGGAAGACAAATGGTGAAGGCATCTAGCATTTTGTTGTTACCAAATTGGGACATTGTTGATGCCTTAGTTTTCAATTCTATTTCAAATAAATTGGAATTGCAAGACCCAAATATAAAGGATTTTGCAGGGGCTCCATTTAGTGAAGATCAAGCTACTCTAGTCATGTGATCATTAAGAAGAGGGTCTAGGGTTGTTTCATCAAAACCAGATGAATCGGGGCTAATAGGAAACATCATTGTGAGGAGGGTAGCTGAAACTTCTCATGTGCAGGCAGAACAATGGAATGTGGATTCATCCCAATTTGCTTTGACCACTGCTAAGAAGGAAGAAAAGGCCATGTTTGAATTATAGAGCAAGTATGAAACAATTCTAGAGGCCTACAATAAATAGGTTAAAAAGAGGATTGAGCTTGAAAACAAGCTAATGGGGAGGTCAACAGCACTAAGAATAACATACCCTCACCCCCTAGTTGAACCCTTCAAATCCACCCCCCTCATAGAAATACCAGATACACCCCAAAGGCTTAAATACTATACAGAAGAAGAATTTGAAGAAGAAAAAGGCAAGATGTGGGCATTACATGTGGAGTTGGAGGTAAAATATGAAGATAAATTAAGAAAAGCTCTCACATACTTGGGGGGAAAAATTGAGTGGCCACTAGTCTATGATCAGTTGGCTAGGTTGATCAGTATTTGGGAGGAATTGAAAGCCAGTGATGAGGCTTTGAAGCCCATTGTGAATAAGTGGGTAAGAAGGAAGAAAGAAATGACATTTTTATGTTATTTTGTCATAAAAACTTCTTATGATTAGATTGAGAAGACCTTTGATGTTGTTTCTAATCTTTCTAATTTTGACAATAGGAAGATTCATTTACAAAGAATAATAGTAGGCTACTTGAACAAGTACAAGAGCCAAAAGTTTAGTTTGTTTCCTTGTGACCTAGGTAAGAAAAATAATTTAAAAAATAAAGATGAATGGGCAAAAGAACTTCATGATATATTTTGTTTAAGGATGAATGGAATTATAAATGAAACAGGGCATGCATGGTGGGCTACCACAACTGAAGGGATAGTGAAAGCCCAAATATTCTTTGATTCTTTAAAACAAGAATTTGTTGATATTAATAGGGAAGCATAATATGTTATCAAAAGGAAACAAGATATTCTGCAGTTTGATTGGCCACATGATGCATTGTTTGACAAATGGATGGTAGAAATTGCTCCTAGCGAACAAATTGAGGAAGTTGAAACTGACAGTGATGAGGTGCAGGATGATGTGATCCAAATCATTGACACTATCAGTACACAAGGCCAACAAAAAGAAGAAGACAAGAATGTCTAGTTAGCTCCAGTTATAGCTACAGAAGCCCAAGATGTGGACGTGGCAAAGAAACAATCAAGGATAAAAGTAATGTTGTCCGTCCAAGGTGAAAATAGTGAAAATCCAAAGGTAAAAGTTTTTATAGAAATACCATAGGACTCATCATTGGCCAGCCTAAGGGCATCATATTCAGAGGATCCAGAATATTGGTGGCGAACAAAAAGCTAATAACTTGTTTTGATGTAACAGAAATGGGCCTACCTAAAGTACATTTTGTTGAGTTAACTTTCTATTATATTGAGTTTTGTTTTTTCTAGACACTTGTCAAGTTTTCCATGCTTGAAGCTTGTTGCATCTCACATATTTAAGTGAGATCCTAGGGCTGGAACAAGGGTCTAATTTCTAATGCTTTTAGTCATACTTAGTTTGTTTTTGGTCCAAGTAATTTGAACAAGCTTTATGATGTATTTTCTCTATAAGTTTAGGGGAATACATTAATACAAAATGATCTCTATGTTTTTTCCTATGGTCATTTTGAGTTTATTGCAAAATGTATACAATTTTTGAAGAAAATGAATACAAATTATGAGGTATCCCCATATTAGTTCTTTCTGAATTCTATCTCCTTTTGGTTACTTAGTTATCTTGATGTTGTATGAGTAAAAACTTGTGCAATTGAATGCGATTCTTTAGGTTGTATATCTTTCCATCATTGCTATTAGTTCAATGAATTAAGTAAGAGCTTTGATGAATTTGAAATGGTTGCTATAGTAATGGAAAGGATGTTTTGAATGATGGATTCTAGTAAGAATTGGTGATAGTATTTGTTGTAAGGCAACAAATTAGATTTATAGATTTGTAGTAGACTCTAAGCCCTACTAGAATAGGCATTGGTCAAGGTGATTCATCTGAAAGAGAAATAGATCATAAATGGGTATCAAATGCAAAATTACAATCAATTTTACTTTTATTTCCTGAAGATCTTCAAAGTTGGTCAATACATGTTTGCATGAAATATTCTAGCCTTACTTAGCCACTGTTGCAAAGAATACTTATAGATCTATAGAATATTTTATGACCAAATCTGTTATATGGGATGTATTCTATTTAAAATGTCACAATTAGCTATGTGTTTATGGATTGAGGATGAGAATCAGAATGAAACTAAGATAGTTTTCATACAACAATAGTTAGATTGAGTCATCCCTTAGGTATACCCACCTTGGTTTTGCAAAGCCTAAAGAGAAGAAAAGCATTCTTTGTTTTGTTAATGTTGGATCCAAATGGTTTGCATGTGTAACTAAAAATAGGAAATGGCTAATCCTTAGGTTGCATAAGTATTATCATTTTGGTATTGAAGCTCTCTATTGCTCAGTAGTTTTAAAGCTCCAACACCTTGGGCTTGTATTACTTCCTGAATTATCAAAGTAAACATAATAAATATTTTAGAGCTTATTATAACTAGAAAAGTTGGGTTACCTATCCATGATTATTAAAGCTATAAAAAGAAGGCATTGACTTCACCGATTGAGGAGGAATATCTTGATACCAAAGGTAGAGCCATTCTATGATGATAACCTACATTGGAGACCAAAGGTAGTTGGCTATCCATTTTCAATGTCCCTCCCTATGTCACTCAAGTGATCATGCATTCTTATTTGACCATCTTCATCCTCTTGAACACGACATCTATTGATAAGAGTTCCCCAACCTAGTGTTCCATAAAACTTAGCGTCCCATGCTATAATGGTCACACTTCTTCTTTCTCCAATGAAGAAACATTTTGCATCCAAGAACATCCCCTTCTCTTTCTTCCCTAGAGCATCATACTGACTTTGAGCCTTTTCTGATGTCCTCATGGGGAATCTGGGAATACTTATTCAATATTTATTGCCAAAAAAAATTAATAATTCAACAAGCTATCACAATTGTGATAACCAATTCTAATGGATAGTCATCACTCCCATAGTATTTTTGTCATGTACGTATCACAATTGGGATGCCATATTGAAATCTTAAGTCATCATTTTTGTGATGGTCTACTATTGCAATTGTGATGGCATGAAGATGAACCCTTACCCTTTTCATCTGCCAAGTTATGATATCTTTTTCTATCACAATTGCGATAGACACCCTTGACATCATAATTTGTGACAACAAAAGTCTAACACTCATTTGACGAGTGACAATTCATAGTATTGTCACTTGGGTGACAAGTGGCCATTACAATTGCGATGGTCTTCCATCACAATTTGGGCCCAAATGCAGTAGTGGCATGATCCTTGAGTTTGGCCTTCACAAACTTGACCCTATTAGAATCCTCAATATCTTCATACTTAAAGTATTCCTCCAATTCATTAATCTAATCAATCAAATCATCTAGGTTAATATTTCTCAAAAATGTGGGAACCTCAAACTTAAGTCTTTTACTAGTCTTGGAAATGACCCTAAAAAGTCTCTCTTTTTCTAGGGTTAGAATTGTCTCTTCTTCAACATTTTCTTCTTCTTCTCCTTCATCCTCACTTTCATCTCTTACGACAAGATTTATTTCTTTATTCATTTGTTCTTCCAATGTGTGCATCTATCTCTAGAGGGCTACAAAATCCACAAGTGTAACTCCTACAACCCTTTAACCACACTTTGTTTGTGAAGGATTTTTCACACTTCCATTCAAACCCTAGTGAAAATTACCTCACAATTGGTTATTAGTCTACATGCTCAGCCTAAACCACATACCTAGTGCAACTACATCATAATAAGTAATCGATTTACATACTTAGGAACTCCCACTCTGATACCACTTCATGAAAGGGTGATCCCCTTAATACTACAAACTCATAATAGAAATAGAGAAATAACAAAAATTGGGAAGAACAAAATGTGGGCTTTCTATTATCACTATAAATACAAAATTATAGACTTAAAAAATACAATATGAAATGCCACATAAGTGAATTCTTTACAATATTATTCAATATAGAGCCACAAACTAGCACCCAGAACTTCCTAAACATCACTACAAACCTTCCTTATATAGGAAATTTTTCAATGCCTAAGAAGGTTCTAGACACTAACCCTAGCCCCTCATGTTGATAAAACCCCAACTAAAAATCACTTCCTAAATTATTACATAGGTTCAGCCCTAATTGTATTTTTAGGTACCCCAACTTCTGAAAACCACAACTTTCAAATCATATGTGTGGTTTTCAAATATAAGTACTTTTTGAAATTGTTAAATCCTCATCTACACTACCTAATATGTGGAAGTGCCAGTCATCCTAGGAATGACCCTGTTTTGGAGCCTCTAAGGCCTTCAAATATGAGCTCAAAGGTTTTGTACCCAAAAAAAACTCAATAACTTATGCAATACATATGGTATGACAATATAGATCCACTAGCAAGCTAATATGACCAAGATGAACCTCTATCTGTGAAATTAAAACATTCTGAGATCATATGACCCACTTACTAAAAATAGTAAGTTTCCAAAAATAGTAACTTCTTACTGAATAGCCCTTATTAAAAATGAAGAAACAAAAATATTTTTGAGTGATACAAGATTGCCCTAACACCTAGGATGCTCCTGCATCATCATTTCAATAGGATTCAATTGAACTACATTACCACTTATTCTTGTACCAATTAAATCAATGTGCATTATTATCCATAATAATACAAGTATTTTCTATAAACTATAACTAATATCCCTTATAACCAAGTTGTTCAACACTCAAAAGATTATGTTTGAAACCATATATAGAGTAACCATCTTCACTATTAGTCTTTCCATCAAGTGTAATAGATCCTTTCCCTTTTATGTGTTATTTTGCATCATTTCCAACTCTAACTATTCCTACATCATAACTATTGATTTCAACAAATTCATTCATTTCTCTCGTCATATGAAGGGAACAACCACTATCTATTATCCAATCAAACTTTTTCCTTTTAATTTGTGATACTAATGTTTTTTCTTCTTTTAATTATTTTCCAAGGTTTTCTTCCTTAATAGAAACAAATCCAATTTCATCATCCTCATTATCACTATCATCTAATAAATTTTCCATCTTAAAATAAACTTCAATATTCTTGTCTTCTTCTTCTCTTGTTTGGTTGTTACTAGCACAGTCTCCACTTGTACATTTTTTTTGTAAACATAGGTTTGTCTCTTTGTATGCTGAAAGCAATTTCCACTCTAGGAAATTTTCCATTATATTTCATCCACATCTCAAATATTTGTAATCTTGCAAGAAGAGTCTCTCTTGTAAAGCTAGGTGTTCAAGGAATAACATGTTCAATCACCTATGTTATTTGTTAGTAGGCGGGTGTCAAGGTCTTCAATAATTTTCATACAACTTCATCTTCTAATTTTTCTCCTCCACAATTCTTTATTCCTATGAAAATCTCTAATATTCTGGAAAAGTATCCTCTTATAGTTTCATCTTCCAACATCATAGAATCTTGAAATAAACATACCCGACTCTATATTCTAGCCTTCTTAGCATGTTTATCACCTTTAAATGCAATTTGTAAACCATTCCAAATCCCATCAACAAGTCTTAAAGATTTTACCTCTCCATATTTAGTTTAGTAAGGGTTGATAAAAATGCTTCTCTAGCAAGCATATTATGTCTAAATAGATCTTTCTATGCTTCCTCACTCCTTCAAGCTTGTCTTCTTCAATCAAAGTTTTGGACCCATGCACAGAAAATGTGTCTTCATATTTTCTTTCCAAGTGTCATAGTTGACTCCATCAAACTTCAAACTATATTTCTAGAAATGTTCCATAGATCACCTTAAGTGGTTAATCTTTTCCTTCAAGAACCTAATGATCTGATACCAATTGTTAGAAAGTAAAGCCCATGAAGATAATTGAGAGTGGGGGGTGGGGTGGGGAGGTGGGGTGTGGGGGGGGGGGACCCTCAAAATGGTACCCTTGATTAGTTATTCTAGAATTTTAAGTAAAGTCTCAAGACTCTTCAACCTATTTATGCTATAAACATTTCAATTATTCAAGAAGTGAGATCTATGATTGATAATGTATTGACACTTGATAGTTTCGTTTGTCTGTTGACTACATTTGAATTGAGAAATTATGACAATATTATGGTTACAATTGGAAATTATTTTAAATATTCACTAACCATTGGAAGTTTCAAGAAATAGAATTTGAATCTAAGGATGATCTTGATGAACTTGAAGCATTTCTTGCAAGAAGGTTGTCAAGAGGTAAAGATAAATGCAAACGTAAACTACCCCTGATTTGTTTCAAATGTAATGATGTTGTTCACTTTGCTACCAAATGTTCTAAGATAAGTAAGGATGAAAAAAATAACAAGAAAGATTTTAAGTATAGGAAGAAAAAATATTATAAAGACAAAGGAAAGAAGTCATGTTACATTATTTAAGAAGAGCATATCGAGTTGAGTTCTTATGATGGCAAGGAAATAGTTGAAATGGTATATGTTGCAATCAAAGAAGATCCAAATGGTCAAAGTTATGAAAGTGAAACTACCCTTATTTCATATATTAGTAAGAATGACTAATGGATTATTGATAGTGGATGTTCACATCACATTACTAGTGATCTAAGTAAGTTTAAAAAATTTGAAGAAGTTGATGATGGTAGAACTATTAATCTAGGTAATTATGTTTTATTTCTAGTAGAAGGTAAAGGATCACTAATGTTGAACGATAAGATCAGATGTGATGATGCATATTGGATTCAAGGACTAAAATACACTCTTTTTAGTGTTGCACAATTGAATAACTTATTTCACAAGCTGGAGTTTCAGAATAGAAAAGTAAAAATATTTGATGATGAAGGCAATCTAATTAGAATAGGAATGCAAACAAAAGTTAAAATATCTTGTATTTATCCTACTACTGAGACATGCTTGTTTTCTAAAGTTGATGATGCGTGGTTATTACATAAAAGGTTGTGTCCTATAAACTTGGAGAACATGATGAAAGTTAGTAGAAAGAAAAGAGTAAGAGGCTTACCAAATCTACAAAAAAAAAAAAAAAAGAATGTTATGTGTAAAGAATGCCAACTTGGTAAGATGACAAAGTCTAAGTTTTCTAGTAAGAAATACACTTCAAATGATATACTTGGATTGGTACATACTAATTTATGTGATTAAATTAGTGTTGATAGCTATTATGGTGACAAGTATTTTATATTGTTTGTTAATGACTATTCAAGAATGATGATTGCTGTGTTCATGAAGGTAAAATCACATGATTTTGATATGTTCAAATGGTATAAATATAGAGTTGAAAAGGAAACTAGAAAATCTTTGAAATTTGGAGGATGGAAGCTTGAGAATTTCCCATACACAAAGTACACTTTTATCCCTACATAAGAAACCAAGTAGTCCTCTATCATTCTATATCTTATTTGAAAATTGTATTAAATAATGCAAAGAATAATTGTGCATCCTTTATGGAATTATTTTTTATATTTATTCTTTTTATGTCTATGTGCATTTTAATAACTCTATAATATGTATGCACTTTCATGTTTTTGGTTGAATGCTTATGTATGGGATAGAGTGCTTGAGTCTCTTGAGTTAGAATAGTTGTAGGGTTTGAGTCTAGGATTTTAACCTAGGCAATGTTGGAAATCCCTCCTCCATCAAATAATATCTAGGAATTCAACTCATGGAATTTTTTATTTTGTTTTGAGTCATCTAGAATAAATTCATAGGTATACTATACAAATGCACAGTTATACTAAGCATATATGCATCACTACAAACCCTAGCATATCAACTTTTTTGTCATCTTGTCTTGACTACTACACAACCATGTTTAACTTATGTGTCTCTTTATCATATGCATTATTCTACTTACCAAATCTGCAACTCTACTAAACAAATGTGTGGCTTTTCTTTGTATGTGCATAGTTCTATGAGATGTGTGTGCATAGTAACATAACTGGTGAAAGAATTATAAATGCCCAAGTTTATTGAACCAATGCACCATTATACTTAATAGAAGTTTAGTTATGACATAAGAACAACATTAAGAGGAATATGCACAGGTACAACAAATAGATGTAAAGTTTACAGTTGCATGGTCAATATGCTTATTTATTTTGGATGTTTTAATCACTTCTTGCATTAAGTTTAGTATGTACTTTGTACCATTTTATTTTGAGAACAATGGCATGTTGTTCTTTCTATTTTAACACTTCTTTTTGTTTATGGGCATACATGAGTTAAGTTAAAGTAAGGTAGAAACCCTAGGTGAGTTTCTCACCATAAGTGTTGGGTACTAGAAGTGGTGGGTAGGGGATCTTATTTTTGGGTACTAGAGCCCTATGTAGGCTAGATCCATTATGAGTTAGTTAAAAATTGATAACATAATAATAATAAACTTATGGTATTGGGTTATGGGGATTCACACTAAATAATATAATGGTGGAAGTTTTGTGCGAGTACCCATAGTAGGAACACATTACACATACTATAGGTATGTAGCTCAAGGGGTTGATCCCAATAGTACTTGGTCATGCCTAGCCACATTATAGTGCTTAGGGAAAGTACCTTTTGTGCAAAAAAAAGATCTTAAGCCTAGGGGGTGGATGCCAACATATAGAAAGGTATGATGACACTCACTTAGAGGAAGATACACCCTTCACTCTTATCCTTGAACTTTTGAGGTCTCTTATGATATTTGGTATTTATGTTTATTTCATATTGTTTTTTCCTTTAGGATTAAGTTCCAATTTTATCTTATGCCTTATTGGATCATGGTTTTGTCTCCTAGCTCAGGGGGTGGAAAAACTTGAGGCATATTCATGGTTTGGTTATGGAGAACTTTAATGAAGATACTTGGATGCTACTTATGATGATATTTCTAGTATGTTCTTGAATATATTAAACTTGATGCAATTCTAAATAATGTATATTGTAAAAGAACATTGTTGATGTGTCCAAAGAAAGCAATGTAAAGGGGATGGGTAGATAGGAAAGAAGGATGTATATTGAGATCTATGGTATGAAAGGGGTAGGGTAGTTAATTCACTCTTGAAGCTCATTAATGATAAATTAATATGGTATTTCTTTGAAGAATTGGAAAATATTATGTTTCAAATATTTAATGAGTATTATGCTCTATTTTCAAATTTATGATATTTGCTTACGTGTATATGAGATTAATGTATTGTTTATGAGTACATCTTAGTGGTAGAATTTTTTAAGAGTATCCAAACTAAATTACTTTAAGGAAATTAATCTAAGGTAAATTTTTAGGGAACATGTTGGACATTGTATTTGGAAAAAAAATGTTACTCACCCAATTTAGTAGATTAAGGTTTAGTCCTATCAAGTTCCTTAATGGGGCATTACAGACCAATTCAATTTTTTGTATTTCCTATGCCATAATAATTTCTTGACTATTGGGTTATGACTTATCTTGTATCAATTTTCACTCATCACCTTTTCTCACTTTCACCTCTTCACTTTTAGGTTAGAACTTTCTTTGTAGGCAAAATGGCACACAACTGATAAACTAGGTTTTTCACAAATTGCATAGCTCAAGAATTTAAGTTTATAAAGTGACAAATGACTCTTTGCTAACCAATTTATACCTTTAATAAATGATCATTAGGTTAATGTTAATATGCACTGGTATACAAAATACTTACCTACCCCTTAGCTTGTAATTAATGTCAATAATCTATTTTGTAATGGTTATAATCTTTACATGCTCTTGTCTTGTCATAGGTACTTTGTGCTTCGCTAGTTTTCTTGTTACTTAACTTCTTATTTTCTTAATGATTTTGTTTAAGGGACCAGTTTGTGATCATCTACCTTCACACACAACCCATTTAAATTTGGATTATTTTAATTCATCTTTGAAATCTCACCTTCAACTAGTGAGCTTCAAACCTCTTCAGGATTGGCCACTCCAACCTTGTCTACCTTCTTTTGCCATACTTTGTTGAAGTTCTTTATGAATTCCTCTTTTTCCATGATCTTTTTCTTTCCTTTGTTATATGAGTTTTACACTTGGAATCCTTTTCCTAATTTTCAGTCTCTAGTAAGATTACTTGTCTTGCCACAATGGTAATAGGTCATGTATTTTCATCTCCATGGTCTAAATGATTTATTTGACCTTTTCCCAATTTGTAGTATTCTACAATTTGTGCTCTATTCTCACAAGTTGATAATACCTATGCAGTGGGCTTATTCTTCCAAGCAGGTGTTGGCGTTCTCTAAAATTAATGGATTAACCTTTGCTTGGAACTATAGACCTCAGCTTTATGTCCATGCTTGTTATAGAAGTATTAATAACCATTGAATCTTCTCTCATTTGAATGAGATTTGACCTCTTGAGAAGAGTGACCATATCAGTGGTATGGTTTGCAATACCCATAGAAGGTATTTTGTGTTGGGGGTGAAATATTTCTTTTCCAACATATATTGGAAGTATGACCTACATTACTATAATAATGGAAAGTTGGTTAATTATGTTTCTTAACTTTAGATGATGTTTCCCCTTGCCTTTGTTGGTTACATTCCTTCATTCCAAATGAATTAGCTCTTTTATTCTTTTTATCACCTTCATAGCCAAGACCAGTTGTGCTCTTGGTCATTGTTTGAGCCTTGATTTTCTTGTTTATATTTTCTAAGTTTTTGTTGAACTTTCTCAGCTTCTCATTTCTTTCATTGGTACTCTTTATTTCCTTTCTCATCTTGTGGATTTTCTCACCCTTTTGTATCTCATCTTCTTTAGCCATTCTCTTTCCCTCTAGTGTTTCTCTTAGTCAATTTCCATCTTTCTCAAATGCATGTGCAACATTTCCTTTATCATTCTATGCTTGACTTAGACTTTTTTATGTTTATTATGTTCTTTCTTTAGTTATCAGATAGACTTCCTCAAATTCTTGTTATCAATCATGAGGTCAAAGATTATTTCTTTAAATCCTTTTGTATCGATGTGTTGTTGCATTTTCTCAATGATTTTATGGATTTCACTAAGTTTCTTTCTTTTTTACATTGACTCTCTTAACTTCTCTTTTAGATCTTACATAATGTCAAGAGCTTCTTCAAATTGTTTGTTGTACTTCATGGATTCTATCAGATCTTCCCTCAAGATGTTAGGCTTTTTTTTGCAAGGGTTTGTGCTCTAATACCAATTGTTGCTCCCAACGGATACTAAGAGGGGGGTTTTAAAATTATGCATAATTCTATCAATTAAAACAACAACATTTTAACAAGATTGGATACTAACCACTTAGCTATAGAAGTAATGATGAATACAATAAAGTAAAACCAAACTATCTCACAAGAAAGGACATATATCAAGTGACATATATAATTGTACATGGAAACCCTCAAAATGAGAAGATGGAACCCATGGTGGGGATAATATACCCACTAGCCCTGTACTAGAGATAAAAGGTTGCTTGGTCCAGAGCTACAGTTTGTTCATTTTGAGAATGCATCCTATTAAGAATGTTTGCATCGTGTTAGGATTACAATCATCCTATTAAGGCTACCTTGCTAAAGGCTTTAAGAACTCCTTCTAAGAGGCACATTGTTAGAGGATTTACACTATGCTTTCAATTGAAGCATGTCTAGTTAAGAGCTTAAAAATGATTACAATGATAAGAAAGTAATCAAATATTGATCTAAATTATGTGGTACATCCTTCTTGATAGATCTCTAGTGTTCATCTATTAAATATCTTGATCTTTTCTTTCCTTGATGGAACTCTTTGTGATGTCTGTAATATCACCATGTCCTCATCTACTTAGCATTGCCTACAATGCATCCTTCTACATTGGCTAGTCATTCCCTTCATTATGTCTCTTCTTAGAAAAATACTAGATGCATTCAAATATTTTCTTCTTAGCTCACATTATCTATATTTGTCAATTTTCTCTCTCATTCACACATAAGACTTATTTTGATAATATATATTTTCTCTCTTTTTGGGGTATTGAAACCCTAGAAAGTTATTCTACCCAAAAAACACAATTCAAAATTTGAATCACATACTCGAGTAGTTCATGAAGAATTTGTGACACCTATGACATAGGGCCTAGATTGGTATCCCAGCCAATCTATGCTAGGTCTAGTCATAGCCTATCTATCCTTCCTTATTTCTATCACCTTATCGGAGCTTCAACTAGTTCATGGTTTGGTACATTTCTTCTCTTATGGGTCACTATAATAGTGACTTGTCATGTTGATCATGATTTAACTACTTTACTAATTCCTCATCTCAATACTTGACCTGACTAATGTAGATGTATAGTAGTGATCATGAGATGGTATACTATATGTTTGATTAGTTTCCAATCAATGAAAATACTTAGTAATGCCAATTAACTTTCACGATGCCTTTGAGACTAGTAGGGTTAACAAACCTATCTCCACAAATCTTCCTCTATGTCATGGACATGACACCCAAATCTACAATATAAAGCAGCACCATATCCTAGACAGATGCCTATGAAATAAAAATATATATTATTTTAAGATCACTAACTTTCAAGAAGAAAATGTCAATTTATGATGGAAAAAGGAAGTTATACTATTTTCTCCCTCACTAGAAAGTGAGTATTATGTGAAGCTAAACAATGGTAGAGTAAAAGAGTATATAGTAGTTTTGAAGCTCACTAAAATACTTGATTGACAAAATTTGGTAGATTTTATGGGCAAATGATCAAGATGCTCCTAAAAATTAAAAAGTTACACCAACTAGAAATTTTGAAAGAACTCTATATATAATCCTATGCTTATACCTAAAAACTTTATGGGTACTTGTAAAAAGTAATAAAAAATGGGGATTTCTACTACTTATTGAGCAAAGGCTAATATTGAACCAAAATACCTAGGTATACAACCACATTAAAACCAAATGCATCACACACACCTATCATACATTGGTTAGCTAGTTTATATTTCTTATAGCCTTCTTTCCCTTCCTTAAACATGTCCTCCACATATAGAAAAGCTAAATGGATTGTAGAAATGTAATCTAATCAGAAATAGAAAAAGAATTAGGGATCTTATGAAGGCTCCAATGGAAAGATTACTAAGATTCTAGAGATCTATTCTAATATCATAAGCAAAAGGATTAAGTACACAAAAGGACATGACCAAAAAATTATATGACATCAATTTTGTTAGGACTTCTATAAAATTCAAAATGAAAGAACAAATAAGGTGTATAAGCTAACATGCCTCAAAGATCCCTTGGATAATTATATTCTATAGTTATTGAATATGCATTAAATGGTTTTCTAAAAATAGTTGTTGCAACTAGTGGGTGGATTTGTTTTTTAAATGGTATTTTAATATGCTCGTGCTCAAATTTAGGGTTGATAAGTAAAGACAAAGTACACAAAAATCCTTAAAAGAAATGTGATCTCAATATCTAAGTTCGACTTGTTGAAGATGTGCACAAAATGGATTATTCAATGAAAAAAGTCTAAAAGCCCAATAATAAAAAAGAAATATAGTCTTGTGAATATCCAAATAACCCAAACCTTAAAGGAACCCTTCTAGTAAGTTGTAGAATCTCTGCAAGTAGTAGTCAAGATCTCTATAAGTAGTCTTATGAGATTGTATATTTATTTCTGACCTACAATAAAAGGGAAAATAATTGAACTAAATAAAACATCAATATTTGATTAAATCAATAGAACAACCTAACATGCCAAAGGGTAAATACAAGCAAATAAAACTAAAGACTTTATACATTTAAAGTTATAAAGATGTGGAATTGGAATTGGTTTTCCAAATCCACCTTTTGAGGTGGAAAATTTCTATGCTCATTTTGGGAAAAAAAATAGAATTTTGAAGATCCAATTCCATTTTTTTATTTTAGAAACAAACTATAAATATGGGAATATATGATTTACATTTCCCAATCACACCTCAATTCCATCCACTAAATGGGCCCCAAATTATACATTCAGTTTTTATAAAAACACATTAAACATCCATAACTTAAAAGAACATATCATATAATAATGAGATTATTTTAACTAGTCATTTTGTAATTGTACACTAATAAAAGCATCAATTCAATTCCAAGTACTCTGAGATGCCCAAATACACAAGCAATTAGTGTAACTAGATTCTTATGAACAATAAATAACACTAAGCCAATCATATATGGGTACAACCACACAAGGAGATGACTACATCAACCTTCATTACAAATTATCCATTCTAGTTTTTATTTCATCAATAGACTTTATCATGTTAGATTCAATTTCCTCATCTTTTTAGTTCATCAAATCTATGTGTTTCTAGAAGATAACAACTCATGTGGTAGCTTATATAGACTTGTATTTTTCCTTGGGATCATACATCTTAGTTTTGGTAGTGCTTTATATATTTCCCTAAGGTTATGTGCCTTATCTTGCAAGACCTCATAAGAGTAGTGGCTCCTTGGACTATGGTCTAAACATTTGTATTTAGTTATTTCAAGCAAAATCCATGCATTCAATAAAAAAGAAATGGTTTGAGAGAGCCATATGGTTACCCTACCTTTGAATTTTTATTTTCACCAATCCATGATTCATTTTTCACAACCTACTTCTCTACATCATTTTACCAACAATTTTTGACCCTATATTTGTACCATTATGGAGGTAATGATCTATCATTCTAGAATAGAAGCTTTATTATTTGAGATTTAGACTATATATTTTCCTTTTCTTCAACTCCATTTTCTGCTATTCTATACCTTAACCCCTCATTCTAGGTGTTTTTTCTTTGCCCCAACTTTTAGCATTGTATTAGCTCCTATTTTAAGGCAAGGTTTTTGAGGAAATTTTTCCCCATCAGTCAATGTTGATCCATCTTCTATGCAAGAATATTCTCATTGCATTAGCCTTTGGTCTGCTTCTTTCACCAACCCACACCAAGTTGCACAATTTTAAGAAAACCATGCTAGTTGTACATTTTTTTTATTGGTGATAAGGTTATTATTTTATAAAAAGTAGATTGAATTTTAGATAGTTCCAAACTAGTGAAAATTACAAAGGAAAACTACCTCTCCATATAAATAAAGAAACCAAAAAATATCATATTAACAAATTTGAGGATTAATTTTATTTATTTTCCCTACTTTTCAAGTGTGATCTTAATATCATATCAAATCCTCCTTCTTCATTTATCTTCTTGTCTCTTTTCCCTTTAACCATTTTTTGTCCTCCTTTTGACCTCTTCACCTCCTTCTACTACAAGGTAACATATTCACTTATGTAGCACCAATATCATCCCTGTGAAGTTATTCCTTCATTTGCATGACTTACATTAACAAAAAATAAATTATGAACAATAAATAACACTAAGTCAGTCATCCCTATGAAGTTATTCCTTCATTTGAAGATTAGATTCTTATGAAAAATAAATAACGCTAAGCCAATCAAGGGTACAACCACACAAGGAGATGACTACATCAACCTTCATTACAAATTATCCATTCTAGTTTTTATTTCATCAATAGACTATATCATGTTAGGTAATCCACAAATTCAATTTCCTCATCTTTTTAGTTCATCAAATCTATGTGTTTCTAGAAGATAACAACTCGTGTGGTAACTTGTATAGACTTGTATTTTTCCTTGGGATCATACATCTTAGTTTTGGTAGTCCTTTATATATTTCCCTAAGGTTATGTGCCTTATCTTACAAGACCTCATACAAGTAGTGAGCTCCTTGGACTATGGTCTAAACATTTGTAATTAGTTCTCTCAAACAAAATCCATGCATTCAATAAAAAAGAAATGGTTCGAGAGAGCCATATGTTTAACCTACCTTTGAATTTTTCCTTCCACCAATCCATGATTCATTTTTTACAACCTACTTCTTTGCATCATTTTACTAACAATTTTTGACCCTATATTTGTACGATTGTGGAGGTAATGATCTATCATGCTAGAACAAAAGCTTTATTATTTGAGATTTAGACTATATATTTTCCTTTTCTTCAACTCCATTTTCCACTAGTCTATACCTTAACCCCTCATTCTAGGTGTTTTTTCTTTGCCCCAACTTGTGGTATTGTATTAGCTCCTATTGTAAGGCAAGGTTTTTGAGGAAAATTTTCCCCATCAGTCAATGTTGACCCATCTTCTATGCAAGAATATTCTCCTTGCATCAACCTTTGGTCTACTTCTTTCACCAACCTACACCAAGTTGCACAATTTTAAGAAAGACATGCTAGTTGTACATATTTTTTTGATTGCTGATAAGGTTATTATTTTGTTAAAAGTAGATTGAATTTTAGATAGTTCCAAACTAGTGGAAATTACAAAGGAAAACTACCTCTCCATAGAAATAAAGAAACCAAAAAATGTCATATTAACAAGTTTGAGGATTATTTTATTTATTTTCCCTACTTTTCAAGTGTGATCTTAATATCATATTAAATCCTCCTTCTTCATTTATCTTCTTGTCTCTTTTCCCTTTAACCACTTTCTGTACTCCTTTTGACCTCTTCACCTCCTTTTGCTACAACAAGGTAATATATTCACTTATGTAGCACCAATATCATCCCTATGAAGTTATTCCTTCATTTGCATGACTTACATTAACAAAAAACACTCCTTTTTTTTTAATGAATAGCCCCTTCCTTATATTAAAAAAATGCAATAAAGAACTACATATTCACAAAAAAGGGGGCCAGGGGAAATAGGATCAACCCGTGAGTTCATACAGCCACAGGCTGGAAATTAACTATTCATCAAAAAAACTTTTAGAAAACACAAAAATCCTCAAGTTGCCACTTTAGTTCCAGCCAAAGGAGAAGGACCCTTATCATTAGAGCCCAGCGTGAGGGTGGGGTCAGTGGATGGCTCAGGGGGAGCCCATCCATCATCAGTAGCAACATCATTATCTTAAGCTTTCTCTCCCTTAGGCCTAGGAGGAGAAATGGCTAGGTTTGGTTAGGAAAACAACCACTTGGGGTTTAAGTGTGTAGAGGGCCAACTAGTAGCAAAAGCAGTAGGAGGATTCATTGGGGACCACCCCAAGCTAGACCTCTAGGGAGGCAAGACAGAGTGGTGCTGACCACTAGGTCCTCTAGAAGATAGGAATTAACCAAAAGCACCACCGTTGGGAGAGAGGTGCAACTGAGAGTGAGGCATGTGCAAGAAGCAAGCAAAACTACTACATCCTCAATAGTGACCATAAGGAGTACAGTTGCCAGAGGCCAAATTTGGCAGAACATGAGCTACCATATAGGGAGCATTTCCCCAATGAGCCAAAAGCTCCTATAAGTGAGCCAACTCCAAAGCCACTTTATCTTTTTGTATTTGAATCTACAACATGACATTATTATAAATACATGCTTTAGCATACATAGCAACATTAATGTCTGTTGGAAATCTGATTGAAAAGATCATTGATTGTTTGCAAAGAGGGAGATTAATGACAAAGAATGTTTTCAATCATTATTTTGTCACTGATGTCAAACCTACTAGTTGCTAGAATGATAATTCCTTATAAAACCCAAGTGCTATCACTTAGTTGATTGATGAAGAGGATTTAATCAACAAGAAGTAACAAAAGTACATGGAAAGGTTGAGTTATGGTTTTGTAATAAAGTACAAAGTTTAGTTAAGACAATGGTAAAATGATGTATTGATAATATACTTGAAGAAATAGAGGTTGGCCACACTTAGAAACTTTAGAAGCATAAGTTGTAACAAGACTATATGCAAAGCGTTACTAAGTTCATTAGTGAGTGTCAAGCAAGCTAGTTCATGCTGAGTGAAGTTTTAGTGAGTGCCAAGAAAATGCAAAATCTATTGTGCGCCAAGTGATAAAGAAGGAGTCGAGCAAGTAATAAGTGTCAAGCATCAAAAAAACTTAGTGGATGTCAAGTGAATCCATAGTAGGTTCTCAGGATTAGTAAAACATAATTGGTGCTAAGTAACAATATGTATCAAGCACCAAAATTTCAATAGTGTCGAGCTACTACATTATGTGAAAAGTCAAAGATTCACCAGATCTGAGTTGACAAGTTTATTACCTTGAATTTTTTGAACTAGATGGTGGATAAGGTTGATGAGCTAGAGGCACAGAATTTTAGGTTAAACATTTTTGGGGGAATTTAAGATGATTCTTCATGATGTTTCTAGAAGGAACAAGATATGGGTTAGGTTCATTGAATCCTACCTAATCCATTCGAATTGAAATTAAAAGAAGGAGGATTCAAGAGGATTCTAGACTTCTATTTAAGGAGTCACAAGCTAAGAAGCTAGAGTTGTTGGGTCAAAGTTGTTGAAGGGTGTCAAGGAGAAGGCACTGAAAGAAAGAAGAACAGAGCATAGATACTCTACTTTGAAAAGTTTCCATATAGGAGATTGCACTCGTATATCGAGCATGGAGACTCAAGGAGACAAAGCTTGAAAGGAGGACAAGCTGTCAGAGCTGAAGAGACTAAAAGCTAGGAAATGTTGTGAGAGCTGAACTAAGATCTAAAATATGCAAGTTAAGTTGTGAGTTGTATCAGGTCAAAAACCCTTGTTGTTACTCTCTATCATTTGTGTCAGCTATGATAAAATCCTATGGACTTAGGTTGGCTTAACAATCATTTGTAAATCCTTTAATAGGGTTGCATTCCAAGTGAACTTTCTAAAGTCCTCTAACTAGGCCCACTTGTAATAGGGTGGTTAAATCCTTTAACCGGGTTACATTTAACAATGTGTTGTAGCATTTAATAGGGCAGGCCATTCACAGGGCATCACTTCAAAAGAGTGAGAATTAAGTAGCATGTTACTAGTGGTTTTTCTCAAATTGGGTTTCTATGTACATCATTGTGTTATGTGTTGATCTTTCATGTCTTATTCTTTCATGTTGACTTTACAATAACTTGCTAAGTAGGAAAGTTTAAGCTTGGATGCATGAATAGTTTAATGGGCTCACTTTACTTGATGAAAATTTTTATTAGGAAATTTGGACCTTGAATAACTGATTCACCCACCCCCGCCCCAACCCCCCCCGATCAATTATTCTGAAGCAATTGTAAAAATTGGTATCAGAGCCTTTTGTTGATTTAGTTTAAAGGTACTAGAAGCAGGAAGATAAAAAATGTCCAAGAGAGAAGTTCCCAAGCTCAATAGAGATAACTTCACTACATGGAAAAAGTTGATGAAGTTGCATCTTAGATCAATAAGTGATCATGCACAAACCTCAATTAAATTGGAACATGTTGATCCAATTATACCCACTGTAGAAGATATGAAGAAAAAGGAGCACAATTAGGCAATGCTGGAGATTGCATATGCCCTTAACTATGTTGAATTTGATGAAATTAAAGGATATGACTCTGCATTGAAGATGTGGAAAGCCCTGATGAATATCTATGGAGGAGATTAGAATGTTCAAAGAGAAAAAAGGGAAAGCCTTAAAGGAAAGTTTTATGACATTAAAATGCAGGAAGGTGAGAATGTTGCTCAATATGCCTCCAGAAAAGAAGAAGTAGTAAGTGCAATAAGAAGTTTGGGTGGTCATTTAGAAGATGACACTATCAATAGAAAATACTTAAGAACATTGCTCCCTATCTATGCTATTAGGGTTTTAACCATCAAAGAGTTAAGGTGTGTACCAGGAAATACACTAACTTTTGAAGGAATAATAGGAAGACTCACTACATTTGAGTTTTCCAACTTTGATAACTACAGACCTAAGAATCTTGAATCTACCTTTAAAGCCAAGATATCATTCAAAGACATTGGGGAGGTGAAATCATAGAACAAGAAGAAAAAGGTAAAATTTAGATCTAGTGATAGTAGCACAAATGAAGAAGATGTGGAACAATTGGAAGCACTACTGGCCAGAAGATTTCAAAGAGGCAGAGGTAAATTCAAAGGTAAGCTTCCTATCATTTGTATTAATTTCAATGAAGAAGCACATATTGCTGCATGATGCACACAGAAGAAGAATTGCAGAGAAGGCAACAAGAATAAGAACATAAGAGAAGATTAGGGTAGAGATTACAAAGATAAAGGCAAAAAGTGCTACATTTTTGAAGAAGAAGATTCTAATGAAAATGATGATGAGGTAGTCTATGTAGACATGAAGGATGAGTTAGATGAAGATGAGGCAATAGCACTGGTCACCTATGTGAACAAGAATAACAAATGGATCATAGATAGCGGATGCTTCCATCACATGACAGGAGACAAAAGTAAGTTTATTAACTTTACTGAGTATGATGGAAATAGTGTTGTAGATGCTCAAAAATGGTTTACACCATTTCTTCATACTAATTTGTCCCATTTTCTCATTCTACTAGCTTTGATCTTTTGTCCAAACTGATCATACTTTATCATTTGTATCATCTTTCACATCAATTTCAAGTCATTTCAAAATCATATCAAACCAACTCGAAACCATTTCAAATCAACTCAAAATCACCCAAAATCAACTCAAAACCATCTAAAATCAACCATAATCATCACAAAATGCATCAAACATCTCGAATCAATCATCATCTATCCAATCCTAGGCATTGTTGTGTCTTTCATTGTCTTGAAACCTATCAAACTATCAACCTATCAATTTGATTTTAGTACTATCTTGGCTTTTAGTGCTAGGTCAAACTATCATTCATGTCATCCAATCTTTGATGTTGTTGAGGCTCTCAATGTTAGATCATGGTATTATCAACCACTGTAATAATATTGATAGTGTCCGTCAATATTATTATGATCAACCTTATTAATCACTCTAGATCCTATAGCATTTTACAATGTTAGTTAAATGTTACGTATATTTAATTCATGTCATGTGTCCTTGGCATGTTATCAATTTTGATCAATAAATTTGACCATGGATTTGGCCTATCTATCATCATCATATTCAATATGTATCATTATCACATCTTCATCAAAGGATACTGTCGCACTTATTTAATCAATTTTGGCCAATCATTTACTAATTTTCTCTATAGGATTAAATAACCAATAATTTAATCCTATCATTCTTACTAATTATTCTTCCTAATTGTTATCCTCAATTAATTAATTGATTCATCATTCACAAACCACAAAAATTCTTAATTTCCTAAGTCATATTTTTCTCCATTAATTACATTTCTACTAATTTCTATTTTGTGGAATAAAGGATTTTTAATTTAAATATTATACAAAATATTGACATCATCATGACACTTGGGTATGACACCTCACAGATTCTCCTTTGACACTTGGCTAAGAGATGTTATAATCCAATATTCTTATTCTCTTACGCATGTCCATATTTGGCTTCTTTGTCATAGATTGTTGGCTTTAAGTGGGTTGAGGTGTCTTATGACACAACATAGATACTCTTTCACATTTAGCCAAGTTTGACTTCCATGTGTCATAGAATCCTACATTTTGCATCTTTTGTCATATGCATCATGGATTCTCAAAGGAATCTCTTTCTACATTGCAAATCTAAGGGTGAAAAATCCAATGCTCTCATCCTCCATGCCCATTATAAAATGAGCGTTCTTCCTCTCATTTCTAGTCCTAATTTCTTTTAGATTTTTCACTCCATCTTTCACATTAAAATCACAACTTATAGTATTCTCATAGCATAATCACCATTATCATAGACTTTTCTTCAATTTTGTGTGCACTATAGGAAATTTTGGAGCTATATCATTTGGAGAAGAAAGAAGGACATGGGAGCTACAAACAAAAGGAGTTTCAACATTGTTTGCTTTCTTTATTAGTTTAGCTTTCATGGTAGACTAGTGGGTGCTAACGTATGATTATTGAGTTTTTGATTTCATCATAGTATGTTATGCATTTAACCCATTTTCTAGGTCCTCTATTTGGTGAACCCAATGTGAAGATGCTTATCTAACTTGGGTTTTCTTGTTTTGTGCTTGTAGGTGCAAAAAAGGAGCTCATTTGGAGGGGTATAATTCTTATTATCTCTCCTTTATCACACCTAGACTAATTAGGGGGTCTAGTAACATGGTTATATGCCTTCACTCCATGCATTTTGTCAGCTTTTTGTCTTAGGGTGCACTCTACTCTGTCAGGGTGCACTTGGGACCCCTAGGAGCAATTTTAAGGGCATAGGAGACACCATAACACCTGTTTATTATTCCTAACTTACCAACCATGCCTCAAAACTACCAATTTAACCCTTCTAGGCTGCAACTACATCATGGGCATAGAAACTATCTCGGCACACTTAGTAGTATAAGTTCCAAAAATTGCAGTTTCTAGGTCTTATTTAGGCACCATTTCCCCACAACTTGCACCTGGGCTCCCAATTGCGCCTAGAAACTACCAAGTGCACCCAAACTAGCCCCAAGTGCACCATTGGCCTAGTTAGCACTATCTAGGCACACTTGGGGGTATTATGAGACATTTTGGCCTTCTAGGGTGCAATTTGCTATGTCAAAGTGCACCTAGTTCACAAGAAAACACATACATAACACATAATCTACATCTAAGGTTTCCATTTGATTCTAGGACATATGTTGGATGATTTTGTGTTACTAATGATCTATTTGTAGCATGTGACAATCATTGGATGAAGACATGATCATAACAAACTACTAATTTTTGTTTGCAGGATGTTGTTGAAGACAATTGTGTGTTTGTCAAAACCATGTATGTGGATTTCAAAGATTAGATAACACTTTGTTTGGTGCTTAAAATAAACTTTTTCTTTTGTTTGGCATCTCTACATTGTTTAATCCCTAGGGGTTAAATTGGACATATCCTCTCCCCTTGCCATTCATGGATCTTGGGCGTAAGAGAAATCTATGTAGCTTCTATAGGAGGCCTACCTTGGACCAAGATACTCGATATTGGGTATGCCAGGGGACAACCTTAGAGTGGCAATGGGCCAAGAGCTAGGTCAACTTTCTAGCTACTATATAAAATTTGATTATGGTGAAAGTCGTGTCAGCAGTATTGTTGCATGATACCTCTCTTCCAGTATGCTTGTGGTGCGTCAAACCCTAGTTCTTCGAGCTAGGAGACCTTCTACAAAAGTTTATCATTCACTTGTTGAATGGAATTCCCTTACTAAAAACCATGTTTTAGTGGCCAAAATACTTTCTATCCTCTGGCTCAAGGGGTCACCCATGCCCGTGAAGACATCCTACATTCTCATGATCTTTAGAAGAGGCAACAATCCCTTGGAAAGTCATGCCCCTTGGGAACTGGATCTTGATAGCCCTAAGAAGTGAGTGTGCTATAAGGGGGAGCTTGTGGTGATAAGATCCTAGGTTTTCCACTCTGGATAAGTGTAGCTAAACTTTAGTTCAAGTAGGAATTCAGTGGATATAGTCTTAAAGCCTAAGTTGCGGTGTGATTGTTCACTTTTAACAATAGTTATTCTTGTCTTAATGTGTCTTGCATGAGTGTAAAACATTAATCAAGATAAAAGCCAATTTACAAATTTACACCTTGGAAACTTGAAATTTTTTTTCAAAACATTACACATTTTCAAAACATTTCAACCTTGTCAAAACTTTTTAAACTTTGGTCCAATACATTTATGGCTTAGAAAACATGGCAACTTGTAATCCTAAACATGCTTGGAAAAATATAGATTTCATCGTTGCATAGACTACACTTGAATTCACCCTAGTATAGGACTCATACTTGCATTATATAGGTTTAATCTTGCATCTTTCAGCACTTACTTAGTATCCCTCATTTTCACATAGCAATCATTAGAGTTTAGCTTGTATTCTTTGCACTTCACACTCAAAATCTGCACTTTGCATTGCCCATCTTGCATCTTTGCATACCTAACCTTCATCTTGACAACTTTAACCATTATTATAGGTATCATAAACATAATTTTGAACCTCCATTCTGGTCTTAGCATTGTCCTCTACTATTTAGCTCTCTGTGACATCAATCTGGAAATCATAGCTCCCAGAATTGCCTTAGTTTTAGCCCAGTTTACCAACTGTGCCCTGAAACTACCAACTATGCCCAAACTAGCCCCAACTTCAACATAGGTGTAGTTGGTACTATCTGAGTGCACTTGGTGTTCTAAGGACCCAGTTTGGGATTCTAGAGAACATTTTGAGGCTTCTATAGTGACCTTAGGTACTTAGATAGGTCCCCTTGCATTGGCAGGCCCTGATTTGTATTCTACATCTCCTAGTCTTCATTTACTTCACTTAGGAAATAATTCCTTAGGTCATAACCTCTATTCTACACCTCCTAACCCATCCTAACATCAACCCTAGCATCTTAGCTTCCTGGCATATAACTTTGGCAACCACATCACTCAAAATCAGCAAACATTCATCCTAGCTTCCCAACTGCACCCAGAAATTATGAACTGCACCCAAACTAGCCCCAACTACACCATAGGCATAGTTAGTACTATTGGAGTGCACTTGGCACTATCAGGGTGCACTTGGGTGCCTACATGACCATTTTTGGCCTCCAAACTGCATGTTGGAACCCTACAATTGCATTTAGGAGCCTCTCTACCTCCTCATTCTATACTTGACCCAAAACCGCATCTTGCACCCAAAATCACATTTTGCACCTTAAGACCTTTGCATATTGCATATCCAATAAGCATAAACACCATTTCAAGTCCCCTAAACATCATTTTGAACCCCAAAACTTTTGAACTTGGTCAAAAATCTGAACAAATTATGAGTCTTAGAGTATCTCCTAGTGTTAATGAATGATGGATCTTGACTAGTCTTTATATATTTTCTTATCATTTTCTTTGGTCAAAATCTGTCTATGTATTGATATATTTGACCTTGTCATCTTTTATCAGTTTGATCTTTTTTTTCTTTTATCACTTTTTGGTCAGCATCCAAACTCTATTATCACAAGGTTAAACTCCTTGACAAAATACTTTCTAAAGGTTTCACCTAAGTCCAAAACTTTCCATATACCCTTGTCATTGAATTTTCATATTCTTAGTGTCCCTAAATGTCATTTTGACTTACCCTAGTGGCATATCCCCTTCATTTTACATTGTTCAAACCTTAGCATCATTTTCAGTATCAAATTGTCCATCAACCAAATTGTCTCCCTAATCACTTGTCCTCATTTTTCATATCACAAATGTCATTATCAACCCTAAGACACCATCCCTTGCATAGTTCACCTTGAATACACCAACCTTTAGCATCCTTATCAACCCCAAAAACATAACCCTAACCTTCATTTTGCATACCTTCAAAATGGCACCTTGCATTTGCATTTGCATAACTTCCCTAGGAAATTTGCACTTTGCATACCAAAACCCTAGTTAATTTTGCATTTTCCTAGGTTTTATATCATCCCTAAACACTTAAAAATCCAAAAAACACTCATATCTTGCATACCCACATCCTGATTATCAAATTTTGACCTGTTTTACCAACTGCAACCCTATTTTACCAACTACAACCTTGTTTTACCAACTGCACACTTCAAGTGCGCAGTTGGTATTTTTAGAGTGCACTTAGTAGTTTCAAGGTGCACTTGGTAATTAGGTGTTTCATTCTAGGTTCTAGCACCCTAATCTACACTTCCACACCTTGCATTACATCCCAAAACCTTCGAAATCACTCTAAACCACTCAAAACACTCAAAATTTGCATTTTAGGCATCCTAGCACCACTATTTACCCATTGCATACCTCCTACTTACCAAGTGCTTACCTTCAGACCCCCAACTATGTCATGGGTGCACTTGGTACTATTTGAGTGTAGTTGGTAGTTTAGGTGCACACTTGTGAGGTAGAAAGTCCATTTAGGTTTCCCTCCATTACATTTGCATTCTTAGGTATCATGCCAACACTTACTAAGACACAATCAGCTCAGAGACTCGAAGAACTTTATAAGCCTTTTTTTTTTCTAAGGCAAAAACACAACAAAAACCTCATCCAAGATAGAAGAAGAGTAAGAAAACCCAATAGATATTTGACAAAGACCAAATCTAGGCATCACAACCATTACTAGTAGACCCCTTGAACATGTATCCACAAGAGCACCATAATCAAGCTATGACACAACAAACCTTGAACAATGCACCTACCATGAGGTTTCCACCAAAAACTTCCCCCACACATGGGAGTGTTCAATGGAGTCCTAACTTTGAACCTATATTCATGTCGATACCACTAGGAGGAGGAAGTGTACCAACCACACCTGAAGATGAACAATCACACTCCTTTGAATTCAACCAACCTAACACAAGTACCTTCAACACCAACACATAAAACATACAAAAAGGTATTGTACACCTAAGTGATGACTCCAACACTGACTATGGCATCAGTGATGAAGAAATGGCTAGGGCATGTCAAGACAAGAAATTCTGCAAGAACTTCAAACATTCGGTAGCCCAAGAAATTGTCAAATTCAACCCAAATGTGGAGGGACCTAAGTCCAAATATCAAACCAACACAAAAATTGAAAAAATACAACCCATGATCAACTTGGACTTAGATAAGGGAAAACAACCTTTGGAGTTTTCAAATACAATAATGGCACCTATAAGGTCTCATCAAGAATCAACCATCGAAATCCTACTAAGTACATTTGAACACATCAATGTTAATCCCTTGTTTGATGAAATACCACCAATTCCTAAACATGCCAAAAGGACATTCACACTTGATTTTAGTCACATGATGCAACCACAAGATGCACCTAAAGGGACTTCTACTCTAGGGATGCTAGACATACCTCCTTTTGATATAGATCAACAAAGTGCACCTTTGCTCCTAACTCTACCAAGTGTTATGACATCAAATATTATGGAGCCTCCCACGAGTACACTATGTGCAACATCAACTACAACAATCCCTATTGATGTGCAAAGGAAAATTATTATTGACATTACATCTATCACTAAAAGGAATGCACCTCATTGTCAAGTCTACATGATGTCCCATGGAGAAGCCTCCAAAACACAAAGGTGCCAAAGCAACAATACCAACATGGTGTTCAATTTGTAAGGACATAACGAACCACCCCAACAACATCAACTTTCAATTGTCCCAAGACCTAATGTTTCCAACACACATTCAACATATCAACAAAAACATTAACCACAATAGCAACAACCTCTAGTGGTATAAGCATCCAATGTCCCTAACACATAACCCAACGTAAACCCACTTGACTTCTATGCAATGTATCAACAACAACAAGCCTTGTTTGCTAAAAAACATGAGAAACTCAAGCAACAACTAGAATATAAAAGATGCCTTGAGCAACAAATTGCATACCATCAAAATTTCTTACAACAACAACATGTGCCACCACAACCTCAACAGATACCTCTACAACAACAATCACATACATGGTCCCAAAAACAACCAACAAAGGTATCCCAACAATAACCATAACAAATGGCACAATGAAAACACATTTTATATCAATTGCAGTTGATACCACAACAAGTACCCCAATATGTGTCACAACAAGGACCCTTTTGTCTTCAAGGTGCCAACATACCTCCACCACCTAGTGACACATCACTAGACTCATTAGACACAAAAATGTCAAAACCAAGTAGACATAGCTCTTGCTACAACAAATGGTCTACTCATAGGTGAAAAGTACTTGAAGGAAATACTATCATGCAAAACCCTAATGAAGAGCTATTGACACAATTCAAACAACTTTCTAAATGCCCAAAAGAAATAGGCTCTATATATAGAAAGGGACCTACATCCTAATCCATTTCACCAAAGTTTGTATATGCCTCCATTCCCAAAACACTTTGAGGTTCCAAGGTTTGAAAAATATCGAGGAAAAGGCAACCTTATTGATCATATCAGAGAATTTTGTGCCTCATGTACCAAACTTAGTGATGAGCCCACTTACCTCATGAGATTGTTCCCTCGTTCTCTAGGTGGGCCTACACTTGAATGGTACTCCAAACTTCCCAATAATATCAAATCTTGGTCAGAGCTAGTAGACAAGTTTATCTCCCACTTTTCTTTTAACATTACAAATGAGGTGACACTTTCTAATTTGTGCTCAACTAAATAGAAGATAGGAGAACCATTCATCACATTCTTACTATGTTGGAGAAGCTTAGTCAGTCAATGCTCGCTAGACATCCCTGAAGAACAAGAAGTTAACCTATGCATTGAAAACTTAGTCCCAGACTTAATGTACAAACTTAAAATTAAGAGTCCAAGAACCATTTCTAAATTGATGAAAAAATGGGCTAGTATTGAAGATGCTCTTATCTGTAAGGGAATCCTCAAGATAAACAAGGAAAACACAAACACCAATCCATCTAATGACAAGCCAATTTTTTTTTGAAAAAACAAGAATGTGACCAGTGATGGCATTGTGTATGCCCACATGATTAGCATAGAACAACCTCAACTAACTTTAAAAGGTGCAAACCGTACCAATTCACAAACCTCTAATCAAACATCAACCCCACAACAGAAGACCGAGTCTTCCATGCAAGACAAACCTCGAAGACATCCTAGAACCAAGGACAGTAAATTCACACCATTGGGGATACCTCTTAAGACTACATTAAAATAGTTAATAATAACTTCCTACAGTTACCCCCGATCAAAGATGAGCCATTAACTAAAGTAGATTGGTGGGATGACAAAAAAATTTGTGATTACCACTGCACCAAAGGACATAAGACCTCATCATGTTTACAACTAAAGAAAGCAATACAAGACCTTATTGATGATGGTATAATCACAGTTGATCCCTCATGATTAGTATCCAATTTTGATCACACTATTTTCAAAGATCCTTTGAGTAATCATGACAAAGAGAAACCCTCCAGTTCAAACTCAAGCTCACAAGGTAATGTGAATTACACGTGCACTGGATATGACTACACCTTCAATTGCTTTAATGAGTCTAATCCCCACATATCCACATTCACATTAAAGGCTAAAGACCCTCATTGCATTATCACTACACATCATACCAAGATCACTCTACCTAGAGCCCTATCTAGACCTACTACTTCTACTAGACTTACACCCCCCAGTAGACCTACTGCTCCTATTTCATCTGATTATAGCCTTGTTGAATAGTTCAGAAATACCCTTGTGCAAATATCCATCATGGAGCTACTTTGGGCATCTCCCCAACATTAGAAGATCTTGGATCAAGCCCTTAAAGAGTCAATAGTCTTAGATAACATTGATGTTGCCCAGTTCCAAGCCATGGTGGGGAACCTATCCACCTCTCCAAATATCACCTTTTCCCCTCACAACATCCCTAAAGATAGACCAAACCATAATGATCCTCTTCACCTTGAAGTCTTTGTCCACAATGTTAAAGTCAGACATGTCTTGATAGATGGAGGAGCAGGGTTGAATATATGTACACTTAAAATAGTCAGAGGTTTGGGTTATTCTGAAGATGATGTGGATCCCTCTCAAAGAATCATAATAAAAGCCTATGATGATGGTGAACGATTCTCCAAGGGTATTATCATATTACCCATAAGAATTGGTCAAGCTATTGAAGACACATTATTCCATGTCCTAGATATTGAAATGAATTACAACATGATACTAGGATGCCCTTGGCTTTATGCTATGAAAGCAATGCCCTCTACATATCATCAATGTCTAATTTTTTCCTATAATAATGTGGAGGTCACCATCCCTAGTGATCCAAATCCCTTCTAGTTTTGTACAAATCTGAGAGATGTTGCTACATACCAAGTCCTAGCAAAAAATGAAGCACAACCCATGGATTCTTCTAAATATGTGGATGCAGATATACTACTCAATAAGGCCAAAGAAAAGTTGAAGATTGAAGACAATGGGTGTGGAGAATACTTTATGTCTCCAGTATCCCACATTAGGGAGTCACCAATTTCTCCCCAATCTCATGGTAAATCACAAATATTTCAAGAAAAAAATTCTAAGATCAGTACACAAAATGCCACTTTTATCAATGAGAATACATATGTATGTATTGAGAAAGCAAAAGTAGAACAAAAACCCACTTTGATATCTCCTAGCAAGTACGGACTTGGGTTAACTATCATGCAGAAACAAGGCTATGATGGATGTAGTGGTCTTGGATGTCAGAAACAAGGAATAATTGAACCTATCACTACAAAAGGATGACCTCCTACTTTGGGGCTTGGATTTAAACCATTACGAATAGGTCCTCCTAGTACTATGGTACCTACATGCAAGACTATGGATGTTTTGAACAATGAAAAGGCATTTGAGGATATCCTAGTTGAAACCAACAATCTTCTAGCTTCTAAGCATGACCCCAATGATATAATTGACTCTAATGCCCATATCCATACCTTTAACCAAAACCCATTCAGCACTGATGATGACATTCCCTCAAGTTATCTTGAACTATTGGATTGGGACCAATGTGGACCACCAATTTTTGATCAATTCGACAATGATGACACTCTCACAACAAAATTTGAAATCTATGAAGGCATTATGCTTGACAATCATAAAGAAGCAATTTCTTCTAAAGAGAACACATTGGTATATTTTGGGAAGCTAAATCCATCTTCCAGTTACAAAGCTAAAAGCAAAGAAAAAAATGACAAAAGTAGGTCTCTTGGTGAAAACTAAAAGGTGCCATTACACCATAAAAAATCAAAAGCTAAGTAGCTACCAAGGATACAAAATGAAAAATATGATGCCATGAATATCAGTGTTCTAGTGTTCAACATGCCACAAAGTCTTCTGGAGCTCTCTCGATCAGCATTCATGTGGAAGGTCATTGGTCTCAACCCTCCCAACCCTCCCTTATATCCAATTGTTTATCCCCAATTCCAACTACCTAATTTTCCCAACACCCAAGATCAAATCTTTATCCCACAAGCCTTTGCACATGTCATCATCAGTGACATCCCGCATCACATATCTGTTGACCCAATTATCCTCAGATGCCTTGATTCACAAGAGGTAGACACTATCTTACATACGGTACATGATGGTATATCTAGAGGCTTTTCCAGTGGTTTGATTTTAGCTATAGACTCAAAACAACTCCTATGTAGTTATGGTTAGTCATGGATCCAAAGATTATCAGCTAGCAGAAGCAAAAAAAGATATCTTCTTAGCATTCATCAGTGACATTCATGATTCCATCTAAAAGTCTTGAAAAAATATCAAAAAATAGCAAAATCTTATAAAAAAAGAAAAGAAAAACGTGAAAAAAGTCATGAAAAAATGGATGCCTTGATGAAAACTTGGTAAATAGGGATCTTGGCATGAAAATTTGAGTCAAGAGAAAACTTCTATCCACAAGTGAAAACTTGGCAAACAGGCACTTTGGGCAAGTACAATGGTGAAAACTTGGCAAACAGGTGCCATTTGTAATTAGTTATTGCTCCTCCATCTACCAGGATTCCATCTAGTTTTTGTCCCTTTATCATTCCTTGATTGTATCCTTCATATTGCAAGACATCCCTAGTCCCTTATCATGGCTCTTGAATTGGTTAATATCTTTTTTTATCTTACCTAAAGTACTACTAGTCTACACACACTCTATCATTGGCCTTTGTACATAGTTTGTGTCTTGTTTGGGGGCATATTACCTACACAATGCATGAGTTTGAGCTTGAACTAGGGGCATATCCCTAAGCACTTTTTATCCATTAAACCTATTGCATAACTGATTGGAGCTAACACTTGTATATGCTTTTACGATCCTGAAAAAGTTCTAAAAATTCAAATATGATCCTTAAAAAGTCATAAAAATTCAAATATGATCTTGAAAAAATCACTAAAAATCATAAAATGTCCTGAAAAAATCACTAAAAATCATAAAATGTCCTGAAGAAATCACTAAAAATATATAATGTCATGAAAAACTCACTAAAACCATAAAATGTCTTGAAATAAACCCTAAAAATTGTAAAATGTCTTAAAGAAACTAGTCACACTAGAAAAATAAAATATCTCCAAAAACCCTAAAAATAAAAAAATTGATCAAAAATCTACAATAAACCTTGTACATATACACTATACATAACCATCCCTTTTGCATAAACAGTTGCACTTTGTAGACTAAAACTCAAAGAACTACACTTTCAAGATAGTCACACTATCTGAGAAATGTGAACCAATAATCAATCCAACATATCACTATGACCCTATCAACTAAATCCACAAATACAACTATCACATCCTCAACATGTCAAACACCATTTGAACACCTAAAACACTAAAAAGTAAGTAATAATAGACAAGAATAGTTGTTGGCTCATGCTATTTAGTGAGTGATTTATTTTTTCTTTGTTTTCTTTGATCATGTTCCTATGCCACTCGATGATATAAGCTGATCTATGAGAGTGGCTGGGATGATTCATGGTCATCTTTTTCTATTTTTGTTTGTTACAATGTACCTTTGAAAGTCTGGGGCATGTACATATTCCTCAAGAAGGACAAGGTCATTTTCTATCAGCATCATGCTTTTTTACAAAAAGGTTTTCATTTTGTGCTCTAGCCCTTTATGCCATGATGTGTTGCATTCCATTTGCCATATTGAAATAAAGCTCCATTTGACATATAGTGCACTTTACAAAAGCAAAAGTCTTCCCATCATACTAATTACTCCTCATCTCATCTTCTCTTTCTTCTATGTCTTATTCATCTCTTGCTCCATGACCATGGTCATGTCTTTTGATTCACCAGATCATCTTCATCTTACATGCATCCATTCCTACATCATCCTGCACTGTCAATTAACTTTCTGTGGCTTTCCACCTAGTCCAACCTCATTATGACATTTAGCTAACCATATTTGACCCAATTTGACCATTTTTCATGATTTCACTCATGTCATGACACCTTTCCATCATTTTTGGCATGCACACATAGTTTTGGGTCATTTCGAGTCCAATTGGGCTGATTTTGGCCCCCAAAGCCTTCTAGGGCGTAGTCTACATTTTCAGAGTGCAGTTGGGCTTCCAAAGTGTGTCTTGGGCACACTTGGTAGTTTCATGACACACTTGGGCTTACCAAGTGTGCACTGGGTGCATTTGGATGAGTCTTGGGTGCACTTGGGGTAGTAGGATGCCCAAAACTGCTCTCAGAGCCCCTATGTTGCACTCTAGAGGCCATAACTTTTGTATTTCAATTTTGATTTATGAATCATCAGTTGTGTTGGGCTCATATATATTTTTTGAACAAAATGAGCTATCATGTTCATTATTTGGTCATTTTATTGAGTGGTCATCCTTAACACTACTCTTGGGCTCCTGATTAACTGGTGCTAGGTTGATTTTCGCCGCTAGAGCCTTCTAGGGCACATTTTTCATTTTTGAGTACACTTGAGCTTCCCAAATGCATCATGGGTGCACATGCTACTTTCATGGCACACTTGAGATTATCAAGTGTGCACTTGGATGCATTTTGGGTGCACTTGGGCTAGTAGGATGCCTTGAACTGCTCTGAGAGCCCTTATGTTGCACTCTGGAGCCCATAACTTTTGTGTTTTAACTCAGATTTGCAATCCGTCAGTTGCACTAGATTTATATATTCATTTCAAAAAAAAAGAACTATCATTTTCATCATTTTTTACCTTCTTTTTTGGTAACCCATGCAATTACTCTCAGGCTCCTAGTTGACCCTATTTTGCACTCTGGAGCCCATAACTTTCACATTTTAATTCCAATTTTTGATCCATCAATTGCTATGGTTTCTTTTTCTTGTTGTTAATGAAATTGACCTATCATATGCCTATGTTGACCAATTTATTGAGGGGGTATAAATATATACCACATTGTTGGGGTATGCTTTTATGGTATTTTCATTAGCATTCTTTGACACAATGCTCTAAATCACATTGTATCAAAGAGGGGCAAGATGTAGATGCTCAAAAATGGTTCACATCTATAGTTTCACCATTTCTTCATACTAATTTGTCCCATTTTCTCATTCTACTAACTTTGATCTTTTGGCCAAACTGATCATACTTTATCATTTGTATACTCTTTCACATCAATTTCATGTCATTTCAAAATCATATCAAACCAACTCGAAACCATTTCAAATCAACTTAGAATCACCCCAAATCAACTAAAAACCATCTAGAATCAACCATAATCATCAAAAAATGTATCAAAAATCTCAAATCAATTATCATCTATCCAATCCTAGGCATTGTTGTGGCTTTCATTGCCTTGGAAACCTATCGATCTATCAACCTATCAATTTGACTTTACTAGTATCATGGCTTTCAATGCTAGGTCAAATTATCATTCATGTCATCTAATATTTGACATTGTTGAAGCTTTCAATGTTAGATCATGGCATTATCAACCACTTTAATAATATTGAAAGTGTCAGTCAATATTATTATGATCAACCTTATTAATCAATCTAGATCCTGTAGCATTTTACAATGTCAGTTAAATGTTAAGTATCTTTAATTCATGTCATGTGTCCTTGGAATGTTATCAATTTCAATCAATCAATTTGACCATGGCTTTGTTCTATCTATCATCATTATAGTCAATCTGTATCATTATCACATCTTCATCAAAGGATACTGTCACACTTATTTAATCAATTTTAGCCAATCATTTACCGATTTTCTCTATAGGATTAAATAACCCATAATTTAATCCTATCATTCTTACTAATTATTCTTCCTAATTGTAATCCTCAATTAATTAATTGATTCATCATTTGCAAACCATGGAAATTATTAATTTCCTAATTCATATTTTTCTCCATTAATTCCATTTCTACTAATTTCTATTTTGTGGAATAAAGGATTTTTAATTCAAATATTCTACAAAATATTGACATCATCATGACACTTGGGTATGGCACCTCATGGATTCTCCTTTGACACTTGGCTAAGAGATGTCATAATCCAATATTCTTATTCTCTTACGCACATCCATATTTGGCTTCTTTGTCATTGATTCTTGGCTTTAAGTGGGTTGAGGTGTCTTATGATGCATCATAGATTCTCTTCCACATTTAGCCAAGTTTGACTTCCATGTGTCATAGAATCCTACATTTTGCATCTTTTTTCATATGTGTCATGGATCCTCAAAGGAATCTCTTACCACATTGCATATCTAATGGTGACAAATCCAATCCTCTCATCCTCCATGCCCATTATAAAATGAGCATTCTTCCTCTCATTTTTGGTCCTAATTTATTTTAGATTTTTCACTCCATCTCTCACATTCAAATCACAACTTCTAGTATTCTCATAGCATTATCACCATTATCATAGACTTTAATTCAATTTTGTGTGCACTATAGGAAATTTTGGAGCTACATCATTTGGATAAGAAAGAAGGACATGGGAGCTACAAACGAAAGAGGGAGTTTCAACATTGTTTGCTTTCTTTATTAGTTTACCTTTCATGGTAGACTAGTGGGTGCTAATGTATGATTATTGAGTTTGTGATTTTCTCATAGTATGTTATGTATTTAACCCATTTTCTAGGTCCTACAAGTGTTAGATTTGGAAATGATGCTCCATGTCAAATAAAAGGAAAAGGTTCAATTAAACTTATAGAGAAAATTTCATGTGATAATGCATACTATGTTGAAGGATTGAACTACAATTTTCTAAGTGTACCACAATTAGGCAATGTAGGTTGCAAAGTAGAATTTGGAAAGAAAACAACCAAAGACTATGACACTAATGGAAATTTGATAGGAAAAGGAGAACAAACTAGGAGTAACTTATTTTACCTAGATATGGAAGATGCAACTTGTCTTATTGTTAGATTTGATGATGTTTGGTTATGGCATAAGAGGCTATGTCATGTCAACTTTGGTAATCTAATTAGCATCAGCAAAAAGAAGAAAGTCAGAGGTTTGCCTAAGCTGAAGAAGCCTAAAAATAACATGTGCAAACAATGTCAACTAGGAAAGATGACAAAGTCAAGTTTCAAAAGCAAAATCTACACCTCCAAAGAAGTATTAGAACTATTCCATACAAACTTATGTGGCCCAATAGAAGTACAAAGCTACCAAGAAGATAGATACATAATGTTGTTTGTGGATAATTACTCTAGGATGATGAATGTCATGTTCTTAAAGCCAAATTCTAATGCATTTCAAATGTTTAAGTGGTATTTGACTAGGGTTTAGAAGGAAATAGGAAAGAGTCTAAAGTGCCTAGGATCAAACAGAGGAGGAGAGTTTACATCAAAAGAATTTAAGAGATTTCACAATGATAAAGGAATTAAAAGGTAAACATTAGGACCTAGAACTCCCCCATTGTAGAGAGAAGGAATAGATCAGTGATAGACTGTTCCAAAACATTGATGATGGAGAAAAACATTTCTCTAAAGTACTGGAGAGAAGCTATAAGTACTACTATGTACACCCTAAATTGAGTCCAAATCAAGAAAGGTACAAATGCAACACCTTTTTAATTATGGTATGGTCACTCACCCAATGTAAAACATTTCAAAGTGTTTGGTTGTAAATGCTATATTTTTAAAGATTCTAGAAATTGAAAGTTTGATGCAAAGAGTGATGAAGGCATATTTCTTGGATACTCCACTAGAAGTAAAGCATATAAGTGTTTGAATACTAACACTAACAAGATTGTGGAGAGTGAAAATATAAATTTTGATGGGCATGTAGAAGTCTAGGTTGATGAATCCAAGAAACCAAAAGATTATAGATCTTTTATATACTTCTATGAAGGAATGCTTACTAAAGATGAAGCTGCCAATCATGTTGGGAATTAGCAACAAGTTTTAGTATCAGCTAAGTCATAGCCAGTGAATGTCAAGTTGCATTTAGAAACTGAGTTGTAGAATTAAGAAAATGCACATTTTGATTATGAAATTAGTACACATGAAAGAGATGATGAAATACCAGATAGAGATGTGCTTAGTGACTCTGAAGATGAAGGGTCAAACATAGAAAGAAGGATAGAACCAAGACTATCTAGGTATGTGAGAAGACATCACCCTATAGAACAAATCATTGGTGACAAGGAAGCTAGACCAATAAAAAGGAACAGATTAAGGAATGAATCATGTTTTCTAAGCAAGATTGAGCCCAAAATAGTGAAAGATGCACTGCAAGATGATAATTGGCATAAAGCTATGGAAGAAGAGATAGATTACATAGAGAAGAACAAAACTTGGACCTTAGTCCCAAGACTAGTTAATAAGAATGTGATTGGTACCAAATGGATCTTTAGGAACAAGCTTGATGAGAATGGTGAGATCACAAGAAATAAGGCTAGACTAGTCTGTAAAGGTTATGTAGAAGAAGAAGGACTGGACTATAGGGAAACATTTTCCCCTATTGCAAGAATGGAAGGAGTGAGAATACTACTTGCATATGCTACCTACAAAGGTTTCAAAGTCTACTAGATGGATGTAAAGTCTACTTTTTTGAATGGGATACTAGAAGAGGAAGTCTACATAGAACAACCAAAGGGATTTGTTGATGACAAAAACAAGGATATGGTTTGCAAACTGCATAAAGCACTCTATGGATTGAAGCAAGCAACTAGAGCATGGTATGAGAGACTGCACAAATATCTTGTGAAGATTGGATTTGAGACAATAGATGACAACAAAAACCTATTTATCAAAGTAGAAAAAGGTAAAGACATTTTGATATATGAAATTTTTGTTGATGATATAATATTTGGAGGAAAAGACACCCTATGCAAATATTTTGTAGATCAGATGAAACATGAGTTTCAGATGTCAATGTTTGGAGAAATTAGATTCTTTGTTGGATTTCAAGTACATCAACTAAAACATGGCATATTTATGACCCAATCAAAATACATCAAGGAGATACTCAAGACATTTGGATTAGAAGATTCAAAACTATTTAGGACACCAATGGTAATAGGACATAAGTTATCCAAGAATGATGATTCAACTACAGTAAATTAGACAAGGTATAGATCAATTATTAGAAAGTTACAGTATGTTGTGCATAGTAGACTAGACGTTACATTAGCTATTCGAATAAGGGAAATTTTTTCTACAAATCCAAGAGAAAATGATCTGATGGCAGTAAAAAGAATACTGAGGTACCTAAAAGGAACATATGACTTTGGTTTATATTACAAGAGGAGTGAAAAGTTTGAGTCAAAAGCCTACACTTATGCAAGCTAGGGAGGTAATATTGATGATAGAAAAAGAAACAATAGAGGAGCACTTTTCTTAGGTAAAAGATTTGTTACTTGGACCAGTAAAAAGAAAAGTTGCACCTCACAGTCTACAGTAGAAATTGAGTATGTTTCTGCTACTATCAACTGCACCAATATTGTATGGATCAAACATCTACTACAAGGTATGAAGGAAGAGGTAAAAATGACCTTGTGATACTCTATTATGATAACACAAGTGCCATCAACATATCAAAGAATCCTATGATTCATGCCAAAACAAAGCATATTGCAATTAAGTATCACTATGTAAGAGAATCAATGGAAGATAAGCAAGTAAGGATAGAATATATCAGTTCAAAGGAACATATTGCTAACATCTTCACAAAAGCACTGCCTAAAGATGCATTTGAGTACCTTAGAGGTAAGTTAGGGGTGATACCCCTATCCAAGCTTGTCTAAGCAACAACAAGATTGCCCTACATCAAATTAGTTAAATGCTAAAATATTATAAATTGATGCAAAGGATACTTACTTTAGGATTTTTCCTGAAGTAATAAAAGTGTTGAAATTCCAAATTAGTCACAAGCAAGGTGATAGAGGTAGAAATTAAAGTTCCTAAAGATGCTATACTTACATGTCAAGATGCTGAGATAATATGTCTATGGCATTGTTGTCAAAGAGGTAGAAATAGCAAAAACTAATCAAATCTGTAGAATCAAATGGACAAAGGGAGAAGTAGCCGATACCAGAATAGTAGAAACTAATCAATTCATACAGAGGGAGAAATGACATGACACATTTAAAGATAGAAAAATTTAAGAGGGAGAAATAGTAGAGAAGAGAAAAACTGATCAAAGCAGCAAGCTACAAGAAAAGAGGAAGTCATATAGGAACTGATTTGATATGTAGAAGGAGAAGAAATAGAAAAAAGAAAATAGTAGCTAAGAAGGAGAAGCATAAGTAAAGAAATCAAGATAGCAGATTAGAGAGGGAGATGTGAAAGCTGATAGAAATGGTAATAAAATTTCTTTTTGGCATTTGATTTACTGTTTTAACCTAGTTAGCATTTTGACAACTTGGTTGATCAATTTGGTTTACCATCAATGCCAAAGAGGGAGATTGTTGGAAATCTGATTGAAAAGATCATTGATTGTTTGCAAAGAGGGAGATTGTTGACAAAAAATTTTTTCAATCATTTTTTTGTCACTGATGTCAAACCTGCTATTTGCTAGAATGATAATTTCTTATAAAGTCCAAGTTTTATCACTTAGTTGATCGATGAAGAGGATTTAATCAACAAGATGTAACAAAAGTACCTAAGGGAAAGGTTGATTTATGGTTTTGTAATGAAGTACAAGGATTAGTTAAGACAATGGTAAAATGATGTATTGAAAATATACTTGAAGATACATAGGTTGGCCACACTTAGAAACTTTAGAAGTATAAGTTGTAAAAAGACTGTATGCAAAGCTTGACTAAGTTTATTAATGAGTGTCGAGCAAGCTAGTTCATGCCAAGTAGATTTTTAGTTAGTGCTAAGTAAATGCAAAATCTAGTCTGTGTTGAGTGACAAAGAAGGATTCGAGTAAGTAATAAGTACCGAGCATCACAAAAACTTAAAGGATGCTAAGTGAATCCATAATAGGTTACAAGCATTAGTAATATGTAGTTGGTGCATTATGTGAAAAGTCAAAGATATGCTAGATGTGACCTAACAAGTTTGTTACCTTGAATTTTGTGAACCAGATAGAAGATTAGGATGATGAGCTAGAGGCATAGAATTTTAGGTAAACCATTTTTGGGTGAATTCAAGAGGATTCTTCATGATGTTTCTAGAAGGAACAAGATATGGGTTAGGTTCATTGAATCCTACCTAATCCATTTCAACTAAAATTGAAAGTGGGAAGATTCGAGAGGATTCCAAACATCTATTTAAGGAGTCACAAGCTAAGAAGCTAGAGTTGTTGGGTCAAAGTTGTTGAAGGGTGTCAAGGAGAAGGCATTAAGAAGAACGAAGAACAGAGCATAAAGACTCTGCTTCAATAAGTGGCCATAGAGGAGATTGCACTAGTATATTGAGCATGGAGACTCAAGGAGACATAGCTTGAAAGGAGGACAAGTTGTTAGAGCTGGATAGACTGACCAGGCAATCTCGTGAGAACTAAATTGAGATCTAAAATTTGCAAGTTAAGTTGTGAGTTGTATAAGGTCAAAAGCCCTTGTTGTTATTCTCTATCAATTGTGTCAATTAGGGTAAAATCTTATGGACTTAGCTTGTTTTAACAACCATTTGTAAATCCTTTAACAGGGTGGCATTCCAAGTGAATTTTCTAAAGTCCTCTAACTAGGCCCACTTCTAATAGGGTGGTTAAATCCTTAAACTAGGTCACATTTAACAATGTTTTGTAGCCTTTAACAGGGTAGTCCTTTCATAGGGCATCGGTTCAGAAGAGTGAGAATTGAGTACCATGTTACTAGTGGTTTTTGCCAAATTGGGTTTCCACATAAATCATTGTGTTATGTGTTGATCTTTCATGTCTTATTCTTGCATGTTGATTTTACAGTAACTTGCTAAGTAGGAAAGTTTAAGCTTGGATGCATGAATAGTTTAATGGGCTCACTCTACTTGATGAAAAGTTTTATTAGGACATTTGGACCTTGAATAACTAATTCACACTCCCTCCCCCCCCCAAAACCCCTCTTAGTTATTGTAAAGAAATTCTAACAAATGTCAAGTGTTTTGTTAGCATAAATAACTGCATTGCAATCTTTCCAAATGGTAAATAAGATCTCTAATCTGAAAGCATGCCATATCTAGACGTACTTGAAGGGTATCTAAGTATTATCATCTAGAACAACCATATGCTAAGAAATAGGTTTTGGGTGGAAGGGCCAAAAGAGATCATGGATCCATTGCTAGTGACATTGAGCCCATCTATAGAACCAAAAAATGTGCAAAAAAGTCTTTGGTTGACCACAAGTAGGGTAACGGGGTTTAGGAACACCCAAATGCCCTAGCTAGGGGCCCAAAAGCAAGCCCTAGAAAAGAATACACTAGGCAGAATGTGCAATTTTAGGTTCAGTAATGGCATATGACTCCAAGTATGGTGAGAAGATTGCAAATGCCATCATTGGTTGAGAACTTTAACCATGGGCAGTGACGAACCAACCATCGGTAGCCCAGCCTAGGCTTATAGTTCATTACTATGGTGTCTAAATACCACTTCTAGTCTTTCCACCAAGGGTGAGAGGACTAAATGCCCACTTTACGTAACAAATATGGAGGCACCATAGAAACTAGAAGATCAAAAGTCTATCAATCTAGATGAGTGAGCTAGAATTGCACTTTCATGTCCTCTCATAACTGTAAGCTCATAGTAACTCTGGATAAAAGATCTTTAGGGGTCCTTATGCCACATTTAAAAAAATGCAAAGCACTAACCCCATGCACATTAGCCAGGGGAACACCTTGGATAGAAAATAATGGTGACCACTAGAGATTGTTTTTGTTCATGGAGACCCCATCTCTAAACCCATTACCAACCCAACGAAGCTAGGGATAGGTTCAAATGGTTCAATGGTGACAAGAAGGGTATAAAACCCAATCCCCTTCTAGGCTAGCCAGTGAAATAGAAAGCCTAAAGAAATGCAATATCTTAACAAAATCTTCCAGGCTTCATTGCTAGAAAGAGCTTGAATCACCCATTTAGCACATAAAGTAGTACCTTTCTTCTGGGTGGACATTGGGCCTAGGCCACTAGACTCTTTGGGAAGATAGTGGAAATCCCAGGCAACTCTATGAAAGCCCTAGTGAGAAGCATTTGATGCCCATAAGAAATCACATAATATGTGCTAAAGTTTGAGATAAGAGGCCTTTGAAGGATCCTAACAAGAGGAATAGTAAACATGGGTGGCAACCAAGACTTTGGAGTAAATCTAGAATTTTCTCACAAGGGAGAGAGGTTTTGTGATCCAATACTCCAGATTCTTCTCTATTCTAGCAAGAAATGTATTCTAAAGCTCTATGGTTGAGGCTTGGAAGGAAAAAGGGATGCTTTGAAAATGAAAGCCTTCCCTATGTTGAACCCATTTCCATTGATATTTACCAAGCCAAGAAAGATAGGGAACATAAGACTACTTGTAGCAAAGGGTTTTGTGCCACTAAATAGCAAACCCTAAAGCAAGATAGAATGTGTCAAGACATTACAAAGTTTAGGTAACATTCTCTTCATCCTCTATGAGAGTGAGGAAGGAGTCATCTACAAAATGACCATTCACAAGCTAATCATGGGAATCTGGGAGGGAAATACCATAGAACCTCCTTTGTGAGATGGCATTTGCAAGCAAATACCCAAAACTTTATGCTACCAACACATATAAAGAGGCTGCCAGTGGGTAGCCTTGTCAAATTGAATGATAAAGCCCAAAAGCTTGAGACTATCAACTACTAATGAAGATGCAAGTAGAGGTAGATCCTCAAAAAGCATTTGGACTAACTGAAAAAAAGTAGGGCCAAACCCAAGTGCCTGAAGCATTGCTAGGATGAAAGGCCACTCAATTCAGTCATAAGCTTTGGCAAAATCAATTTTGAGAAAGATGGCCTATAACTTGGAATGTCCAGCCCATTCTATCCCTTCTCACATAGCAATTATATTGTCCAAGATATAACAGGATTTGATATAACCCATTTGTTTAGGGTGAATGATTTGACGAAGAAGATGATGGATTTTAAGAGAGAGAGCCTTGGCAATGATCTTGTAGGAGACATTCAACAAAGTCATAGGCCTCCAATTGCATATGTCTTCAGGGTCACCTATCTTAGGTATGAATTTGATATTCCCCTTGTTAATAATATTTCATAGAGAGTGGGAATTATAGGCCTCAATGTAAACCTTATGCAAGTATGGTCCAATCTCATCCCAAAATATTTTGTAAAATTCATAAGGGAAGACATCACAACCAAGGGCCTTATCATCTGCCATGGAGAAGAAAGCTTCCTTGAGGTCCAATAAAGTGAGCTTCTACTCATAGAACACATATTGTTCTGGAGTGAGTCTTTTAGGAGTGATAGCCAAGCAAGCCTATAAGGCTTGATTCTGGGCTACTGAGGGACCCTGCGCTATGAAAACTTTTTCATAGTGGTGAACAAAAGCTTGGAGAATGTTAGGAAGCTCACAAAAGGTGTATTGACCCTCCCAAATGTGTTTTATCCCCACTACATAATGACAAGCCCTCAATGCATTGAAAGATTCCTTGGAAGCTTGTTCACCATCCTCTAGCCAATGAAGGTGGGCTTTGAGTTGAGCTCCCTATGTAGTATAATTGTATGCAAACTACTTCTAGTGGTGAAGGTTGGCAAGCTAAACCTAGATATCCATATCAAATAGATTCATGGCTAGAGCTTCAGTGGTCATACAAAGATCTTTGGTAGTGGCTTCATAGGATCTCTTGTGGTAAGTGACCAGCTACCTCCCATAAATGTAAAGAAACCTCACAATATGGGTGATGCTATCATTCCACCATTGAATCTACCTAAAGGAAGAGTGGGGCCTAGGTTTAAGGTTCCATGTTCGTAAAATATGAGCAACAATGGGCGAATGTGACAACACTAAAGTGTTAAGATAAAACTAAGTTTTAAAATTATGAGGAGGAGCAGAATGTCAAGTAATAGAGAAATTGATGAGAAAATGGTCAAAAAGAGTCATGTCAGGGAGTGGAGTGATAGGTAGTAGACCCATGTGAGAAAAACAAATAAAGGACTGAGTAGAAATCATAGCATGTTTCAACCTTTCAAGGACCCTGTTAGCTCCCTCTTGAAAGTTGGACAATGTGTACTAGATACTATTAGTCTGACGGTAATGAACATTGGGATAAAAAAGACCCAACTTGTTCCATATGTAAAACTAGGCTTCTCACTCTCTAGTTGACCATAAAAAGGTAGAAGGCCCACTTTATCAATATCTAGCTCAACCATATTAAAATCTCGATAGAATATCAAGGTGGCAGGTAGTAAAGAATCAACTAGCCACTTCCACAAGTGTGAGCACTCAGCCACATCATTAGGGGCATAGATATTGACAATGCCAAAAGAATGATTTTGAAAAGACAACAAAATCCAAACAATTGTCTACATGGGGTCAGAACCATGGGAAATAACAAAAGGGAAAAGCTGAGGGGAGAGGAGAGTGACTACAACACCTCAACTAGCTTCATGCTGAGAAGCAAAGCTAACACCATTCGGCCATATGACATGGCAATCTGAGTTGAGAAGAAACCTAGAGACTTTGACTTCTTGTAGGCAAAGAACATCAATATTTCCAAGCCTACACTTGGTATCATGAAAATAATATTTTCCTAGGAGGTTTGTTAGCCCTTGCACATTCCAAGAGAGAAAATTCATTATAAACTAGTTTTCATATTATCCTCATCCCCAAGAAAGGAAAAGCTATTATGCAGGAAAGTGAAGGATTCAAATGAGGGGTCACTCAAAGTGATGGCTCTTTATTTATTCCTAGTGATAGAAACTACATTTTGACCTTCAAAGCTACAAGAGCAATGGAGAGATGAAGAGGAAATCATAGAAGCTGCTTGACGAAACACTCCTTTTTTACAATCATTTGAAATCGATTCCTTTCTTACATCCTTTGATAGATTTTTAGGCTCAACCCTATCCATATTCTTTAGAGTATATAAATTTCTTTCTTTGAACCCACTACAAGGTTTATCTCCAACCATGCCCCTCAAGGCCTCACTTCTCATTTCCTCTTGGACTTTTTCCTATACCAAGTCATTTCCCACCACATGATTAGCTAAAGAATATAAACCTTAAACCTTATTGGGGGCTTTAGTGACTTAATTAGACCCACCTCCAAAGCTATCTACTCCACTAAATAGAATTTACAAATTTTATCCTTCCACCAGTTCATTGGTTTTAGTCCTAAGAGATCATATTGTTAGGGGTCGGGGGGGGGGGGGGGTGTGTCAAATTAGGAATCATCCAAATAATCACCTTTTCAACCTTTAACTGATAATAAACTAAATTTTTTAAAAAAAGCATAAAATAAAAAATCACATAAAACATCCACAAAGTTGATATACAGATTTTGGTATCATGGAAACTCAACTTGGATCAAGACTACAGTGGGGATTAGTACCCACAAATTTTGTAGTCTTTTAAAGTACACTATGTGAGAAGCTTAACCTTGTTAAGAGTTACAAGGACACTATCATGTGTCACCTTTTTAGGGGATTTACTTCTACCCCTATTAGGAGAAACCTTGTTTAAGGACTTTTAACACTAGATAAAGTGTTTCCCTATTTTTAGAATTTACAAAATAGGACATGTAAGGATATTATTAGTTAAGGGGTTTTAACTATTGTAACTATTAGGGAACAATAGAAAGAATAATTTGTGTAACACTACCTCTATTGAATAATATCCACTAAAGCTCAAACTCACTTCTCAAGACACTCAACTTCTTCTTGGCTAGTTGCACCTTGCACTTACTCACAAAAATTGCTCGACTACAATCAACAACACAAAATTTTCAGCCTTCACCTTCGTATACTAGCTTTCTAATTCCACTCCCTTAATCTAATTATAGACATGTTACCAATATGAAATTAAAATATCTCATTCAAATCCAACCACCATAAGACAACACCTTATTCTCTATAACACCTTTACATGATTGCACCAACTAATTCATAGAAGTTTGTGCTAGAGCTTAAAAATATTTTGACCAACCACTTGAATTCTCTAGAGTCTTCTCCAAATGTTATTCTTGATCAATTCGATGCCAGATCATCACCTCCAAATGTTCATCCACTTCAAAAAATCACTACTAACTCATCCAACTCACTACAACCTTGTCATCGATCACCAATCATTAGCTAACTAACTATTACTAAAGAACTTGTTCTTCTTTAGCTTGTTCATCAAACCTATCACTACTTCACCATTCAATTGTGACTACTTCACTGATCATCTTTTCATCATAGAAATGTTTTTCCTATAATGATAATGTGTTGCTATCATAACCATGGCAGCATCAATAAATTCTTCACACCATCCAATGCTCACTCCACTCCATTCAATATGGATTTGAAAATCCAATCAAATCACCTATTGCATCTCACTAATAGTTGTAGTAGTTTCTCTATGATTCAGTTGACCAACTTACTCTTCTCTTCAATAGTAGAGGTTTCCATATAAACTTCAAGGGATATCATCTATTTTCTCTTGGTGATCACACTCATTGATTCTCATTAAAACACTTTATTCATCATAATTATGCTTGACAACATACAAGGAACACTAGATCAGTAGTTGAAATAAATGAAAATACAATAATTGATCATCATGAAATAAATTTTTTATCTTGACATTACTAAATATCACCAATTATGATGAAGGGTACTCCCATTAATACCACAAACATATAAAAATAATAATAATAGCAATTTATGAGAACAAAATATGGGCTTCTTATTATCACCACAAATGTGAAATTACAAAAATTTTGAAATAAAATAAGCAAACAAACATGGGTGCCTTCCCTAAAAGAATTTGAAACATAGAGCTACAAACTATCACCTAGAGTTGTCCTAGATAATGTATAAACATTCCTTAAATAGGCATTTTTACACTGCCTGGGAAGTTTCTAGAAATCAATCCCTAACCCTTGAGACTAACTAACTCTAAAATTACATATAGAATTATCTTGATGCACCTTTGACACTTATTTTGGAAATTTTAGTCAGCCCAACATTGGAAGGCCATAAATTTTGAGTTGTTTCTCTAATTGAATATTATAATCACTTTTTGGAATCCATAACTTCTGATCTATAGGGCCCAACTTGTGCAAGCTCCATTCGACCCTATTTTGGAGCCCATCTCAAGCCTTTAAGGTCTTCAAAATTGATCCTAAAGTTTTTATACCAAAATTGCACACAAAAAATCCACAATAACTCCATAAATACTAATGAGATGGCACTAGGCCTCAACTGGAAGGTTGATATATCTAATATGAACATCCACCTCTAAAACTAGGACATTCTAAGCTTGTACAACTGACTTACTAAGTACTAAGACTCCAAAAACAACAACTATGTACTGAGATAAGCCTTATTCAAAAAAGATAAAGGAAATATTTTTGGGTGATGTAATATTTCTCTTACACCCAGGATGTTGTTGTATCAAACACCTTGGGGTGATTGGAGAAGTAACCCTGTCACATCTCAAGTGGAAAATTAAGATGGTTAACCTTCTCCTTTGCTAGCCATGATGAATCTTCTCCTAGCCTCACTTTCCATGTGACCAAGTATTCTTCAGAGGCTCTATTCCTTGTACTTTTTTCAACATGACTATCTAGTATCTCCTTAATCTCCTTTATATCTGAACTAGTTGTTGGAATACTCCATTGTGCTTTTGAAACTTGATCTCTATCACCTCTTTCATAATAGTCTATTAAATATAAAATGTTAAATAATAGTGAAATATTTAGTTCAGTAAGTAAATCCACTTCATAGGTATTTCTATAATCATGCTTTTTCACTATTGTGCATGGTCCAAACTTCTTCATTTTCAACTTAACATATGTACCCACTAGAAAATGCTCCTTTCTCAAATGAACCATGACTTCATCTCCAATATTAAATTCTTTATACCTCATTTTCACATCTTGTTAGCCTTGTACTACATATTCATCTTAATAATGCGCTTACTCACCTCCTCATGGATATTCTCCACATGTTTAGCAAATTCTTCTGCTTTGGCTTCACTTATTTCTCCTTTCTCCAACTGCCCCAATTCATAAGCATTTCTGGGACTACTCCCATATACAATCTAGAATGGCGATTTACCAATATTCCTATTAACAAATTTATTATATGCAAATTCTGCCTATGGTAAAATCAGATCACATCCCTTTGGTTTATCTCCAACCAAGCATGTTAGTAAATTCCCCAAACTTTCATTCACAACTTTGGTTTGTCCATCAGTATGTGGATGATGTGATGAAGTGAACTACAAATATGTCTTCAATATCTTCCATAATGTATGCCAAAAATACCCAACAAACTTGGTATCTTGATCAAAAACTACAATATTTGGAAGATTGTGTAGTCTCATCACCTCTCTAAAAAATAACTCCATCACATGAACAACATCACTAGTCTTCTTGCAAGGGATAAAATGTGTCATTTCTAAAAATTAGTCAACCACTACAAATATAGAATCATGCCCTCATTGTGTGCTTGGTAAACCAAAAAGAAAATCCATGCTGACATCCTCCCATGACTTCCCTAGTATAGGTAACAGATGATACAATCCAGTATTCTTCTTCACTCCTTTTGTCATCTAACATACTCTACAACTTTTTACAAACTTCTTGACATCTTGTTGCAAGTGTGAAAAGGGATAATTCTCAACAACCAAAGCAATGGTCATATCTCTACCAAAGTGTCTAGCTAACCCTCCACTATTCTTGTCCTTGATGAGATTCTCTCTCATAGAACTTTTAGGAATGCACAATTGACTTCATTTGAATAGTATACCATCTTGGATTATTAAATCCAATCACTTTGTCCTATAAAGTATAATCACTTTGTCCTATCAAGTATAATAGGATCTATACAATTCTTCCAAGCTTCCGCAAAATCAGGATCCTTTAGATAAAAATTCTTGAGTTCCTTGAACCCAACCACCTTAATCTGCATCTCTGTCAGCAAAATCTATCTTCTACTGGGAGCATATGCAACTCTGTTAGCCTTCTATTCTCTAATATATCCTTCCTTGGTGTTGGGAAAATTCATATACTCTATACCTTTCTTCTTTGTAATGAAAACATTTTCCATGAGAACCTCCTCTTCTAGACCCTTTCCCTCTTCATCTTCCTCTTTGATCTCTATTGTTCTGATCATGGAAATGGTTGGAATTATTTCCCCTATGTTTTAGACTACTACTATTGGAATCATCCTTTTTCTTTTGATCATCAATTTCGCCTCCATAAGATTGTGCACTAGATATTCCACTGTAACCTCTTCCACTATTCTTGTTATCAAACTTATTGTTAAGCTTTTCCTTGACTTTTAGGAAAAAATAGTATGTCTCTTAAATAATATTTATTTGAACAGGACTCAACTCCTCCTTAATGCTTGGCCTAAACCCATTTAGATAATGAGTGAATTTCTCCTTATCATCTTCTACATTACTAGTTATGATGAGAAATCAGTAGAACTCCTCAATATACTCTTGAACACATCTTCTCGCTTGTTTCAACCCTTACATTTTTTTTAGTAGATCAACCTCATAATCCATGGAGAATTGTTGCATCAATTAATTTGGTTATTATTCAGTCCCATCTAGTGATTTTGTTCTTTCCTCTTTTATTTTTTTCAACTGAATCTCCTGCCACTAGATCTTTGTGTGACCCTTCAAATTGGCCTTCACAAATTTGACCCTGTCAGAATCCTCAATATCTTCATACCCAAAGTATTTATCCAATTCATTAATCCAATAGATCATCTCCTTTAGGTTAAGATTTTCCAAAAATGTAGGAATATCAAACTTAGGCCTTTTCCAATCTTGGAGGTGGCCTTAAAAATCCTTTCTTCTTTAGGGTTCAAAATTGCCTCGTCTTTAATATTTTCTTCTCATTCATCCTCATCCTTGCTTTCATCTCTTATGACAAGATTTATTCCTCTGCACATTTTTTTTTTGAATGCTTGCATTTGTCTCTAGAGAGCTCTAAAATGCTTAGGTATAACACATGTGGCTCTTCCACCACACTCTCTTATGAGAGGAATTTTTGTGCTTCCATTGAAACCCTAGTGCAAATTGTCTCACAATTAGTGACTTGTCTACATGTTCAACCCAAACCAAAGTCCTCATGCAACTACCTCATAGTCAATGATCACTTTACATACTTAGGAACTCCTTCTTTGATACCACTTTATAAAGGGTTCTCCCATTAATACACTACAAAAATTGGGGTTAAATTGCAATGGTAATTTGTGATGGTGGTGCAATTTTCATGTTTTTTTTGCAATTATCTACGACATCATTGCAATACCAAATTTGATGTCATAGTTATGATGCCCATGTGAGAATAAACAAAAAAATAAAACACAACATAAATCATTCCCCATTTGTTTTTATTGTGGAGAGTTTCGCGCAAAAGAGGTGGAGAGCTCGGAACAAGGGTGGAGAGCTATGAATGTTGTCATGTCCTTGTGATTGGTGCATTTTGTTGTTGTGCCCTTGTGATATCTACATTTTGTTTCAATGCACTTGCTCTACAATTTCATTGTCATGTTATGCCCTTGTGATCTATGTGCCCTTGCTCTATGATTTTCTTCAAGGGCAAGAAGACGTACCTATGTAAATGTTCTTTTTTTTTCCTTCTAAAATTGTATGTCTTCATATTTTATTCTAAATATGTATCTCTTTATATATTTAGAGAGATATTTTTCAAGGTACTTATTACATATTAGCTCATAATAAAAAAATTGATCCAGCTGTATACACATTCTAGAATCCAAATAATAAAACAATAAAACTCACTCAACTTGTGCTAAGTGACTTACCTCAAGATCCCACACAAAAATAATGTAAGCCATGAAAAATGGGCTAAGTTTGTAAGAAATTTTACAAAAACATATCATAACAGACATTTTTAGAAAGAAACACCCAATTAAATTGGTCTAGTTTTTGATTAGTTGGGTTGATTACAAATTATTGTAGAACAATTAGTTGTTCCCAACTAGCAAGATCAAATATAGTTTTTGAAGGTGATAAAATTTCATATGTACATGCATCACTTTCATGCTAGGCATGAAGTGCATTCCCCAACTTATAATGAATGGATGGATATAAAGGCTCAATATTTTTGCCCAATAGTGGAAGCCAAGGATATAACCATGCATGTATTAGAGTCTCCAAATGATGATCCCAAGTATCTATTGCTATTATTAATTTGGGCATCACTATATAATCCAAAATGCTATGAAGTACTAAAGCCTATAGTAACTATTACCAATTTTTATCGCTATGCAAATTGGTAGAAATGTTGACTAGTCTCAGACATCTAGGGTGGTAGCCATGACCCACGTTCTTGTATTATTCATAATTTCCATGCATGCATGAGACAAATATATAAAAGGTTGGTCTTAAGTTACCTCTTATATCCCTAAGACTTCTAAGCCCTTATATTTCCATGTTTTATTTTTAATCAAAGTTAAGTTGCGATCTTGCAATTCATGCTTGTTCACATGATCGCAAGTAGTAATGGTCTAACTATCAAAAGGGTGGTGATCGTGCGAAGTGATCTTCTCAAAAGTCACGGTTATGGTTTTCGCACAGTTGCAAGTGGTCAAGCTAACCAGGGGTTAGAGTGTGAATGCAAAAAAAGACTCTTATCACATCATCATAGGAGGATAAGTCTTAATGAGAGAATAGGTTGTGACACAATGATTTCTTTGATCACTCGTTTGTATGAGTTAAGGATTAAGTTGTGAGCTTGCAAAATAGTGGGCCAAGTGCTTTTGAAATCCTTTAGTTATAGCATCATTAGGGTCAATTTCAAAGGGGAATCAATTGAATGAAAGTAGATCAGTCAAATCAATGGATTCCTTTGAAGGGTTTCAAGGATTTTAATTCACAACCATGTGAAAGGTATGATTGTGGATAAGTTTATGAAGAGATTGTAGGGTCATAGACATTTGATGTCAATCTTAGTCTTAATCCATGAAAATGTGAAAGGTCATTTTCATGAAGTCATAGGGTCAAGATGTTAAGAAGATGATAGCCAAAATAAGCCATGATTTGGTGAGCATATCACAAGTAGTCATGGAATCCTTTGTTTGCTCATTCAAGTGGTTAAGAAGGATAAGAGCAAGGACGTCAGTGACCCAACAAAACACTCAACATGAAAGAGATCTATGTCATTGCATAGTCAAAATTTCAGGTGGCAGTTAGTCAGAATAAATTTTGATATGGAAAACTTAGTTAAAGGATATTCATTCACTCAGTCACATGGTTAACAATCAAAAGAGGTTTTAAACCATGACTGTGTGGATAGGTCAGAATGACAAGAGGATGTAGGTGATTGCTTAGTCATGATATCAAAAAATGTTAGTGAAGATGAACAAAGAAGCAATGGCAAGGTTAAAGCATTCAGGATTACCTTCAATCGCTCGGTCATGGTAGTTAATCCATAACATGTTAGATAAGTCATGACTTGGTGAAAGAAACTAAAAATTCTTATTTGCGTGGTTGTACAGTTAAGGATGGTAAGAAATATTTAAACTATGACTAGGTGATATAGCTAGATTAAAAGAAGGATACAATAAGTTGTATTGTCACAATGTTAAAAAGATAATAGTTAAGATAAGTTGTAAAATTGTGACCAGGCTAATCATGAATGAAGAATACTTTGCTGACATGGTTGCGAGGTAAGTTTGTTGTAAAATAAGATAAGTTGCAACCCTGTAAAGTCTTGAATAAGTTTTAAACAAGAGGTGATCGCTTGGTCATAGACAAGGATAAAGAAAAGGCATAAATTGTTGTGAAGGCATGATAAAGGTTAGAATAGAGAGTTCAAAACATTGCAAGTCAGCATGGTCAACAAAGAAAAATATTTGCAAGGTTGCAAAAAGTTGACATGGAGAAGATAGGTCTAGCCAGTTAAATGGTGACATGTGGCTCTTGTTGGATAGTCAATTGGAGATTGACTGAAGGTGGCAAAAAAAAAAAGGTTCAAGTTTCAAATTGCAAAGCTAGAACAAGGAGATGTGGAGATTTGATTGCAAATGGATAAAGGAAAAAAGAGGTCTACATAAAATTAGATATTTTGAATGGCCCTAGAAAAGAAATAGGTGTATTCGAAGTAGTTGAAGATGCCATCACTTTGTTGAGTGATGTAGTTGAATATTTTCCTGATTAAAGGTAGTAGAGGATGAATAAAATTAGTTAAAGGCTCCTATAGTAAGTGCCACCTAACCGATCTCATAACTATCTTCTTAGTTTTACCTGCATATAGAAAATGTAAAAATTTAACATTATGAAAATATCTTTGTATTATTTCTTCCAATAATCCTTTGACATGTGCCCTCTCATCTAAAGCTTGTTGAAATCCTTCTCTTTTTAAGGATTCCCAAGATGTGGAAAATGGGACTGGGAAGGTTGGAGTTTTATGCAAAAAATAGTGTTGTGATTTCTTAAGAGTCCTTCATAGCATTTTTCTATAGATTACTTTGCAACCAGTCTTAATGAATATTGTGGAACTACCTTTGAATCTTAAATAAAGGAATAATTTAGAAGCCCTTCTTATGACTCATTTTTTTGTTTAAAGCACTAATTTGATATAATTTTGGTGATTTATTTTGAATCCTTGATTTTTTATGTTAGTTTTATTTGCAAGTGAGGTTTGGAGTACTCATGCAGGTTGCAAGTTGTGACATTGTGCTTTCTTTCAAGTTTTTGTTAAACTGTGAATGATTCCATTCCCTTTAACATCTTGTTTAAAGTATATCCTTCTTGTGAAATATTTATGTATGAATTTTCTGAGATCAATATTGTGCCAACCCTTAACCATTCAGGAATGCTTCATCATGTTAGGCCAGCAATATTTAAATCTTAATGTTTTGGTGTATCACCTCGAGTTTAATTTTTAGCATTTACATTCACGCAACTCCTTCTATCCCTTTCCTTCTCAAGTTTAATTTCATGTTTGAAGAAGCAAATAGGTCAAGCATCATAAGGAACTGGCCTAAAACTGAGAGATTCACTCCTAACCTTGGTACACTTACTACCTAGGAGTGTTTCCATGTTACCCAAAGTGACTAAATTTTAGAATCCAGTTGAGGCACAACTTTTAGAGATAACAGTAACTTCTCCCATGTCTCCAAAAAATGTAGCATAGGTTTAGGGTCCCTTGACTTCCCAAAATTCGTAGCAGCAATTGTCACTAGTGGAAGAATAACTTTAGTGAAGAGTTGAGTGTAAGAAGTTGACTAAGAAAGTTATGTTTCTATGTATAAATGCTATAATCATGAGGCTCAATCCCTTGCAAAAGCCACTTCCACAATGAGATTACCTCTAAACCATGCAAAGGATGTTGAAGTGCTTCCCAACCTTGAAACACTCTTATAAGAAATAGCAAAGAAAATGCAGATGCAATACATGACAAATTGCACAACTTGTAGTCTTTATATATAGAGAGAGGTCTTTTTAAAGGTGTTTATTAAATGTTAGCACAATAGAAAAATTGATCCAGATGCATACATATTCTAGAATCCAAATAATAAAATAATAAAACTCACTTAACTTATGCTAAGTGACTTAGCTCAAGATTCTGCACAAAAATAATGCAGACCATGAAAAATGGGTAGAGTTCACAAGAAATTTTATAAAAACATATCATATAAAATATTTTTAGAAAGAAATAAGCCATACCCTAGTTAAATTGGTCTAGTTTCTGATTAGTTGGGTTGATTACAAATTTTTGTAGAATAGTCATGAGATTAGGTATAATAAAATGAACAATTAGTTGCTCCTAGCTAGTAGGATCAAATACAGTTTTTCAAGCTGATAAAATTGCATATGCAGATGCATCAATTGCATGCCATGTATGAAGTGCATTCCCCAACTTATAATGAATGGTTGTATATAAAGGCTCCAAATGCTAGCCCAACAATGGAAGCCAAGGATGTAACCATGCATGTACTAGCACAATCTCCCTAAGAGGATCCCAAGTATCTATTAATGTTGTTAATTTGGGCATCACTATATGATGTAGAATGTTATGAAGTATTGGATTTGGTAGTAACTTCAACCATGTCTCTAGAAAATGTAGCATAGGTTTAGGGTCCCTTGGCTCCCAAGAATTTGTAGCAGCTATTCTCACTTCTAGAAGAATACCTGTAATCAAGAGTTGAGTGAAAGGAATTAAAGAAGAAAGTTTTGCTAATGTGTAAATGCCACAATCATGAGGCTCATTCCCTTATAGAAGACTCTACCATAATGACATTACTTCTAGACCATGCAAAGGATGTTGAAGTGGTTCCCAACCTTAAAATATCTGATAAGCAATGGCAAAGCAAATGCAGATGCAATACATGACAAATTCCAAGGTGATCAAATGTTATTTCCAAGGTGATCATGACAAATCCTAATATCTTAAATGTAATAATATGGAGGGTAAGAATCTTGTGAGAAGTGTGTTTTCTTGAAAGATACTATGCATGCAAACTTTTAAATGAGAAACTAGATAAAGAACATACACAAAAATGAGAAAAATGTTTCAAATGAAGAAATCTTACCATACCTCTCTCTTACTAGAACAAAACTTCATGAGTTGGCTAAGGGAAGGTAAGGCATATTACAATAGAATAATATGAAAAAATCAAACTATACTCTTGAGACTAAGATTACACAACTATTTTTCTCCTGTCATGCATCTATCTATACAGTCCTATTCTCTTTTTTAAAAAAATAGATGAGAGAATGCAAAAGATTACCTTAAAAAGCCACCACTTTTAGGAAATTTAGCTGAATTTTTTTGTGTAGAAAATGAAAATGATCCCTAGGAAAATACCCAGTTCATAGGACATTATGGAAACTTATGCAGCTATATGTGCTAATATTTTGAAATGGTAGATAGATGAGACCCTCCTCTAAATGATTGTTATTAACCTATTGAGTTAAAGCCTCATTTGTTACATAATAAAATACCAATACCAATATTTATGCCATTCAGATGAGAAATCTACAAAAAAATCATGGTTAGAATTTATATAAAATGAAGAAAGGTTTACAAGGTGCCAATGTCATATCATCACAAACACAGATTGTCCCTGTATGATCAAGCCCTAGAAAATCTAGGAAAGAGCATCGTTTGACTACAAATAATTAGAGAACAAATATAAGCTCAAATATTTCAAGAGAGTATGTTATCAATTATTATGAATGAAAGTAGTGGTAAACAATAGAAGCATTGCATATAGTTGAGTTACTATACCCTTCAATTAATTTCATTTAAGATATTAGGATATGCTAGCTTAAGAAAATGCAGATGCTATTTCCAAGGTGATCATGACATAACAAGAAGAAATGTAATTGTTTCTATAGATTGGTTGAAAAAAGATGAAGTTTTGACACAATAATTATTCATGTTTAACACCATTCACTCACACATGGATAAACCAATAGATGGCTAAGTTGAAGGAAAAAAGAATTCCATTGAAATATGAAGTAATGAAAGATGTAGAAGAACCAAATGAGGAATCATGTGAACAACTCCCTGAATGTTCAAGAAAACAATTAGGCTAGAAAAAGAAGAAGGATGGAGGGAGTGACAAGGAGTTCCAAACAAGAGGAATGAAGAGGAACAGGAGAAAGGAAAAGGGGCCACCTCAAAAGAAGCAAAGGTCACCCTTATGTCCAAGTAAGCAAGAGATAGATTCCCCCTCTAATGAAATTAAAGAACAACATATTGAGAGATATTTTGTGATAGACATTGAGGCCCTTTCAAATAATGATCAAATAGGACCCTAAGGTGCAAATATCTTGCACATTAATTTGAGCACCCAAGATCTTGATTAAGGAATTCAAAGTCATGAGGATGAGCAAAGTGAATGTGATGGGGACAATTAACAATAGCCCAACCCATTAGGAGTTAGCAAGGTAGATCTAATAATTACCTTTGGATTTGGTTTTCTTCATGCAATCTTATTTACCACAACACTTTCCTAGATTCTATCGAGTGCTCCCATAATATCCTCTATGTTATCTAGTTGTTTTTCATGTTGTACAATCTCTTTCTAAATTTGTTCCTTCTCCTTCTAGTATATGACCATAGACTCTCTCTCGTGCCTTAAATTTTGATCAAACTTCTAAATATCTGCCTCTACCATATCTAAAATCAACTTTATATTTTGTTGTAATGCTAACATAGCTGTCTTATCCTTGATAGCTTTCATTTCAGCATTCAAGTTTTCAAGATTGGTTAACACATCACTTGCAAACCTCTCATGTCAACCACTTTCTACACTGATTCAACACCATGTTCTTTCTTTTGAGCTAATAGTTCTTTAGGTTCATTTTCTTGAAAAATATTAATTTTGTTGAATAGTTGTGAACTCTTAGAAAATGCATTCTTGTTTTCTATTACCATTGACAGACTTCCCTTGAACAAAATCAAAATGAAGAGGCATAAATACACCAAATTTTTCTTTCAAAACCATATGTGCAGATATAAACATTAAGTACAACATGTCCAATATTTTTGTAGATATACACATTAATTACATCAAATTTTTGTTTCAAAATCATATGCATAGATATAAATATTAAGTACAACATGTCCAACATTTTTGCAAATATACACATTAATTACACCAAAATTTTCTTTCAAAACCATATGTGCACATATAAACATTAGGTACAACATGTCCAATATTTTTGCAGATATACACATTAATTACACCAAAATTTTCTTTCAAAACCATATGTGTAGATATAAACATTAAATACAACCATCTCAATAAGGGTACAAGAATAAGTTATTCCCATGAAGAAGGATCATAATTAGATAATACAAGGGAATTTGGTCAAAACAGGGAGACAATCACTAGATTATTGTCTAACTTTCGAAGAGAAGGAGATGACAAATGTTATTTTCCTTGCAAGAGTTGTAAGGGCTTAAAGACAAGAAGAATCAAAATCAAAATAGCTAAGAGACATTTTAGGGAGAATGGTCAGACAAAAGGGGGGTTTAATTATCATCCATTGGTAAGTTTTTTTTCTTTTTTTTTTTGCAATTAATATACATATGAACCACAAAACAAGGGTTTGATTATCATCATTTTTATATTGATTGATCTCCCTAGAATAGTACGTGATATGGACCACCACATCTTAGAGGAACATGGAGGTGTGAATATGAAGGAACATGGAGGTGTGAATATGGAGGAGCATGGAGGTGTGAGTATTGAAGGAGAAGATCATCATCCCATGGAATATGATGATCATGCACTAGAAAACACATTTGAAGATGAGGGTACAAATTCATTGATCCATGACACATCTAGTATTAGTGTTACTACTATTGTTGATGATTATTATTATTATTATGATGACGATGACATTAAGGTCATCCATGATATACCTCTTCTTGAGAAGGAAAAAATGACCCTTTACAAAGGATCCCAATTAACTCTTCTCTTTGTTGTATTGTTATTGGTGAATTTGAAGGTTATGAATGGTTAATCCGACATAAAAATGTCACATATGCTAAGGTTTGTGATATATGTCATTATAGTCTATAAAAGGTGAAATATGTATCATTAAGATTGTTTATACTAATGACTTATATTTTTTCTCTTGATTCATAGGTGACTATTTGTTACCACTATCAAATGTTCTCATTTGCTCATATCAAAAATTATGTGCCACTGTGAAACATATTGGAATGGAGTATCAAGAAATAGATGCTCATTATGAAGATCATGTAATTTATCATAAAGAACAAAAAAATGAAATAGAATTCTCTATATGTCATACAAGAAGGTATTGAGATGATAAAGTGACAACAAAGGTGCCTCACAAGGTTCCTCACTACATCCCCATTATTCCATGTCTTAATCGATTATTCAATTACAGTAGCTTCGCACAATTTATGGATTACCATGCATGTAATAGAAGTCAAGATGAAATTATTTGAATGAATGTGGATGGTTTAGAATTTATGGAAATAGAGGAAAAGTGGTGAAACTTCAAAGAAGAACCTCAAAATCTTGAGCTTTGTCTAGCAACTGACAGTGTCAATCCATTTGGAGAGATGAGATCCATTTAGTTGGTGTGGCATGTTTTTGTTATAAAAAATAACCTTCCTCCATGGATGTCAATAAAGTGGGAGCACATTATGTTGGAAATGATTTTTCCATGTATTTTATTATTATATTGTTACCTACATGTAATTATAAGTCTTGGAGTGAAATAACTACAATAATTATCGGATGTTGTTCATTCAATTAAGTAATTACCAAGTGAAAGATATAAATGTATATATTATGCCTCTTATAAATGAGTTATTGGTGTTATGAAATGGTTTCACTATGTATGATATCTCTAGACCAATTGAACAAAAAAAATTTCAATTCCATGCAATGCTTGTGTGGACAATTCATGATGCCCTAGGGTTGACACATTTCTATGGTATGTTATCTTGAAATCAAGTTGTACACGATAATACTAATTCTAAAAGTGAAAATATTTAATCCAATTGTATCATTATCTTGTAGGTATTTAAACAAAGAGAAAATTTTCATGTCCAATGTGTGGTCCAAAGATGAAATCTTGTCATTCCAGAAGTTTAAGAAAGCAGGTGTCTGATGAGAATAGGAACTTTGTCCACAAAAATCATAAGTATCAAAGTGTTGGAAAACATCTTTTCAATGGGAAAGAAGAGACTACATCAAAGCCATGAAGAATGACACCTCGCCTATGGAAGTTAGAATATAATAGAAATTGAGGTCGTCAAGGCATCGGTACTAACCACCTTCCAAAGGGACTAAAATGTTATCCTAGAGAATTTAGTAGGCTTCCCTACTATGAGAAGCTACAAATTGCGTATTTTTTTGATACTATGCATGTTGGAAAGAGTGTAACAAAGACACTACAAAAAATATTGGATGGAAGCCATGACAAAGAAAAACTTGCAAAAATTTGTAGTGACATTCATGATTCCAATCATGCAATGAAAAATATCATTGAATCAGATAGAAATGGAAACTGGATTAATGCAACTACCCTTCCTTGGTTATTAACGAAGTAGAAAAGTAACATAATAAAAGAGGTCATATGAAAAATATAATTTCCTACATGATTTTCTATGAATACAAGCAATCTCATATCAAAGAAAAGTCAATTTGATCGAGGGTTGAAAACACATGATTGGCATACCTTCATCAAGGTAAGTTATGGTCTTTATATTAATAATATATTTGTAAAAATACATTCAATTTTCATTTTATTACATTAGAAAAGATGAAATGATTAGTTGATAATTGTTTCAGTATGTGCTACCGCTATTGCTCCCAAACAACTTTGACACTAATATCAAACAAGTGATATATGATCTTAGAAAGTACATGAGGTAAGAAGTGATATTTGTTCAATATATCAAATAAATAGTATATTGTAAAGTCTTGTATTTATATGTTTTTGTGTCTTGAATCCCTTGTAGGTGGTTGTAATATAAATAAATCCATAGAGAAGATGTAAAATATTGGAAAAAAAAATTTCTCTACCAATGTGTGAAATGCAAAAGTTTTTACCTTCTACCTTTTTCAATGCATAAGAACACTACCTTATACAAAAAGTTGAGGAGATTGAATTGTGTGGACCTATATAGCTTAGGTCAATGTAGATGGTTAAGAGAAACTTGAAATTTTTAAAAGGTTTGGTTCAAAAAAGAGCACGTCCTGAGGGTTCTATGATTAAGAGATATAGGGTATATTAGATGACAGTGTACATTACTCAATATTTTTGTAATTTTCTAGCAAAGACCCATATATATTGTATTTGGGATCTCAACTCCATCAAAAATTTGAAGGGGAGTACTTAGTGGGGAATAGTAGATTTAGGAAAGTGAAAGGTAATAAATTATGATATGTTATTGTAGTTAATTAGTTCTTAATCTTTAAAATAAATCTATTGTAAGTCATCTATTTACTTTTGTACAGTTGCTAAAGAGTGGGATGTAATAGATTTGTTTATTGTAAACAATCAATATTGGATGATAGTATAGATTAAACAATGTCAACATTTTTTTCATAGATTAAAATGGCAATTTGTGTCTTCATTGGTTAAACAAGCTCATTGAAATGGAGATCCCAATGTTACACAAAAGGAAATAGATTTAGCATATGGTTCTCCAAGTCCTTATAAGTTTGTTAATCAACCATATGTTTTTGAACACATGATACAATAATATATACATGTTCGACATTATTTTAGGTGAAACACCATAAGGCTACATTATGCAATGGTTATAAATTTCACATAAAATACTTAGATGCAATGAAGAGAACTTGTGATTCTGGGATAAGTGCTATCTTCTAGGTGACCAATGTTTCATCTAGAAATGGCTTACGTCCTCGAGAATCTCAAAATTGATACTATGGCATTTTTGTTGATATACTTGACTATGACTATAATTCTTTCAAATTATTTCTCTTTGTCATCAATGGTATAGACTATGACTCAATCAAAATGATCCTGATAGAACTATTATTGAGCATGAGATTTCCAATGATTAATACAAGTTGTTTGAGCTAGTTGGGGATGAGCCCTATGTTCTTCCAAGACAATGTGAGAAGGTATTTTACTTAGAGGTTTCAAATAAACTGGGTTGGTCATTTTTTGTTAGACACGATCCAAGGGGAAGGTTGATAAATTATAATGCGATGGAAGAAGAATATATCGAGGAAGAGGAAGAAATGGATAACGATCAAGAGTTAGTCAATAATTATCCTAATGCAAATGATGTTGCTATTGATCAGTATCATGATGCTTCTATTGATCATGATGATGAGGAGGAGGAGAAGGATGATGATGATGATGAAGATGATGTCAAGGACAACCAGGATGGTGGTGGTGACAATGTTGATGATGATGATGATCTTGATGATGAGATGGATGAAGAATAATATTAATGATATGGAAGTTTGATTAGATAACATTGGAGGGGGGGTTTTATTATCAATGAGAAGAATGAAATGTATAGTTATGTTATCAATGCCTATGTTATTCAATATTTAGTTCTTGATAGATCAATGATTAATTTGATTAACTTGTCATGTACCTTTTACTATTTATAATTCAGACATGATGCTAATATTTGATGTAATTTTGAGTATATATATCATGAATTTTTTAGCTAACATAAGACAATTGATTTACTATTGCATAAACCCAAAGCCATTTCATGAGCATCCCTCATGGATCATCAAGTATAAGTTAGTACACCCCATAGAGATTAATGTCTTTCACCATTTGTAAAATATCTCTCTCATTGCCACCTATCTCTCTTATTTCATGGAGTGCAAGTACCAGTGAATAGGTATTTGTTAGATTTATCTTCCCTAAGTAAGGAAAATGTAGGAATGGAAGAAGAAAGTGAGACATTTAGTATGTCTAAATCAAGGACATTGACATGAGGTAAAAATATAAGAAATAGATTCAATAAGCACATTAAATTTCTCCTTGCTTAAGGGGGGTCATGTTCTTGTGATGATGAGAGTAAAGGTGACTCTAATGAGCCCTTTAGGTACAAACATCTATAGAAACAATGGGTTCCCAATTAACTTCCTCCAATAAATACTAATTTTTATGGTGGAGAGAGGATATATCATAGAGCACCATCCTCATTATATGGTCTAGTCCTATTTTCCATGGATGGCATTAAGGTCTCTTACAACAAGGATGTTGAATTGATGGAGTATGCAATACCTTTCTATGATTATAGTAGTTTGATCTAGATTGTTAGATATAAAAAAGGATGTGTAGGTATGCACTCACGGCAAACTATATACAAAAAAAAAGTTAGTGAACAAAGTAAAATGGTAGCTATATACATTTACAGAAGGCCAATATCATCAAGGAATATTGTAGATTTTATAAATAGTACATGACTTGCATTAAATAAGAAGTGACCCAATTACATATTTGAGGCATGTGAGGGAAATCATGTATTTGTATGTGTGATAAAATCAATACATGGAGGTGAAGAGCTTCTTATTGATTATAATTTGAGTTGCATAGATACAAATAAAACCACTATCATGGATGAGCTAGTACATACTATGCACATTTAAAATCAACTGCAATCAATGAATCCAATGCACCATGAAATTTTTATATTTATTTTGCTAATTTGGAATAATAACACATTTATTTTAACATGTCATAATGATTTTCTTTGAAATATAGGGCTACAATATGGATCAACATCTACAGGATATGCATAGCGGTAATGGTTCTTCTTCTTGATAGGTAAAACTCATTGTTGTTGTACAATTTAGATACAATAAATATGTTAACACATATTTTTTATTATGTTTTATTCTTCACTACTATTTTGGATTGATTTTAAATATAGAGTTAATAATTTTTTTCTTGCAAACGAGTGCTAATCAAGATAAGGGAAAGGAAATAGTAGTCCATGAAGATGAGGAGCTGCACAATGAGTTAGATGAATTTATTATTGATTTTGTGTCAGCCATTGATCCTAGGCTATAGTGAGAAAGGTGATTCATGCTATTGGAAGAAGGATAATGAAATTGGCATCAACTCAACCTCATTGTTGTCACATACTATCATAGTTGTGATGGCCACTTTTGATAGATTATCGTCAGATACAATCATCATCTTGATGTCCCCATTTGATAGATGGTTGTTGGTCCTATAGCACAATCATCGCACTTGTGATGGCAGACTAAAAAGATAATCCATTGTAATTTTTATAGTAGACTGTCACAATATCTATGACGTGAAGAAGAACTCTTGCCATCATTTTCTTCCAAATTATGATGGCTTTAGGCATCCCAATAATGATGAATGAGCTTTTCTTCATAATTTGTGACTATAAAAGTCTGACGCCCATCTGATGGGAGCCAATTCATGGTAATGTCACTTGGGCAATGGGTGGCCATCACAATTTTGATGGCCTATCATCACAATTAGAACCCAAATATAGTAGTGATACCACAAATAAATAACAGAAACAAATAAATAATAGAAATTTTTGAGAAAAAAATGGGCTTCTTATCATCACAAAAAATGTGGAATTATAAAATTTTGAAATACAATATGCAAACCCATATGGGCACCTTCCTTACAAGAATTTAAAACATAGAGATGCGAACTATCACTGAGAGTTGTCTTAGACAATGTATGGGCATTCCTTAAGTAAGCATGTTTACACCACTTGGGATGTTTCTAGACATCAAACCCTAACTCGTGAGACTGATTAACTCTAAAATTACATATAGAGTCAGCCCAATGCACCTTTGGCACTTATTTTGAAAATTTTGGTCAACCCAACTTTTAAAGGCCATAACTTTTGAGCCATTGCTCATATTGGCTATTATAACCCCTTTTAGAAGTTGCTAATTTTTGACCTATAGGGTCTAACTTGTGTTAGCTCTAGTCAACCCTATTTCAAAGCACATCTAGGGCATCTAAGGTCTTCAAAATAGAACCTAAAGTTTTTATACCAAAACTGCACACCAAAAATATGCAACGACCCCATAAATACTAATGATATGGCAGTAAGCCTCAACTGATATATTCATAATATCCAATATGAACATCAACCTTTGAAATTAGGATATTCTAAGCTCATATGACTAACTTACTAAGTAGAAAGCCTCCAAAAAAAAAACTATACATTGAGACAACCTTTGCTCAAGAAAAAAAAGGAAATATTTTTGGGTGATGCAAGATTTCTCCTATACCCAAGATGATCATGCATCAAATCATCATACCATCAATTATATCAGTTATGCCAATAATCTCCTCCTTTGGAATTGATGGCAATACCTACTACACTTCTTAACACTCAATGTGAAAGAACTTATTCAACAATAATCAACACAACACTAGAAACAAAATGTTCCCTAGATGCTCTTCCTCACACTGAACTTCTCTCCCTTTTTTGCACATTCTTTACCTTGACATAATCAATACATTATCTCCCCATTTGACAATAATTCCTAAGGTTTCAATACATGCCTATTGTCTATTACGCAAATCTTGTCTTTCTAGTTCTTACTACAATTGTTATTATTCCCCCTAAGGAGTATCCTTTGAACATCAATTCAAAGCATAAAGACATTCAATGGGTACACCTTAATTGATGCAAATACATCTTCATTTAATTCAAGTTAGGTAAGGGAATGACCCCTAACCCACCTCTTAGGCATTTAGACATATCCATAGGTAACGGCTTTGTAATATATCTGATACTTGTTTCTTAGTTGGCATATACTTGAACCTGACTTCTTCTGCCTGAACCTACTCTCTAAGATAATGATACTCGATATCTATGTGTTTGTTCTTACATTGCTTCACCAAATTCTTTGAGCTATTTATAGCACATATATTATCATAAAAAATAGACACTAATTTAGTTATCTTTTCTTGAATTCCTTCTAGAATTTTCTTATCCATATCACATGCGTGTTGTTGGAAATGTAGAAAAGGATAGGTGACTAAGAGGGGGCTGAATTAAGAACCAATAAACATTTAACTTTAATTCACCAATTAATCCTTCATTAACTAATTTGATCTAATTTCATGCATGAAAGACTAAAAGCAATAAAACATTCATAATAGTTGACAAAATATTTGGTAACCCAAAAACCTTCCAAATAGAAAGTAAAACTGGGGTGGAGATGATACCCACAAGCTTTAGTATTGCAATATAAACTTGGCCTATTAAGGCTTACAAATGATCACTTGTAATGATCTTTCCTATTAGGAGCAATAAGGACTGTTAGGTCCACCTTGTGAATGGATTTATATAATATAATGAAGTATGTACTCGATTGGGAGATCCTATATAAGATTTTTAAGTCCACCTTGTTAGAGGATTTGATTGATACATTTGTTAGGATGAACTAGTAGTTGATCTCTACTTTGTAATTCAGTTTGTTGAATGAGATTCCTTTGATGTAGAAATATCACCTTAAGATGATGGATTAGACTATAATTTTCCTTATATTTCTTATAGCCTTCAAACTTCTATGTTCTATTGAAGTTGATGAAAGATCAACCCCATAGCTCCCAATAATCACCTGCATGCAGACATCTTTCACAGAAGAGAGAAGGAAAAAACTATGGAGGATGAAATTCCTAGATTCATAGATGAGACATTCTTGATGAGCAAAAAGAAAGATTGCTATGATCAAAAGTGAATGAATAAAATTACAAAGAGATCAATCCTTATAAAAGGAGATCAACACTCTAAAAGATAAAACCTAGGTTGCATGATAATAATTAATAAAATAATTAATTATTATATGCCAAAAGTTTAGCTTAAGTAAAATAGAGATAATAATTGACTTAATAATTAAATCAAAATGATTTAATTAATAAGGAAACATCTTATTACTATAACACCCCCCTAAGATAAACTTATGGAGTAGCTAAAAACCTAGAAACTACTATTGAAAACAAATTTGGGTCCTGGCAATAAGGCTTGATGAGGTACACAAGCACAACCAAATCTTTGTAAAGAGGTGAAATAGAGAAAACCACATGGGAAAAACCCTACTTCAAAAGGAGATGGAAAGAATGTTCCAAGAGATAGGAACAAAAGGATGATCATGAAGAACACCACTAAAGCACGAAGCTACAAATATTGCCAAACTACTGATATGAAGAACCTCCATAGTATAGAATATGACCAGGTAGAGAAGAGTAACTCTAAAGAGTTGATCAATTGAAGATGAAAGGTATCTTCATGGCCTCGAAGAATAGGAATGAAAGAAATTTTATATGGTAAATGATCCATCTCACTGAAATGCATAGGTATCTAGCCACTATAATCGCCTAGTACATAGGATCAAATACTGAATACATAGCTCACCTTATCAAACTAAGAAAGAAATATAACAACAATAACCAACCCTCCCCCCCCCCCCCCAATAATGTTGAGAGGTAAGACATGAACATTGAAACTAAATGCAATATCTCCTACAAAAAGAAGAACCACAAACATCAAGAATGCAAAAGAAGTACAAACACCTATAATGGCACATGTCATGGACACATCATGAGTCTAATGTCATGGAAGGAACACTCACTTGAAAAAGAAAGATGGAAAATATGGCCAACATAAAACCCCCAAGGCACTTTATAATGTAGTGCAAGTACAACAAAACATAAAGATGTGCAAGATCCCAAAATGAAATAGAGTGACACTTTATCTGAAACAAAAAAATTGATCCCTAGACCTAAAATAACCAAGATATCCATCAGAATGCAAAAAAGAAAAGAACTAAATGGGATGTTCTTGGAGAGAAATTTGGGAAATAGAACATCTCAAAATATGTCTCTTGGAGTGCAAAATAGAACTTTTGACTTTGACAACCAAAACAAGCCACCAACAAAACAAAACAAAATAAGATAAAAAAATACAAAACAAAAAAAACAAAAAAAATTGTTGATGTTATTAATAATAACTCAACATTTTAAGCAGTGAGCTCTAGTTTGAATGGTGATACCATAGTCTCCAGTCTTCTTTGCATGTTTAAACTCAAAGACAACTAGATTAATTTTATCATAATTGCTCCTTCAAATTGTTGAGCATTAGTTTCAAATTTCTAAATTCATGCATTGATTCATTATATAAATCATGCAATATTGTAATAAAATAATTGAGAGCACAATGTAATCAATACATTTCTTTAATCTTCAAAGCTCTGTATTTCTTCAATATTTTTCTGTGCATGTTTGTTTTCAATTCCTAGCTAGATCTATAGTTGTAGAAAATTTTGCATGCTATCAGAGCTAAGGCTGCTAGGAAAAGAAATGCATTTTTTTTATAGGCATTGAAGATAAAGTTTTCCAAGATGGAATTTTTAGCATTTGTCTTTCTCGTGCCATTTAATTATTTCAAACAAAAGCTAGCGATTCTACTTAGGCCCACAAGAAGAGGCTTGCATCGAAATGTCATGGCATCAAAAATTGGACCTAACTCAAAGATAGGTCAAGATCATGCTCTCTTTGCATGGATCTTTCCTTTCTTTTCTCTCTAGTGACACACTTCAATTGGTGGATTTGTTTTGCCTCTTGGTGTGAATTCTTCCTTTGCTTCCATACTTGATTAGATTTATAGACAATTTACACATGTATTTTCAACCAACAATTTATTCATGCATGATTGAATAGTGTCATTGGGGTCACTCATACAGAATCATGCGTCATATGTATCCTTGAATGCTAGATTTTTTGCCTCTATTTTCCATCTTTTTTTTAGGGAGCTATGCAAATTATTCTCTACCATATCTTTGATTTGATTGATAGATGTTTTGCCTTTATTTTCCATCTATTCATTGTTTGAGTCGTGTTCATATGGACACTCATGAAGATTGATCTTGATCTTTATTTTGGTATTCAAAGGAGGTTCTTCATTCAACACTATGGTGGTTATGATTTGATAGATATCCACAATATTTTTCATCTCACAGAAAAATTTCTCTCTATAGATTTTAAAGGGGATTTGTAGATTTTCCCTCTTATCTCCTTTCTTTCATTTTCTTCTATTTTCCTTAGCTAGAATTAACGGGGATTGTTGATGTTATTAATTCTAACTCAAAATTTTAAACTATGAGCTCTAGGTTGAATAGTGATACTGCAGTCTGCAATCTTCTTTGCATGTTTAAACTTAAAGACAACTAGGTTAATTTTATCATAATTGCTCCCTCAAATAGTTGAGCACTAGTTTCAAATTTCTAAATTCATGCATTGATTTGTTATATAAATCATGCAATATTGTTATAAAATAATGAAGAAAACAATGAAATCAATACATTTTTTTAATCTTCAAAGCTCTTTATTTCTTCAATATTTTTTCTCTGCATGTTTATTTTCAATTTCTACCTAAATCTATAGTTGTAGAAAATTTTACATGGCATTAGAACTAAGGCTGCTAGGAAAAGAAATGCATTTTTTTGTTTGCAGGTATTGACGATTGAGTTTTTCAATATTTTTATTTCTCATGTCATTCAATTATTTCGAATAGAAGCCACTAGTTTTGCTTAGGCCCATAAGCATAGGCTTGTATCAAAATGTCCTGACATCAAATGTTGGAACTAATTCAAAGAAAGGTCAAGATCATGCTCTCTTTGCATGGATCTTTCCTTTCTTTTCTCTCTAGTGACACACTCCAATTTGTGGATTTTTCATGCCTCTTGGTGTGAATTCTTCCTTTGCTTCCATAATCAGATTTATAAACAATTGACATCTATATTTTCAATCAACAATTTAATCATGCATGATTAATTAGTGTCATTAGGGTCACTCATATAGACTCATGTGTCAACTATATCCTTAAATGATAGATTTTTTGCCTCTATTTTCCATCTATTCTTTGTTTGAGGGAGCCATGCAGATTATTGTCTAATGTATCTTCAATTTGATTGATAGATGTTTTGCCTTTATTTTCCATTTGTTCATTGTTTAAGTGGTGTCATTAGGGACACTCATGTATATTGATCTTGATCTTCATTTTGGTTTTCAAAGGAAGTTATTTATTTAGCACTATGGTGGTTATGATTTGACAGATATCCACAATATTTTTCATGTCACAGAAGAATTTCTCTTTGTAAATTTTAAAGGGGGTTTGTAGATTTTCCCTCTTATCTCCTTTCTTTAATTTTCTTCTATTTTCCTTTGTTAGAATTAAGGGGGTTTTTTGATTTTGTTAATTCTAACTTAATGTTTTAAATAGTGAGCTCCAATTTGAACAGTGACACCACAGTCTCTTGTCTTCTTTGCATGTTTAAACTCAAAGAAAACTGGGTTAATTTTATCATAATTGCTCCTTCAAGTAGTTGAGTGCTAGTTTCAAATTTCTAAATTCATGCATTGATTTTTTATATAAAGCATGCAATATTATAATAAAATAATTTAGAGCAAAATGTAATCAATACTCTCTTTTTTTAATCTTTGAAGCTTTCTATTTCTTTAATATTTTTTCTTAGTGTGTTTGTTTTCAAATCCTAGCTAGATCTATAGTTGTAGAAAATTTTGCATGTTCTTCATATTTTGTTCTCATTTGTATATGACAATACATCTCTCATATATACCAATCTAAATAATTTCCTTCTAAAGTCAGCTATAACATTATATTAAACAATTTTCACCAAGTCGACTCAACGCTGACACTTAGGTTCAGAAGTCCACTTAGGTGATATTCTAACACTTGGCAATATAGTGAACTCGGCAAACTATGGCACTCAATTAACACTAGTCCTTGGTCCACATTGATCACTCAGGAGTAGATGTAAACTTAGTTAACACTAATGAATCAAAAAACATTATAGAGCTCAGTTGACACTGCAACAACTCAGCTAGAACTAGAGCTCAATTAACACTACTATTCCTTCTGTGTGGTTAACATGACTAGCTTGGTTGACACTATCTTCTTCTCTTGCTTGATTAACACTTCATCCTGGCTTAGTTGACATTGTCTGCAAGGTTAACTCTATGGTGCTCAGTAATAATGTAATCAACCAAATGAATAAGTGTTTTGGCACTTACTGACAAATAGTCTCACTATAAGGTCAACAATATGCAACTTATTGCACTAGCCACATACTCAACTTCCGCTATTGATTGTGACATACAATGTTGCTTCGTACTTGTCCATGACACAATCTTGTCACCAAGAAAGAATTTTCCTCCACTTATGTTCTTCCTATCATCTACATTACCTTCCCAATCAACATCGATAAATATAATTAGTGTGAAATCACATTTGTGTCCATACCATAGTCCATACTCTTCAGTTCCCTTGGGATATTTGAATATTCTATTAACTATAATCAAATGAGATTTTTGGATTAGAGGAAAATCTAGCCACTAACCTAACTACATGTATTAAATATGATATATTATGTACCACATACTATATTTTATCGATCATAGATTTATATATTATCTCATCTATTACTTTAGAACCATTTTTCTTAGACATTTAACAATTGCTAACTTTGTAGTACCAACAAGTTTTGATTCTTCTAACCCAAATATTTATATATCTACAAACCTATAATGAAGAACTTGATATCACAAATCATAGACATTTCAAAATTTTTCTTCATTTATACTAAGAATACAACACTCATCACATCATTTCCTCCAAACATGACATCATCAACAAATATTTTGGCAATCAACATCTTTCCATCCTTTTCTACCTTCAAGCATACATTATCGTTATCACTTGTTCTTGTGAACCTAATTAATATTGATTAAGTATTAACATAACCTTTCATACCATGCTCTTGGTGCACGTTCAACCCATACAATGCTTTTTGTAGCTTATGCACCATATTCTTTCATGTTGAATAAGAAAACCCTTCAAGTTGTTCTATGTGGACTTCTTCTTCTAAGATATCATTTAGAAATGCTGACTTGAATCCATTTGATAAACTTAAAATATTTTGTAAGAAATGAATGCAAGAAGTATCCTCACTCCTTCAAGTTTGGCTATAAGTGGAAATGTTTCTCCATTTTCTATGCCTTCTTCTTGTACATATCCCATGCAAAATAATCTTGCCTTATTTCTAACCACCTCACCTATCTCATCCATCATGTTTCTCAAAACCCAATCGGTGTCCATCACATTCTTGCACATTAGTTTAGGTACTAATGTCTAGGTTTAGTTGTTCTTAATTTGTTCCAATTCCTCTTTCATGGATGTTATCCGATCTTCATCTTTTAATGCATCCTTTACTATTTTTTGTTCAAATTTAGATAGAAAACAAGTACCTTCTATATCCTTTCTTTTGGTCAATACACCAGTATTCTTATCTCCAATATTTTGATCTGAGAAGTGATTTAGCTTGACATACCTTGGTAATATTGGTTCTTCTCTAGGAACCTCTTTGATGGATTGGACCAGTTCCTATGCATTGGTTTTTCTATAGCATTTTTTTTAGCTAGTTGCATGCAGACAAATCCATGATAATCTTTTGTTCCCTTTTGCTAGATTGATCATTTTGTTCAAAGTATTCATCAATTCTAACATTTATGCTTTGCACCATTTTATTTTTTCTCTAATTGAAATACTTGTATGATTTTCCCTTAGTAGAATAACCTAGGAATATTCGTTCATCACTTCTTGAATCAAACTTTCCTTAATGATGATCTCTTTTTATGTTGCATATACTTCAAAACACTGTGAAATAACTCACATAGGGTGATTTCTTATACCACAATTCATAGACTATTTTTTTTGTAGCTCTCTTTAGTTGAACCTTGTTCAATGTGTAGACAAAAATGCTCACCACCTCTCTCTATAAGTTATAAGCAACACCTTTTTCTAACATTAATGTTCTTACATAATTAATGTTTAACCTATTTCTCCTTTTAGAAATATCATTTTGTTGAGGTGTACTAGGAGATGACACTTGCATTATGATTTTATGATTTTGGGAATGATGTTGTAAGGCACTTTTGATTTCACGATTTCAAGAATGATGTTTTGAGGCACCTCTAATTTCACAATTTCACTCAATAAGGATTCAATGGGTTTCAATTTCATGATTTTAGATTCAAGATGGTTACCTTTGTCTGCTGTTGCCAGTTTGAAGGACTAGATTTCTTGGCATTATGATTTCGTGCTTTTGTGTGCTAAGTATATTCATCAGACTGAATTTGCAAAGATTTGCATTCTAAAGATATCTTTCAACTCCAATGAAAATACATGACAATTGAAGTCTAGTACATTTGCATTTAGTCTTAAATTAGCACAAAGTTAGATGTGACAATTTCTTTGCATTTGAGTGTGTGATTTGGTGATTGAGGTTTAATTCATTTATTGACCATTGTTAAGTAAGGACATTATAAAGTAAAATTCTCTCAAAATGCCCTTGTATTGTAAATTGTTGTTCTATTTTTGTGCAACTTTTAAAAACTCTTCACCATGGGTCCACCCATTCAAGCATACAATGAGCATGACAATCCAAATCTAGTTATCTAGCCAAATTTATCACTGATAGAGGAGGACAAACTTGATGTTTTGAATAGTATATAGTAGCCTAAGATTTTGTGGAAGTATTACACTAGCTACGTCAACAATATGTTGGAGTTGGAGCTTGAAGAAGATAGAATCGAGGTTAGAGCCATCTTGGATGAGTTTGAAGACCTTTGTGGGGACCAGGATTGTGATATTTTATTTTAAAATCTTATTAAAAAGCTTATCATTGTAAAATTTCCTAAATGGTTGCAATTAGTTTATAGTTAGTTTTTTTGTAAAGGTATGAAGCTTTTTTGCACCCCTTCATTTTCTAGAATTTCTTGTCCAATGATGGTAGAATTTGAGGCACTTATAGTTTTAATATCAAAAAAAAATAGTAATAGAAATGATAGTGCTCGAAGTCCACTTTTTTTAATATGTAATTTATATGAATACTTATATGACAGATATTTTTCTATGTGTGGATCTTTAGAAACCACATTTTCAAAATGTATGGTTCAGGACCATACCATGCTCATGTACGAACACCATAATTTAACAAAAATAAATGAATTTATGTGAATCCTTTTAAAGGAAGTTACCTAACACACCAAATATTGGTGAGAATAATTTTCGTTAATTTTTTTATTAATAATTTTTAATTGACAATTAAGCTAATTTTTAAAATCTCTCGTGTACAAACACCATAATGTAATCAAAATTTATCTTTTTTGAAAAAAAATTAATACTTCAAAGGAATTATGTGCAAATTGATGGCATGTAAATTAATTTAAGAAATATAAAAAATTTAAAAAGTTATTAAAGTTTTAGTGAATCTCACTATTTTATGTTTAGGTGATACTTTCGATTAATAAATAATGTAAAAATAGAAAATAAACTCATAAAACTATAAAATTTACATTTCTAAAATTAGGACAGTAAGATCTATAATGGGTTTTTGTTTTGTCAAAAAAATTGATGAGGAAGACCGTATAAAAATACTGGCAATGCCTAAAATTGTCGAATAATTGCCTTTGTCAAAATTTGATTGATAAAGGCATGGGTTTGGTCCCACCAAGCTTATACCATGCCTTTACCAAAGGAAAAACCTAATGCCAATGGGAAATTTTCCACCCATTGGTTTAGAATTGTGAACCTGGTTGCAATTTAATCATTTCAAGAATTAGGCACCTGATAGTGTAAAATATTGGGTGCCCAATTTCAAAATCATGCACCCAATTATTTAAAAATTGGTATAAATTAGGCACCCAATTCTTACATAGTCAGTGGGCCCCAAAATCTAACCCACAAAGCACAAATCAATCATTCCAATCATTCTTTGATAGTCTCGAGTGGCAATAGTGAAATTATGTCATATTATTGTATTTTCTTGTCATCTTTTTCATTTTGCAAGCTTTGATTACTTTGAATTCAAAATTGGTACAAACATGGGATCAAAACAACAAAGGAAGAAGAAAATGAAAGTTCTGACAAATGAGGAGAATGCAGCAAACAAAGAGAAGGAAACACAACGTCAATGAGAAAGAAGACAAAGAATTAGAGAGTTGAGCAATGTTGGGTTTTCAATTTCAAGTATTGTTTCAGAAGAGAAGGACATTAAGGATACCATGATGGATGAAGAGGTTGAGGAAGAGAACCCAATACAAGGAGATTCAAGTGCACATCCTAATCAAACATTCAATATAGGTGTGTCTCCAAACCCTTGAGTTTATTCTCATAATGAAATAGGTGATTTGTACAAGTGTGTTATGATTTAAATAATTTAGTTTTTCTTCATGAGAATAGATTGTCAAATGATCATGCACAACAAATTCAAATGGAAATGAAAGCCATAAAAGAAATACAAAGGAAATATTAAAATGAGATTCAACTTCCAATTAACATTGAAAATGAAATGCCAATTGAAAACAACAATTATATGAATGTAGACATGGAAACACCAACTAGTGAAGACATATATTTGAATGATGCTGAAGTGGATGAACATTTCCATTTTTCTAATGATGTGCTAGATAATCTTCATGGATTGGTTTCATGGAGATAGATTAGGACACATGCTAATAGATTATATAAACATTTTTTATAATAAAAAATTTGGTTTTCAATGTCAATTAATGTTGCAACTAATTAAAATGTCTAAAATGTTGTTTAGTGTGGAGCCTGATCAGTCCCCAAGTGGGAGATTGTTAGATTGTGGTGACTAATCGGGAAAGTACTGTACATACTTCATAAATAGTGGGATTCGGGGCATCGCCCCAAATTTTTTTTTTTTTTTGGAAGTAGTCGACATGGTAGCCGACATATTATGGCCGACATATGGCCGACATGTTATAACCCTAAAGCGGTTTAATACTTGTATAAAAAGGGCTTAGGGTTGGGTATTTTTTATGTGTGGTAATACGAAATTGGTTCTTGCGGCGGTATTGAGCTGTAAGGGATTACGGATTGTAATCAGGTTGTAATCACTGGATTGTAATAAGATTGGACTTGCTGTTTGGTGGACGTAGCCCAGGGATTGGGTGAACCACGTTAAATCTTGGTGCCTTGTGTTCGTTTCTGTGTGTTCTATTATTTTTGTTATTGGTTATATTTGCATGTAGTTTTTTATTTCTGTCCGTGGTTTATCCTAACATAAAATGTGAAAAGTGATGAAAAGCTTAGGAATATATGCAAAATCCAAGAATAAAAATGAGTTTTAAAAAAAAGTTGTATCCATTATTACTAGTACCTTTAATGTTTCTAATTATGGAAAACATGATTTAAAAGGGCCCTAAAACCCAAACATAACAAAGGTTAGACTAAAATAGAACAATTAAAGTAACAAAAGAAACCCTAAGAAACTAGCTAAAATAACTTTCCAAACAAAAGATATAGTAAGGGAAAAGCCAGGGAAGTAAGACAAAAAACCAAGAGTAGCCACAAAAAGCCAAGGTGCTTGAGTGATGTCTCTTAGCATTTCTGCTACATTTATCTCTAGCTCCAATAGTCTACTAGCTACCTCCTTCATGTCTGAGAGTTCCTGGTTACGATCTGGGGTGTCCTTCCTCATGTTGGATCTGGTACCCTTCCTTGAGCTATCATCAAGGGTCCTATCCTTTGCACTATGGATGGCAGGATCCAACTCCTTGTTGAGTCTTTGCTCCTCCATATTGTTAATGAACAACTTAATATTCTCATTGGCCTCTTTGAAAATATTATAGCTTTGTTCCACTATAATTTTCATTGAGCTCTCCATCATTTGGACCCTATTCTTGACCTCCTCCACTCTATTGTCCATGCCTATTTCCTCCTTTGTAATCAAGTTCTTCAAGTCGTAGTTCTCCCTTTCCATGTTGCTCACTTGGTATTTAAGCTCTTGGATTTCACGGAAAATCAACTTGGTTGTGCAAAAGCTGTCCACCGCACTATTTTTGGTATTATTGAGGATGTCCATATCTGGATACTCCTTAATGAAGTCACTAAAAATAACCAAGGTAGGGTCTATCAGCTCTTCCATTTTGATTTTACCCTCTTCATTTTCTTTGACAAGAGTTTTGATCAACTCATGATTGATCCCCATTTTAGTAGAATTGGTGTCAAAGTTCTGCCACACCACATTCCTATCCTTGCTCGAGATTGAGCATCTATATTTGGTGGAGTTGAAGGCCTTGAATCCCTGTTAATGCTCCTTCCTTTCTCTCTAGTTGATGTCCCCTTCCACCCCCTCCTATTCCTCCCCCTGTATATCCTCCTTGGCCTCAAAAATTTTCCTTTTCTTTGCTCCAAGAAGCCATGACCTCATCCTCTTTATTAGTTTTCAACTTGATAGTGATGCTTCTCTTGCCCATCTTCCTATCTAAGCCTTCCCTTCTCTAAGATCCTCCTCTCCTTTTTCACTTTCTTCCCCTATATCCATGCCTTTAGCTCTTTCATTATAGTCCCTATCTAAGGAGGTGTCAGGTCCCTACTTGGGGTTGGGAAGAAAAATTTTCTCCTTCCTTTCTATTTTGACAATTTTTTTTTGGAGTTGTGCTATGAGGAGTCATCCCTCTTAAATTCTATAAGCATTTCAAGACTGTCCTTTGTATCAGAAGGAAAATAGTCCTCTTCTGATCCTTCACAGTCCCCTCTACCCTTTTTTCCTTCCTTCCTATACTTAATTTGTTTTCCCATTGCCCTAGCCTTGAAAAATTCATAGAGTAATAGTAAAAGCCCCTCATGAAGCATCAGATTCCTAGTATACTTCTCTTGATAATCATTAATGTTCTCAATCATAAAAGAGTATATGTAGAAGGGGATAAAAATTTTCATCCCATACCTGAAGTGGTTGAGTAACACAATGTGGTGAGTGCAAAGGAAATCAAATCTAGTGTCGAGAGATATATATTTAATGGTAACCCACAGCATAAATCTCCACAATGGCTTGATGGAGCTCAGAAGATAATGGGTGCCTTTCTTTACAAGTGCCTTTTTTTCCTCTTGATCTTTGTGAATTCCACCCCTGTTTGTCTGAAAATTTTCCTATCTCTATAGAATTTCTTTCCCATGATGGGAATGCCAGTAATAGTGGAAATGACATCCTCCATCACCATAAAATCCACCTAATCAATTTTAACTATTCCCTCATTCTAGTTTTTACCATAGTCTTGATAATGGATGGCTTCCAACCATGGAACCATTCTATGAAATTCATGATTTCCCCTTTCTTTAGAATGTTCCAAACATTGGAATGCCTTCGCCACTTTTGGGCTTTGTCCTCTGCTTTCCTCCAATGTGTTTCCTCCACCATAATATCCTCCTTTGTACAAGCTCTATAACCAATATCAAAGCCCTTCAAAACTAGAGAAACTTTGGCATGCCTCATTTTCTTAGACCTTTTCTCCACCTTGTGAATTTTCTTCCAAAAATCAATCCTTGAAATTACTTGATAGATATTGTAGATGTGAGAAGTACGAGTGCTATATTAGTTTCACATCACAGTCCTACACATTTCCCATAAAACACTAACAACCATAATAAATTTACACATAATATTTCTGACCACTTCCCAAAATTTATTAACAATCTAATGGCTTTTAATGATACCCAATCTACCTAAGATCCTTTCCCTTTTGATTAGCTCATTAATTTTTGATGAGATATTATAACCATCCATCTATTTAGCCACTTCATTGTACTTTATAGCCCAGTTAGCTAGCTTGTCTGCCATCTGATTAGCTTCCTAGTACTCATGTGCTACATAGGTTTTGAAAGGACATGAGATGTTGGATGCACTCATCAATGATATTTTCAATTGTCCATGTTAGCTTATTCCTCTTGTTTAGGCAATCAATAATATTTTTTGAATCTCCTTCCAACTAGAGATATTTCACTCCCATTTCTTTTTCCATTTTAATAGTGTGGTGAGCCACAATGGCTTCCACATTATGATTAGTTTATATTCCAAGGGGAGCAAGAATCACAACAATCCCTATACCAAAAGCATTTATGATGATGCCTCCCACCCCAGCCTTTTCTGAGTTGTCTTTGGCTGCCCCATCAAAATTAGCCTTATGCTATCCCTCAGGTGGAAGAGACCAACTACAACCATCCCTCTTGCTATTGTTCCTATCCTTAGTACCAAGAGAGGGGATAGGGCCTTTGATATTGGTGTAGTTTTCCATCAAGCCATTAAGGCATTTATGAAAAAAAATGTCTACCTTAGTTTCTTTATCCCTTAAAATTATGTTGTTCTACTCTTTCTAGACCCCTCAGCACACATGGGGTAATGTCCAATTCCAAAAAGACATGGAATCATGCCCTAACATACCAAGGTTCCATTGATCAAAAAGCTCCAAAATGTTGGATGGGAAGCACTAGGACATGTTGAAAAAAGACAAGAAAAGAGACCATATAGTACTAATGAAAGGATAGTGGATAAAAAGATGATCAACACTCTCATAGTGATTCTTACATAAAATACATTGGTTGGGCATCATATTACCCCACTTGGTGAGGTTTTACACCATGAGGATGTAGAAGTTGAGAAATCCAACTTCACAGATCCTCAAGAACACCTACATGCAAATATCCTGCAATAAAGAGAAGCCAAAAAATGAAAAAAGCAGAGCTTAGAAGTTCTCAAAAATGTGAGAGCAAAAAATGTATTCTAAGTTATAAAAACAAAATACAAAAGTTCAACCTTTTAAGGTGAACGAAACCCTAAAGGAAAGAAAGCTAGGTTTGCACATTATAATTAATATAAAATATTAATTATATGCACCTAAGAGAGCTAAAGCACCTAGAGTAATAAATAACTTACTCTAATACCCCCCCTTAAGTGAAGCTTAGGAGGAAGCTAACCTAGCAAAGCTATGAAAGTAGGAAAATGGGTCCCAACAACAAGGCCTGATCAGGTACCCAATACAAGGAAATCTCTGTGAACTAGAGACAAAGGAGAAAACACTATGGGAAAAACCCCTATCCAAAAAGAGATAGAATAAAGATGCTGGGAAAAAAGATGAAGGAAGGAAGGCCTCAAGAAGACCCCCCAAGGACAACTTCCATAATCCCAAGCATATACCGCAGTTGAAGATAGCGAGGTGATGCAAATGACTTGGTGAAGATGTTAGCAACCTGTGCATCAGTGGAGGTGTACTCCAAAGAGAGAACACCATCTTGGATTAAATGATGAATGAAATGCATATGAAGCTCAATGTGTTTAGTGCATTAATTCTCCACCGAGTTGTGGGAAATGTGAATAGCACTCTAATTATCCAACCACAGAATAGTGGGACAATCAGGAGGAAAACCAAACTCAGCCATCAACTGTTGAATCCATAAAATCTCCTGACCAGCAAGCACTGCGACTCGATACTCAACCTCTATAGATGAAAGTGCATGAGTCTACTACTTCTTGCACGACCATGTAATAGGACCAGAGCCAAGATAGAGAACAAAGCTAGAAGTAGACTTCTGATCATCGACATCACCGACCCAATCCGAATCAGTGTAGCCAACAATGTGAGGAGTACCTACTATGTAATGAATGCCATACATCAAGGTGCCCTGAATGTATCTCAAAATATGCTTGGCAATTTCCCAATGACTCTCATGAGGATCATGTGAGAACTGAGAGACAAGATCCACTACAAAAGAGAGATTAGGACGAGTGTGTGTCAGGTATAGCAAGCTGCCAACCAACTACTAGTACAATGTGGGATCCACTAAAGGCAAGGTGCAAGAGGTAGACAAAGTAACACCCGACTAAAAAGGTGTAGGAGCAGGCTTGCAATCAAGCTTGTTAAAGCATTGCAGCATGTCAAGAGCATACTTATGCTAGTAAACAAAGATTCTAGTAGGTGACTGAACAATCTGGAGACCAAGAAAATAGTGTAGCAGGCCAAGATCGGTCATCTCAAATTGGTCCATCAATGCTCTCTAAACATCCTTAATCATAGAGGACGAGCTACCTGTGAGAAGAAGATCATCAAAATATAGCACAAAGGATCAAAACCTCAGCCTCAAGACGCTGAATGTAGAATTTAGGATCAAAATGGCAATGGGTGAAGCCTATAGAAAGCAAAAAAGAGTCTATATTCTCATACCAAGCCTGAGGGGCCTATTTGAGACCATACAATGAGCGGTGAAGTCTACAAACTAAGGTGGAATCCTGCACAAATCCCTAAGGCTACTCCATGTAAATCTCCTTAGTAAGATCACCGTGCAAGAATGGAGTCTTCACATCCATCTATAAAATTGGCCATCCCTATGAAGCTATGAGGGATAAGATAAGGAAAATAGAGTTTATCTTGGTGACAAGGGCAAATGTCTTAGTGTAATCAATACCCTCAACCTGTGAAAACCCTTTGCAACAAGATAGGCCTTGCGCTTATCAATGAAACCATCAATAGAAAACTTAGTACAATACAACCATTTTCAATGCACAACCTTTCTTCCCTTAGGAAGAGAACAAAGATCCCAAGTATGATTCTTCATCAAAGAAGAATACTCCTCCTCCATTGCACTATCCCACTCAGGATGTCTTATTGCTACTAAAAAAGTCTAAGGATCATCACAAATAGCATGAATTAGTAGCCTAGAAGCCACAGTATGTGAACAGGTGTGACAGGAAGTGGTAGGGTCACTAGCTAGTGATCCTGCAGCCTCAACTATAGCTCAACCCCATTTAGGCATTTAGGGAGGATCTTGTGGTGGAGGTAAATGGGGATCAACATGATCATCATCCTCATTATCTGAAAAAGAGACTGGAAGGGATGAGGGAGTGGTGGTAAGTGAAGTAGACTCTGGATGTGGGGTATCTACTATAGGAAGGTGCTCATCAAATTGGACATCCTATCAAAATTGGACCTCATGGGAATTAGGATCAAACAATCTGTAGGCCTTAACATCCTCAGAGTAGCCAACAAAAATGAAGTGTCAGCTCTTCCACTCCATTTCTCTCTCTGAGCATCAGGTATAAATGCCCATGCTTCACTACCAAAAACTTAGAATGAAGATACATCAGGCTTGACATGAGACTAAGCCTCCTTAGGAGTAATATTTTGAATGGCCTTGTGAGGCATCTAATTCTAAATATAGCTGATACAATTGACTGCCTCTACCCAAAAATACGAATCCATGGACTTGGACTAAATCATACAATTAGCCATCTCCCGAAGGGTTCTATTCTTCCTCTCAGCCACACCATTCTACTGAGGGGTGTAGGGCACTAAAAACTAATGCTAAAGACCATTTTCAGAGAAAAAATCCCTAAAATCTTGGTTCACATACTCCCCCCCATTATCTGTGCATATCGATTGAATAGAAAGACCAGACTACTTCTCAACAAACATCTTGAAGACTCGAAATGAATCAAAGACATCAGACTTGTACTTCAAAAAGTACACCCATGTATGTTTGGAGAAGTCATCTAAAAGTAAGCACATATCTGGCACCTGAAAAAGGAGTGGGAAATGACATGAGGTCACTATGAATCAACTCTAGTGGTGCCAAAGCACAAGTGGCTCATCCATGTGGAAAAGGATCCCTATGTTGTTTGCTAAGAGCATAACCCTAACAAACACCATCTATATAGGAAGTCTAGGGAAGCCCAAGAACAAGTGCCTCTGTGCTCATCTGTTGAAGATATCTGTAATTGACATGGCCAAAATTCTCATGCCAAAGTCTACTTATTGAATCTACATGTGCAACAAGACATGAACCTGTGTCATTAGAAGACTCAAATCCATCAAATTTGTAGAGGCGAGATGCAGAATCACCACTCCTAGTAGCCAAAATCATCTCAGAATCATGTAAGTCCTGGATAACCACATCATGTGGTGAGAACTCAACTGTCTTACCAAAGCCAACGTGGCAAATCTGATAGATAGATAATAGGTTCGTCAAAATGTTAAGGACAAGAAGAACATTCTGAAGAGGGCCCCCAACTAATGCAACAGAACCAGAACCCATGACAAAAAGATGTGATGAGTTCCCAATAGCAATTTGGGTAGTAGGAGAAGGGGCAACTGAGGTGACCAACTGTTGAGTGTTTTTCATATGGTGAGAGGCACTAGAACCAAGAATCCAAGTAGGCCCAAAAGTCATAGCTCATACAATAAGAGCATTACCTTTCCCTACAAGGGGGGATATAGATTGAGGAGCTGAAATTTGATGCTCTTGCATGGTTTCCTCTAAAGCCTCCAAATGTTTCCAACACCTAGAAACGGGATGTCCATCCTTTCCACAAAAACTACAGGTCTTAGTTGATTTCTTCTTAGTCTTGGAGGTAGAATCAGTAGACTTCAAACAAAATTTATCCTTGGAAGGGTTAGTTGGAGGTTTGGCATCAATTTTTGGTGTATCTTTCTTCGGTTTGGCTTTCTATTTTGGTTTCCCCTGAGAAGTCTAAGCAACCAATGCTTGGCTGGAAGAGCTAGAGGCATCCACCTAATGGATCTTAGCTTGTTCCCATGTCAAGTGATCACAAAATGTCTCAAATAAGGACATCTGATGTCTATTACCCAAGGCATCCATGGTGGAGTAGAAAGTGGAAGACAAGATCTGATACTGTCCTCGCAACTTTGAGAGTATCAAAAAAATACACTCATCATCAGTTTGGTTTTTACCACATCCCTACAAGACTGTACATAGAGATTTGAACTTCATCAAGAAGTCTTCAATAGTGGGAAAGCTAGCTAGTGTCAAAGGAGTCAACTCTGCATCAAGCTGTAGTGCCCAAAACTCATTCACTATGCCAAAAAACATGTGGAATTCGGTCCAAATAGCTAGTGGAGTGGTCAAACCATCCAAATGAAATAGTAGACTATCAAAGATGTTTAGTTCAATCAATCCCATGGCTTCATCCATTTTGTTTCTATGCTGAAGAACCTCAAAAGGGCACTACAAAATAGGTTGGTTCGCATCTAGGGAGGAGCATAAGCCTCTTGACATGAGAAGCCTAGTCATCTCTGTCTTGCAGGTGTGATAGTTGTGCAGCATAAGCCGGATCATAGTAGGATCCAACATTGAGAGAAAGAAAAGATAGAAGTAGAAGGGTCTGATACTGAAGCAAATTATAGAATAGAAAATGCTCCCCCCCACAATGAATAAAAATATCCCCCAAAACCAAAGTAACAACTATGGAAAACAAAAATTGAGAAAAGAACATGGAATTTGGATGTAGAGAAGAGGAAAATAGAAGCCTCTACTTCAATGCCAAATTTGGAAGCTCAAACAAACTTGGAATCAAACAAAACTAGCACCATTGTCTTCATCTCTGAGTCAACTTTCTGGTACTTCTTTTGGATCACAAAAATACGTCTGTATGCTCAAGTTATGAGCAAAAAATTGACTGCAAGTCTAGAAAAAGAGCTCTCTAGAAAATTATAGAGACAGGCTTAAATTTGACGCCCATACGGCCGTCATAGGCTATCACCGAGAAAAATTTGATTGTCAAGAAATGATGTTAACAGCTACGTAGTGATGTCATCAACCAGATAAGTGATGTCAGCAACTGCCAAAAAAAGTCACCGTGAAGTGATGTCAGCAGTCAAGTTTATGAAGTCAGCAGACAGAATGCTGACTTCAAGTAACAATTCTACTATGGTGGCACCGCTAGTGGAGGTGGCACCCGAGAGGAAAACTTAGCGGTGCCCTCTAGTGAAGGCAAAGCCTGGGTGGCCAATTGGTGGTGTTAGGGCAAGGGAGGTGCCGCTGGTGCTGTACCAGCTGTGGCTAAGCACAGGTCGGGCGCTGGTGGTGCTCTAGTGGTTGTGCTGGGGTGACCAATTGGTGGTACCGAGGTGGCCCATGGGTAGAGTGCCCAAATTAAAATTTTCTCAAAAAATGTGTCCATACGGCCTCTTGGGGGGCTAAAAAAATTTCCCAAACACTCTGAGGCCAAAAAAAAAAGTTTTTTATGTATTTTGACTACAAATGGCCTTCTAGATCCAATGCCAGCATCCGTTTGAGCCCAAAGTGCCCCAAAAATTTTCCCTTCACCCTTTTGAAGAAAAAACCTCTAAAAAAGCTAGGGTTTCTGACTGTGAATCATGGCTTCAAGAATCTTCAGATGAGGGGGCAACAGAACCACTCTAATACCATGTAGAAGTTGAGAAATCCAACTTCACAGATCCTCAAGAACACTTGCATGCAAATATCCTACAATGGAGAGAAGCCAAAAAATGCAAAAAGCAGAGCTTAGAAGTTCTCAAAAATGTGAGAGCGAAAAATGTATTCTAAGTTATGAAAACAAAATACAAAAGTTCAACCTTTTAAGGTGAACGAAACCCTAAAGGAAAGAAAGCTAGGTTTGCACATTATAATTAATATAAAATATTAATTATATGCACCTAAGAGAGCTAAAGCACCTAGAGTAATAAATAATTTGCTCTAACAGAGGGCACAAATTTGGAGCATAATCCAAAAGAAGATGTTAATTTTTGGGAAGCCCCAAGTACCAGGCTTTGGCCCACATAGGGGTCAAGCCATGATTTTTTAAAGTATCATAGCCAAAGGCCACTATATAAATGTCATTCATAGTCTCCCCCAGATGATGAAATCTTTGTTATGGGACAAAGGAATATGCCTAACCATGTCCATCGGCAGCTTAGGCTCCTTGGCCAAATCTACCAAATCAATCCACTCATTATGATTCATGTAGTCACTCACCTTGCTCCCAAATCTTTCTGTGCAAGCATTGTCCCATCTATTAAAAGGCTCAATATGCCATAGAGGGCCATAAACAAGCTAGTCATCATTCTAGAAATTAATATCTTCACCATCACCCAATTTCCATTTCACTTTCTCAAAGGCTAAGCCTTTAGTCGTCAAAAGGTCATTCCAGATATTACAGCCTCTTGGATCAAGATCCCTATTGATGAACTATTTAAGATTGAGGTTTGAAACATACCTAAACATAAAAATATCTCTCCATTCACCATTGTCATTAAAGAGTCTCCAAATCTATTTCTCTTGAAGGACATAGTTGAACTGTTTCAACTTTCTAATCCCCAAACCCCTTTCTTCTTAGATCTACAGATGCTATCCCAAGCCACCAGAGGGTATTTCTTGTTCTTTTTGGTGCCTAACCACATAAAATTACTTTGAATAGATTCTAGATGATTAGCCACCTTAGAAGGGATAGAGAAGAGGCTAAATGCATAAGTGGGTAAGTTCTACAAAGTAGATTTAATTAGTAACACTTTACTAGCCTAACTTAGAGTGATGTCTTTCCATCCTACTAGCTTCCTGTTGAATCTGTCAATTAGATTGACCCAAAATTTTTCAGGCAATTTATTCCCTAATGGGAGCCCTAAATAAATGGAAGGGAGGGCCCCAATCTTACAACCCAAAATGCTAGCAATTTTCTTTAGTCTACCTAAAGGGGTGTTAAAGAAGAACACCAAACTCCTATCCCAGTTGATGAGCTACCCAGAGGCCTTGAAATAAGTATTGAGGATGCCTTTCATGGTCCTAACTTCTCTTAACAAGGCCTCACCTCCCAAATTGGTATCATCCATGAACTGTTGGTGAGTAAAAACTAGGGGACCAAAAGATGGTTTCAGACCCACCAAAACCCCTCTACTCCTTTTGGAATGTATGAGCCTACCGAGACCTTTAGCCAAAATGATGAAGAGGATGTGGGATAGAGGATCACCTTGAAGAAGCTCCCTCAAGGATTTGAAGAAATTAGAGAGGGTCTCATTCACCGTGACTGCAAAAGAAGGGGTGGAAACTAGTTGTGAGATGATCATTCTCACTATAGCATTGAAGCTAAAAGCTTCAAGAATTCTATCCATAAAACCCCAATCCACCCTACCATAGGCCTTTGATAAATCTAGTCTGAGTAGTAAACCCTCTTTTTTTCCAACTTCAAGGGAAAGAATAACTTCATGAACCTCAATGATGGAGTCCAAAATTTGTCTACTAGGGACAAAATACTATTGAGGTGCAATAATCTTAGGAAGTAATTTGATAGATCTGTTAGTTAAGACTTTTACAAAGATCTTATAAAAGGAATCAGAAAGGTTGATCAGTCTTGAAGAGCCAAAAAAATTCACACCAGTGAATTTGGGGATTAGGACCAAAAAAGTAGCATTGATTTCTTTCAGTAGGTTCCTGGCACCAAAAAATTCCTAAACAACTTTGACAAGATCAAATTGAATAATATCCCAATACATCTAGGAGAAAAGGTGAAAAAACCATCAGGGCTAGGGGCCTGCTCACTCAATAGAGAAAAAAATGTCCTCTTAAATTTTTGTAAGCTTAGGGATAGCCACTAAGGCCCTGTTCTAAGCTTCACTAGTAACACTAGGAATGCTATTAAGAATGGCATTCTTGTCCTCTTCTAGCAAGTTAAGATCTTTAGTAAGGATAGAAGAGAAGTACCTAATAACCTCCTCCACTATCTCATTATCTTCTTTGATAGTGTCATTCCCATTTTTCATCGTAGAAATTCCATTGGTAGCCCTATGTTTAATGGTAGATAGGTGAAGGAATCTAGAGTTTTTGTCCCCTTCCTTGAGCCAGATCAACCTAGATCTCTGCCTCCAAAACATTTCCTCTTTCCCCACAATATTGTGAATATCAACATGGATCTCCATCTCAGAGTTCATCTTAATATCATCATAAAGCTAAGATTGGATCTCTTCCTTAACCTTAGAAAGCTCCTCCAAAATCCTCTTCTTGTCATTAAAAACATTACCAAAGTCTAGTTTGTTCCATTTTCAAATTTTTGACTTAAAAAATTTGAGTTTCTTGGTGACCTTGTACATGGCTATTTCATCAACCTCAATTCCCCACCACTCCTTAATTTTGTCATGCAGAAGTGGTTGCACCAGCGACATCTTCTCAAATCTAAAGGGGAAAGCCTTCTTTATATTTACTTTGTCAAAAGTAAAGAGAGATAGGGGAATGATCTGATCCAATTCGCATAAGGGACAAAAGCTTGCACTAAAAATGACTCATTGAATCCAAAGTGATAAGGGCTCTATCTAATCTCACCTGGATGCACTCCAAACCAATTCTCCTATTGGACCAAGTAAATTTTCCTCCCCCAAGATCAACATCCAAAAGGGCCAAATCCCTTATCAAGTCAACCAAGTGTTGTCTACTATCCACATCAGGTGGAAGCCCACCCAACTTCTCAAAAGCCAAGAGAGGGGTATTGAAATTCCCCATAACAATGCACTTAGAATCACCCAACTAGCCAAGCAAATAAAAATAAAAATCCAAAAATTTCTTTTTCTATTCTTAGTGTTAGGGGCATAGAGGTTCAGAAGAAACCATCCATCCCGATCCTTAAGATTAGAAAAATTAATTTCAAAAATATTACCTTCTCCAAAGATGATGTTGGCTTCAAAGGCTTCCTTCCAGATAATTAGTAGACCTCCCAAAGCCCCATCCAAGTCAGTAGCTATGTTCCCAAAGGAAAGCTTTTCAACTTTATCCTTCTTCATTTTAGTTTCCTAGATTAAAAATAAATTTGGTCTATGATCCTTAATCATATTCCTAATAATTTCCTATTTGTGGATTCCATTGCATCCATGTATGTTCTAGGAAATTACCTTCATACTTTAGTTTGGCTGCATGATTTCTAGATGGTTCTTTGGGTCCCATCTAGAATATTCCTCCTTGTTTCTTCCTTTCTAACTTGATTCCTTTTTATCATTCTGAGGGTGGCAGATTTGCTGCCTGTATACGCTTTCACCCTACTCCTTGTAGTTATAGGTGAGACTGGTGAAGGGTCCTTAATGAGACCAAAATTTGCCTTTATTTTATGATGTTTAAGATACTTTGTTGATACTCTATTTATCTTTGTTAAAACATTTTTGGACCTATGTTTACCAAACCTATTATAAACCTATGGGGTGGAAACTATGCCATCTTTTTCTAATATTATATATAGTATGCAGTATTTCATATAGTTATCAAAATGTGCATTCTTATATTTGAATTTAATTTGATAAATATTTACTTGCAAACATTTTTTGTGTTATAACTAACTTGATAATGAAGACTGAAAGATGATTAGATGAATTCAAAAGATAAGCATCAAAAACATTTAAGGAGAAGAGAACACCAAGGAGCAACCACGGTGGAGGAAGTTGTAACAGTTCCAGAAGACACAATAGCGAGTAAGGAGGAACTATGAAGACTTATTAACTTCTCTACATTTACTCTATGGTGAGTGGATGTTCAAACTATATTATTTCTGCTTGCCATTATTCCTTCTTCCTGCACTCAGTTATTATCTTCCTATTTTCTCTCTTGCGGATTTTAAGCTAGGTCATTTACTTTTCTATTATGGAATAAATGGTGATTTCCTATATATATAGGAATCGACCCAAGTGTGTTAAGTTTTTAGAACCAGTTAGAAGAAATAGTTTCTAAGAATAGACTATTAACTTTTACACTTGTGTTTTTACAATTCTATGTTTTGTAATGAATTTCTAAATTGAATGAAATAATTTTTGGCTTTTATATTGTGTTAGTAGTTTAGAGAAGCTAACCAAGGGGGCCCACTTGGAAAGTGGATTAGGTTAGGATAGAATAGATTTATTTTCAAGCATCCATAGTATCTTAATTAGAATTTGTGAGTTCCTTCCTATAGCATCACACTTTGTGAATGTTCTTGCAGCATATGTGAGAACAGATTTAGTGGATGAGCCAAGTTGGAATATTTGTTATCTTTTCATTGTATTTCTAGTATTCATTGAGTTAAGTGTGTTAGTTTCTTGCACCAATAGTGTAAGTTCTTTTCCTTGCATTGTAAAGACTATGAGTTGGCACTAAAAGTCATAAAGTTCTCATCATCTAGATAAATTAATTTCCCTTCCCCTATGGTCAAGTTCCTACAGCATAAGCTTATTGACTCATTAAGAGACCTAGTGCACATACTATGCTGACCATTTCAAGTATACGTCCCTAGGTTGATAAGATTAAATGCACTTCATAGTGGGAGAAATAGTCCTTAGTTTGAATATATTATTCCTAAGCAAGGCCTAGTGCTTGACTATGATACACCTATTGTGAGGCGAGTAATTTTTGGCACTGTTTCTGGGGGTGTTGTCAAGCTAGGAGCATTTTTGAGTCATAGTTCCTAGATAAAGTTTTTTTTAATCTCTAGTTTGAAGTTTCTTTCACCAGTGTGAAAAGTTTAATTGGATGCATTGAAGAGGAAGATGACAAGATGAATATGGAAGATTTCTTCCATAAGGATCTATCAATTTGAATGAAGAAGTTGAAGAAGAAGAAGTTGAGTTACCTTTTGAAGACGCAAACCCTATTTTTCCTCCAGTATCAAGAACTAAACCAATAGATATATCTGGTCTTCAAACCTTCACTAAAGTATTGGCCACTTTTCTTGAAAACACTGCTTTGAATTCACTAGTTTTTAATCATCTAGTACCCAATGTCCCTTTTAGTAGCAACCTCATAATCTAATACCTCTAGTCATGGCACAACCTACTTTTCTATTTCCTCTTCCAAGTCTTGTAACCAATGCTAATCTTAAGAAAATACCTCCCTATGCTCTTCCAAAGTTCTGTGGCCTTGCAACTAAAGACCCTGATACTTTCTTATTTGAATTTGATATCCTTTGTCATAGTTTTGACTACAACACTAATGCCCATAAGCTTAAGTTGTTTCCAACAACATTGAAAGAATCAGCTTTACGATGGTTCGTGGGCTTAGGAGCCAATACAATAGGAAGTTGGGATGAAATGCAAGCTCTATTTCTCGATAAATATAAATACTATTGCAAAACAACTAGTTTAAGAGGGGATGATATCTTTAGGATATTATAGAAGGAGGAAGAAACATTGGAAGACTATATTTTGCATTTCTTATACACACTACAAAAGAACCCTCAGCATACATTGTTTGAAGATTCACAAAGCTAGTCTTTCTGAGAGGTGTGAATGATGACTGTCTAGAAGCATTGGACCTGATGGCTAGTGGTGACATATATCAAGCTTCCTGGGATGATCTCAAGAAGATCTGTCAGAACTATTCAAGGTCAACCATGAAGAAAGGCCGAGGAGCTCGTTCCACAATCACTAAAGGAATTACTCAAGGCATTTCAAAGCTTGAGATATGTAACCTATTGTTAGATTTCAAGTAAGATATCATCAATGATGTTGCTACATATCTGGATACAATGACTGCATAAAAGAAACAAGTTGAAGCTGAATTACAACTAGTTGAGTACTATCCTCATTGCCAAAAGAAAAAGAAGGATTGCCAATGTAAATTGGTCGCAAGCATGGAGAACTAGCATCTTCAAACTGAGTATGTCAATATAGATGGAGATGATGATCAAGTATTCTTTGTTGCTCAATGTCAACCATGGGCCCCACATCAAGGTATGCCTCAGAACCCCTTGCAAAGTTCAAATTCATATCATAATTAATGGCAAAATCATAATTTACAAGGTCCTCCACAAAATCAATCTAATTGGAACAATGTTGGGCAAAATAACCCACAACAATCCCAATGGCCTCAGAATTCCAAACCACCCTAGCCTAATATATAGAGTAACCAATGGCCACAAAACCAATAGGACTACTAGAAAAACCAACAAAACCAATGGCAACCACCCCAAGGGAATTGGCAGTCTACCAACCAATGGAAGGGATCTCAACAATGGCCTAACCAAAATACTGGTGCTCCACAATTACCTCCTCCAATTCAACAACCTACTTTAATGCCACCACCTACAAATCCTGCACCTCAAAAGAAAACACAATTACTAGCACAACCTCAGCCAAATAACAACAACAGTAGCCCATGTATAGTGCTAATGCTCAGTAGTATCCTGCTTACACCCTAAATGTTGCTGATATGCATTTGAGATCTGGTACAACTTTACTAGTGCCTAAACCACCTCTTATAACTAAAATACCAAATGCTCCTACAACATCACAACCTTCAGTTGCTGAACCTATTGACTCACCTAATGTCACCATGTCAACCCCAACTCAACCAGTCATAGAACCTCCTTTTCTAGAAAAATTGATACAAAAGAAATCTAAACAAACTAAGGAACAACCTTTTGACATTGTTGATCAGTTGAAAAATATACATGTCCAAATACCACTATTTCAAGCTATTAAAGACATTCCAGTCTATGGAAAAGCTATTAGGGAACCCTACTTGAAGAAACCTAGAAGGAAGAAGAAGGACCCCACCAAAGTCCATGTTGTGGGACAATTGGCTGAAATCATGCTAGGGAAAGTGATTACACAAAAATATTTTGATCCAAGAAGTCCAGTAGTGAATGTCAGTATAAATGGTCAGTTTGTTAAAAATGCTTTAATAGACCTCAGAGCTGTTATCAATCTAATGACCAAAGATACCATGAAGAAGTTGAAAATAGAAGGACTAAGGGCTACACCAAAATTTTTGTAGCTTCCAGATAGTTCTAGTATCACCCCTAATGGGATGATAGAAAACATAGTTGTAACCTTAGATTCCCTGGAATATCTTGCAAACTTCATGATTTTCTCCCCTAAAGTTAATTTATCTAGTTATCATATCATCTTAGGTAGACCATGGTTAGCCATAGTTGATGAAAATATAAGTTGCAAATCAGGGAATATAACTATATCAAATGGCCAAGCAACAAAGCAATTTGATTTATATCCTCTAGTCCAACCATTAACAAATTTGAGTACATCTATTTGGCCAGATTTAGGAGATGAAGAAGAAGAGTTAAATTCTATAGTACAACTCATTATGTTGCATAAAAAGTCTTTTCTAAAATTACAAGAGGAAGATTTAGTACTTCAAAGTATCCTCACTAACACTTGTGTGGTAGAAAAAGATGTATCTGAAAGTTCTATGTTAGAATTGATCACATATGAGGAATGTGATAAGAATTGTACTTTTCTCAAAGAACCTAAAATTATTTATCCACTTTTACCTTGTGAATTAGAAGCAAGTCCAATTTATGAAGCCACTATGATAGACTCCACTGCTACTATTGAATTGACTAAAGGTCATAATCTCCATGTTAATCCTAGGTTAACACCCACACAAATGGAATAGTTAAAAGAATTGCTTCAAAGGCATGAAAAGGCCTTTGCATGGGATTATAGTGATATGAAAGGGTTGAGTCCTAAATTATACACTCATAGGATAAACATCAATGAAGGGTTTCTACCACTCCGTCAACCCCAGAGAAGAATAAATCCAAGCCTTAGAGAAATAGTTAAAACCGAATTGCAGAAACTGCTTGATGCTAGTTTTATTTATCCTATATCTGATAGTAGATGGGTGTCACCCCTAGTTATAGTGCCTAAAAAGAGAAGAAAATGGAGAATCTATGTAGATTATGGAGAATTGAACAAGGCTACTAAAAAGGATCACTTCCCTCTACCATTCATAGACCAAGCTTTGGACACACTAGGTGGAAAGAAGTATTTCTCTTTTCTAGATGGGTATAGTGGTTATAACCAAATTAGTATTGCTCCTAAAGATCAAGATAAAACAACATTTATGTGTCCATGGGGTACTTTTACATACTCTATTTTACCATTTGGTCTATGCAATGCTCCTACAACATTTCAAAGAGTAGTTATTAGTATTTTTGCCGATATATCACATGATTGTATGGAAATCTACATGGATGACTTCACAACATTTGGAGTCACTTTTGAAGAAACAATGGTGAATCTTGAAAAGGTTTTGGTAAGATTTCAAGAACATAATTTGGCACTTAATAGTGAAAATTGTTTCATGCTCATGCAGGAGGGCATGGTACTTGGTCATTTCATATCCATTGTAGGAATAGAAGTGGATACAACTAAGATAGAGGTAATTCAAACATTTCCCAAACCTACAAAATCAAAAGATGTAAGATCCTTTCTAGGTCATGCTAGATATTACAGACATTTCATAAAAGATTTTAGCAAAATAGCTAGTCCTTTGTATAAGTTACTCACAAAAGAAGCTAAATTTAGTTGGGAATCCGAATGTAATGAAGCCTTCCTATAGCTTAAGAAACTCCTAACCATAGCCCCAATTTTACAAGGCCCTAATTGGAATTTACCTTTTTACATGTATACAAATTCCTCTGATTATGCCATAGGTGCATTCTTAGTGCAGCAATCCGAAAATCTTGAAAATACCATCTATTATATTAGTAAGAGCCTTCATGGTCCAAAGTTGAACTACACTGTGACTACAAAAGAATTGCTAGTAGTAGTTTATGCCCTCAAAAAATTTTGGCATTACATAACTAGCTATTCCATATTTGTTCATACTAATAATGTAGCAATTAAATATCTCATAAACAAACCTTCTATAATAGGTAGGTTATCAAGATGGTTACTATTGTTGCAAGAATTTGATATAACTATTGTTGATAAGCCTAGAAAAGTGAATGTTGTAGCTGATTATTTATCAAGAATCCATCATGATCATACTAACACTACTTTGGTCGATGATGCATTTCTAGATGAGCATTAGTTTCATATTACTATTCAAACTCCATGGTATGCAGACATTGCTAACTACATTGCAACCAATAAAATACCAGCACATTTTTCTTACAAGGAAAGGAAGCTGCTCGTAGAGAAAATTTTTCATTTCTCCTAGATAGATAATCTCTTGTTTTACACTGGACCTGATCAAGTTATGAGAAGATGTGTGAGAGAAGATGAGACATATGACATTCTACATGCATGTCATAATGAACCATGCAGAGGACACTTTGTAGCAAAAAGAATAGCTTTCAAAATCCTAACAACTCGTTATTATTGGCCTACACTTCATAAGGATGCAGTCAACTATACAAGAAAGTGTGTCCAGTGTTAAAGGATGGATTGACCAGCTAGAACAGATGAAATGCCTCTTAATCCTCAAATGGCATTAGCACCATTTGACAAATGGGGAATGGACTTCATTGGTCCAATTGATCCTCCATCTAATGGGAAGTCCTATATTCTAGTGTGCATTGACTACCTGACAAAATGGATTGAAGTTAAGGCTATGAAGCATGCTTATGATGAATTTTTTTTTGAATTCCTATATGAAGAGATTTTTACTCACTATGGTGTACCCAAAGAGCTAGTCACTGATCAAGGTACACAATTCACCTCTAATCTGATCTCAAAATTGATGAAACAGTAGAACAACATGCACCAGAAATCCAGTCCTTATCATCCAAAAGCTAATGGACAAGTAGAGCTTACAAACTAGGAGCTGGAAAATATTCTAACAAAAGTAATCCATTTGCACCGTCAGGATTGGACTAGCAGATTACAAGAATTTGTTTGGGCTTATAGAACAACCTGGAAGACTACTACGGGATTCACACCATTTGAGCTTTTGTATGGAAATGTGGCCATGCTTCCAATTGAATTTGAACATAAAAATCTAAGGATAGCCTTAGCATTGGATATTGAACTTCCTGTAGCACAAAAAGAACATCTTCTACATCTTAACTCTTTGGATGAAATGCACAAAGTTGCTTTGGAACATACTAAATTGATACAAAAATAAAGGAAACACTAGCATGATTCTCATATTATTAGTAAACAATTTCAAGTTGGTGATTGGGCATTATTATATGATTCCCAATTCAAAGATATGCCAAGGAAGCTGTAGACAAGATGGCTAGGACCATATGAAATTAGTCATGTCTTTGATAATGGAACTATTCAACTAACTACCATTGATCTATTAAATTTCAAATTGTTAGTCAATGGTCATAGATTCAAGTTATACAAACAGCCACAAACAAAAGTGGATTTCCTACAGCAGTTCCAATAGCTAGATTCGAATACAACTCAAGTAACTCTTCCTACAGCCGAAGGTGTCAACCTTCTGACTACTGCTCTTCAATGTTAGTTTATTTTTTTTGTGCATGCTCATAATAACTACTTTATGTTCACATAAAGTTCATTTTTCTATTCACTTTTTCTTTCCATCTCATCTCTTTACCTTCCACCCACCTACCTCATCTCATTTCTTTATCTTCCATCCGCCCACTTTCCACATCATCAAATTTTCCATGTTTTCAATAAAATTCCATTAAATGTTGATGGATTTTGCCACTAATATTTTTTTTGCCACCTTTTGGCACGTGCGACAATCCAATTGACAGGTATAACATTTTCAAATTATATTTCATTTATAGTCCACAGATTTTGTTAATTATATTTAATACTGCATAATCTATATAATGGCAATGTTATGCCTATCCCTTACCCATACTGGGTCTGACAAGTGAGGAAACTTGTCTAAATTTAGCAAGGGGTAGGGAAGGTAATAATATACAAAGGCATGTCTATTTATCCATGATGATTTTCTAAATCTTCGCAAAAGAAGGGGTCGAAACCAGTTATGAGATGATCATTCTCACTCTAGCATTGAAGCCAAAAGCTTCAAGAATTCTATCCATAAAACCCCAATCCACCCTATCATAGGTTGTCGATAAATCCATTTTGAGTAGAAAACCCTCTCGTTTTCCAACTTCAAGGGAAAGAATAACTTCATGAACGTCAATGATGGAGTCTAGAATTTGTCTACTAGGGACAAAACACTATTGAGGTGCAATAATCTTGGGAAGTAATTTGATAGCTCTATTAATTGAGACTCTCGTAAAGATCTTATAAAAAGAATTACAAATGTTGATTAGTTTGAAAGAGCCAAAAGAATTAACACCAGTGAATTTGGGGATTAGAACCAGCAAAGTAGCATTGATTTCTTTCAGCAAGTTCCTGGCACCAAAAAATTCCTAAACAACTTTTCCAATCCAAAGTGATAAGGGCTCTATCTAATCTCACCTGGGTGCACTCCAGACCAATTCTCCTATTGGACCAAGTAAATTTTCCTCCCCCAAGATCAACATCCAAAAGGGCCAAATCCCTTATCAAGTCAACCAAGTGTTGTCTACTATCCACATCAGGCAGAAGCCCACCCAACTTCTCAGAAGCCAAGAGAGGGGTATTGAAATCCCCCATAACAATGTCCTTAGAATCGCCCAACTGGCCAAGCAAATAAAAAAAAATTCCAAAAAAATCTTCTACTATTCTTAGTGTTAGGGGCATAGAGTTTCAAAAGAAACCATCTATCCTGATCCTTAGGATTAGAAAAATTAATGACAAAAATATTACCTTCTCCAAAGATGATGTTGGCTTCAAAGGCTTCCTTCCAAATAATTAGTAGACCTCCCAAAGCCCCATCCCATTTAGTATCTATGCTCCCAAAGGAAATATTTTTAACTTTCTCTTTCCTCATTTTAGTTTCCTCAATTAAAAATAAATTGGGTCTATGATCCTTAATCATATTCCTAACAATTTCCTATTTGTGGATTCCATTGAGTCCATGTACGTTCTAGGAAATGACCTTCATACTTTAGTTTGGCTGCATGATTTTTGGATGGTTCTTTGGGTCCCATCTAGAATATTCCTCCTTATTTCTTCCTTTCTAACTTGATTCCTTGTTTTCCTTCTGGGGGTGCCAGATTTGCTGCTTGTATCAGCTTTCACCCTACTCCTGGTGGTTATAGGTGAGATCGGTGAAGGGTCCCTGATGAGACCAAAATTTGCCTTTATTTTATGATGTTTAAGATACCTTTTTGATACTCTATTTATCTTTGTTAAAAAATTTGTGGACCTATATTTACCGACCGTATGATAAACCTATGGGGTAGAAACTATTCCATCTTTTGCTAATGTTATATATAGTATGCAATATTTCATATAGTTATCAAAATGTGTGTTCTTATATTTGAATTTAATTTGATAAATTTTTACTTGCAAACATGTTTTGTGTTATAACTAACCTGTTAATGAAGACTGCAGGATGATTAGAGGAATTCAAAAGCTAAGCGTGAACAACATTTAAGGAGAAACAAATGCCAAGGAGCAACCATGGTGGAGGAAGTTGTAATGGTTCCAGAAGACAGATCAGTGAGTAAGGAGGAACTATGAAGACTTATTACCTTCTCTACATTTACTCTATGGTGAGTGGATGTTCAGACTTTAGTGTTCCCACCTTAAGCTATTATTCCTTCTTCTCGCCTTCAGTTGTTATCTTCCTATTTTATCTCTTGTGAATTTTAAGCTAGGTAATTTACTTTTCTGTTATAGAATAAATGGTGATTTCCTATATATGTAGGAATTGACCCAAGTGTGTTAAGTTTTTAGAACCAGTTATAAGAAATAGTTTCTGAGAACAAACTATTAACTTTTACAATTGTGTTTTTATAGTTCTATGTTATGTAATGAATTTCTAAATTGAATGAAATAATTTTTGGCATTTATATTGTGTTAGTAGTTTAGAGAAGCTGACCAAGGGGGCCCACTTGGAAGGTGGATTAGGTTAGGATAGAATAGATTTATTTTCAAGCATTCATAGTAACTTAGTTAGAAGTTGTGAGTTCCTTCCTGTAGCATCACACGTTGTGAATGTTCCTGAAGCATATGTGAGAACAGTTTTAGTGGATGAGCCAAGTTGGAATATTTGTTATCATTTCATTGTATTTCTAGTATTCATAGAGTTAAGTGTGTTAGTTTCCTATAGCAATAGTGTAAGTTCTTTTCCTTACAGTTTTACTTTCGTATAGCATAAGCTTAGTGACTCATTAAGAGACCTAGTGCACATACTATGCTGACCATTTCAAGTATAGATCCCTAGGTTGATAAGATTAAATGACCCTTATAGTGGGAGAGATAGTCCTTATTTTGAATATATTATTTCTAAGCATGGCCTAATGCATGACTATGATACACCTATTGTGAGGCAGGTCAGTTCCCACTATTTTTCTTGTTCTTATTCTTAACATCATTCTATGATGCTTTATTAGCATCATTGCAATTATCAAAAAGGGCCTCCAACCAAGAAAGGTGGCCAAGAGTGGTGGCCAAAACCCTTTCAAAAAATTAGTTGACCGTGGTGGGGAAGAGCCCATTGTTTGTACTGAAGTTGGAATCCTATGAAAGAGGTTGTCTCAACACCTCCATAAGAGTTCCAAACTGGGTTTTAGGAACAAAAGAGGCAATAATGATCTCCATATATGTTGTTTTCTCATTGGTATTCTTCCCTATACCCACTATACTAGCTACCAAATCCATCCCATGAATCTCCTGCAAGAGGCTTGTCAGATTTGGCACACCATCAATCAAGAGCCTATTGAAATTTGTCAATGAAAACTTTGGCTATGCCTCCTTCTTAGTTCTTTGTTTCCTACCAGAGTGTTATGTTCCATTGGGGCAATCCTCTTGTCATTTACTCCATAGCTTCTCTCGCTGGGGCATTCCCTTATGTAGGATTTTCCTTCCACACCTTTCTAGGTACCTTAACTTTATTCTTTGCTTGTTTGTTTTGGCTTTACAAGCCTTTTCCTTCTCTCTAGAAATTGAGCAAGCCTTTTCTTTATGTCCTACCTTTTTGCAAAAAAAAGTAGGCAAAAGGAACATTCTCATAGTCAATCTATTGTATCCTTCTACCCAAACAAGACTGAAACTTGATCACTTGGGGCATGTCCTAGCCTTCAACCACACCAATGTAGATTCTAGCATATGTGAGTCTTTTCTTGGCTGTAATAACAAGAATAATGGATAGCAGTTCCCCAAATGTGTTGGTGATACCATCAAAAACATCTTCATGCCAGTACTCCAAGAGCAACTCTAGCAACAGAATCCAGACCAAGTCCTGGGTTAGGAAGTTATTATTTAGGTCGAGGTTGGAAGTCCACTTTTGAAGTATAAGAGTAGATTTTCCCATTGTCCAATTCCCAACACAAAGAATCTGGGAATAATCTTCTAGGTAGGCGAACTCAAAAGATATAAATCCTTTTTCCATAGCCGTTACTTCAACCTACCCTTTCAACTCCCATTTGTTTCTAGCAAAAATCCTTACTAGATCTATGTTAGGTAAGGGGCCTATAAATTTTCCCACTAGGGTGGTAGCCGTACCAAGAATGTTGTGATCAATAATTTTAGTAGGTACTTCTAAGGAAAAAATCCCCTTCACGTTATCATATTTATCAATGATTTTAGGGAAGGAGGATTTAGTTGATGGTTTGACTGGAAAGATTGGTCCACCTCCCCTAGGCCCCTTCGTCCCCTCCTCCTGATGTCATCAGTTATGGAATAGAGAGATTCTTCTCTCCTGGTTGAAGTTGCAAAGCACATGGGTCCCCATCTTTAGTTGCCTCCCCTTTTCTCTCTTCCTTGTCTTGCTCAATGCCCACAATATAGTCACCTTGCCCTAGCTTGGTAGTATTCCTACTTGGAATCCTATTAAAAATTCCTCCTCCTTGCTCCTCTCCTCTTCTCTCCACTATCTTCCAAATTGATAAGTATATGTTATCAAAAAGAGAAGTCACTCTAAAGATAAGAATGCGGCACGATGAGTAATAACAACTGCATTAGTTAACAAATCAACTTTTGACAAAAGATTGATTAGTGACATAAGTGGATATCTTAATGTAAGTCATAAAAATTTAGAAAGTGATGTTAAGAGAAGGGTTGACTTTGAATGTGATCCAAAAAAATAGTTTTTATTTATTTCTAGTAGTAGACTTTGGAGATCTAATATGAAACTTACTAGTGAAGTCAAAAGTTTGGTTGATATTTTTTGGCATGATAATACAAGAGTATTACCTAATTCAAGAGATGTCCTTAAATTGAGATTTGGCATTAAAATATGTGATCCATGTCCTACACACCTTTTGGACAGGACTCGAATTGAATTATTAAAAAAAAAGAAGACAACAAGGTGTTAACTATTAGCATTAGTCAAAGATCTTTTGAAAAGTGTAAACCTTGTTATGTTAGGATTAACAAGGAAAGAGTCACATGTTGTTGTAAAACTCATGTTCAATTTTGTTACCACTATGAAGTATTTTGATCTATATGTAGTATCATACATAGTAAAGAAATGTTTTAGGAATGTGGTAGAAAAATACCACCTCAAACTAAAAAGGATTTCATATCAAGTTTATTTTGTAAAGCACCTAATGAGAAATATTTTCTTTTCAATGCATATATTTCTAGTACATGTGATATGTGTGGAAATCTTGCTTTGTTAGATGAATATTTGCATCAAAAACTATTTTTGAACAATAATTAGTTGATGTAAAAAGATTCAAAACTATTGAATATCTATTGAAGGATGGGAAAGTTGGAAGAAGGTGCGATCTAGTTATAGAAAAAGCTAGTTGTCATAAATTTATGGATGAGTTTATCAATATGATCATACCAAAATATGTTAAACACTCTCAATATGTTAGATGGCTTGATGGATAATTTTACATATGCAAGAATAAGTTTCCAATTGGTACTACACTTTCAATCATTTACTTTTTAGAGAGCTACACACTTACACCCCAAGATGGTGTACAATCACAATATTACAATTCAGTGCAAGAAGCAATTTTTGTTCATATAGTTTATAGGAATGGACTTGATAGTACTAAAGAGGATCAAAAAATATTGAGAGAGTACCATTTCTATATGAGTGATAAAAAACTTCATCCATTTGACTTTGTCCAATATTGCTTCAAGGTCTTTTATGATGATTTAAGAGAGAGACTAATTCAAATGACAAAACATCTACTATGGTTAGATAATTGTATTGGACAATTCAAGAATACTAGATTTTTTTATCGATTGAGTAGGACACAGGGAAACTAATATCCAACATATGTGGAGTTTTTTTGAGGTTGGACATCATAAAAGAGAACATGATGGTGTTTGTGCATGTGTGAAGAGAGCCCTTTGCATAGAGCAATTAAAATTTGAGGAAAAATCCAAATTCAAAAATATATGTGACATTGGGGAATGGTGTAACAAATATTTATACATAAGATCAAGTTAGAACTCTAAATCAGGCATTTCTTCAGCCTAGTTTAAGAGAAGAATATCCTTTCAATATATGATTGTGAAACAATTAGCGGGTCAACTAAATGGCATTCATTTAGGAGTTTAGATTATAACACTTGGATTATATGGAATAGGGAGTGTGTTTGTTTTTATCAATTTTGTCTTGCAGATGAATTGGAAGAATGTGAGAATACAGAATGGATTGAAGATTAGCAACAAAAATCAATAACACCTACTAACACACACATTGAAGATGATATAGTAAATGAAGGCCCAAATGTTACACTTTTATTAGAAGACTATGGTCATATATTAGACCTCATATATCATGGCATGTACAATTTAATTTAAAAAAAATGATTGTGTTTCAATTTATATTATTTATTTATGTACATGTCAAATTAATATAACTCAAGTACATGCATGTGTACTTTATCTTATCTTTTAGGACATGTTTTTGTTATTATTGCACCTAATGATAATAATGCACAAACTAAATATTGGCTAGCCAGATGTGTGAAACCTAAGAAAAAAATTGATATGTCATCAAGAAGATGATGATAGTTTTGTGTATCCAATTGGGTTTGTCATTATAGCTGGCACCTAGCTATGTATATACCTAACAAGAAGAAATGGTTTATCAGGATTTGAAGCCAATCAGAAAAGAACATTTTACACTATTCTCGTTTGGTTGTGGCAATGACTATCAAATTACAAAGATACCAAGGGAGACCCGCCAATAAGGTATTATGGACAATTTATGAGGCAATCATAGATGTATTGCAAAAGAGAGAGGATGTAGATGATATAGTAGGTTGACTAAAAAATACACACATGTAAGATTTTTTCTTTAGTGTGCTCCTTTTATATATGTATTTATATTATTTAAATGTATGTATGCATTATCAATAGTAAATTAAAGTTTATATACCTCTTATTCATGTCTCAAGTACAACTTATATAATTTTAAATGTTTTAGGAGGATCCAACATCAATATCTTGCGTAATAACACATAGTGAGTGTACATCAAACATATTTACATTATATGCATAGGTCTTATAAAATTATGCCTTTACTAACATTTCAAAAAATTAGTTTTTCCAATTTTGTAGGACCTAATTTAAAGAAATGTGTTCATTTATTTTTTATTTTAATTGAAACGTGTTGTAAACATTTAAAAACATGAGATCACTTCTTTTTATGTCCATATTATTTTACATTTAATTGAGTTCACTTGTTTTAATATATGACTTCACTAGTTTTTTCAAATATATGAGTTCAATTGTGTAAAATATAGGAGTTCACTTCTATTTGAAAGTTATTAGTTTGCATGACCTGTTAATGGGCTTTTAAGGGTTGATCCTTCTCGTAGAAGAGAGAAGTGTAGTTGGCAACAACCAAAGGATGGATGGATTAAGATAAATTTTGATGGGGTTGCTCAAGGAAACTTGGGGATGTGGGTGCATAGCATAGGACCACAAGTGAAAAAATTTAGCTCTTGAGGCTAAACGTCTAAGGGATGGCACCAATAATATTGTAGAATGCAATGCAGCCAAAGAGGCTCTTCTTTTAGGAATCAAGCTTGGTATAAGTAGAGTACATTTGGAAGGAGATTTAGAGATTATCATAAATGGTATCAAGAAAGGGAAATTGGTGTCATGGCACCTTGACAAACACATAGGCTAGATTGAATATCTTTTGAAGGATTTTGAAGACTTCAAGATTACCTACATCCATTAGGAGCCAAACAAGTTGGTAGACAAGTTGGAAAACTTGGGAGTGGATGGTTCCTTGTGGGACCAATATGAAATACCCAAAGACCTTAGGCACCTCAATTTGGAATAAGGGCTACGAGATTTGAAATGGTCTTTATGAATAAATTTTTCCACCTATTGTGTGTACACTTCTTTCAGTTATGGGATTTAGTTCTCAAAATAAAGGGCATTCGTGAAGGAGTAACTCCTTACTATTGGAAATCTGATTGAAAATCTGATTGTTGAAGATCAAAGAGGGAGATTGTTGCAAAGAAGGAAGATTGTTGTTAAAAGAATGTTTTCAATCATTATTTTGTCATTGATGTCAAACATGCTATTTTTAGGAATGATATTTTCTTATAAGATCCAAGTACTAGCACTTAGTTGATTGATGAAGAGGATTTGATCAACTAGATGTAACAAGAGTACCTAAGGGAAAGGTTGAGTTATGATGTTGTAATGAAGTGCAAGGATCAGTTAAGATAATGGTTAAATGATGTATTGATAACATACTCAAAGATATAGAGGATGGTCACACTTAGAAACATTGGAGTAAGAAGTTGTAATAAGGTTGACTGTAAAGCTTAAACTAAGATCATTAGTGGGTACCAAGAAAGTTAGTTGAAGCCAAGAAAATTTTCAGTTGGAGCTGAATAACAAGAAATTCTAGCATGTGTCAAGTGATCTTTAGGTGCTGAGTGAAGCTCAAGTGTCGAGCATCAAAAAATCTTAGTTGGTGTCGTGTGAAGTTTAGGTGCCGAGCATCAAGAAAAACACAGTTGATGTCGAGTAACATAGTATGTGCTGAGCACCAGTATTTCAATAGTGTTGAGCTGCTACATTATTTCAAATAATGAAGATTTAGCAAATTTGAGCTAACAAAGTGGTTACCTTGAATTTTGTGAACGAGTTGGAAGATAAGGATGATGAGCTAGTGGGACATAATTCTATGTAAACCATTTTTAGGCAAATTCAAGAAGATTATTCAAGAAGTTTCTAGATGAAACAAAATATGGGTTATATGTAATGAATCCTACCTAATCCATACGAATTGAAATTAAAGGATGGAAGAATTGAGTAGGAAAAGAACTCCAAGACTTCTATTTAAGGAGTCATAGACCAAGAAGAAAATGCTGCTGATGTTGTTGCTACCAAAGAGCTAAGTTGCGAAGTGGTTAGAAGGGTGTCAATGAGAAGACATCTAGAAGAAGGAAGATCATAGAGGATCTACTTCTACAAGTGGTCAAGAAGAGATGATTGTACTCGTACATTGAGATTCAAGGAGACCCAACTTGAAAGGAGGTCAAGCTATCAGAGTTGCAAGATTGAAGGCCAAGAAATGGTATGAGCTGAGAAGTGATATGAGATCTGCAAGATTAAGTTGTATGTTGTAGTTAAGTCAAAGATTTTTTAATACTCTCTAGAAATTATATTAGATATGAAAATCCTATGGAGTTAGGTTGGTTTAATAGCCATTTGTAAATCCTTTAATAGGGTGGCATTCCAAGTGAATGTTCTAAAGTCCTCTAACTAGGCCCACTTCTAACAAGGTGGTTAAATCCTCTAACAAGGTCACATTTAACAATGAAATGTAAGCCTTTAACAGGGCAGGTCTTTCACAGGGCATTACTTTAGAAGAGTGAGAATTGAGTAGCATGTTACTAGTGGTTTTTCCCAAATTGGGTTTTCACATAAATCACTATATTATGTGTTGATTTCTTATATGTTATGCTTTCATGTTGATTTATAGTAACTTGCTGGTTAGAAAAGTTAAAGCTTCGATGAATGAATGATTGAATGGGCTCACTATACTTAGTAAAAAGTGTGAATAGGACATTTGGACTTTGAATAACTAATTAACCCTCCCCCCCACTCCCCCTCTTAGTTATTCTAAAGCATTTCTAACAATTGGTATCAGAGCCACCTACTGATTTAGTTTCAAGGTACTAGAAGTAGGAAGATCAAGATGTCCAAGAGAGAAGTTCCCAATCTCAACAAGACAACTTTGCTGCATGGCAGAGTTTGATAAAATTGCACCTTGGATCAATAGGTGACTATGCACAAACCTCAATTGGAATAGAACATGTAAATCTAGCAAGACCCCTTACTGCAGATGATTTGAATAAAAAGGAGCACAATCAAGCAATGCTAGAATTTGCCTCTGCACTTATTTATGTAGAATATGATGACATCAAAGATTGTGACAATGCATTCAAGGTGTGGAAATCTTTATCAGATATCTATGGAGGGGATCAGAATGTCCAAAGAGAAAAGAGAGAAATATTAGGAGGAAAGTTTGATGACATGAAAATGGAGGAAGGACAAAATGCTGCAAGAATAAAAGAAGTGGTAAGTGCAATAAGAAGTCTAGGTGGTCAATTGGAAGAAGAAATTTTCATCAAAAAATACCTAAGAACTCTGCTCCCTATCTATGCTATAAGAGTTTTAGCCATTCAAGAGCTAAGGTGTGTACAAGGGAACACCCTAACCTTTGAAGGAATAGTGGGAAGACTTACTGCATTTGAATTGTCCAATTTTGATAACTACAGACCTGAGAACCTTGAATATGCTTTCAAGGCCAAGATGACAATAAAAGACATTGAAGAGGAGACATCAAACAAGAATAGAAGAAAGGGAAAACATGCATCTAGTGATAGTAGTGCAGATGAGGAAGATGTGGAATAGTTAGAAGCATTATTGGCTGGGAGATTTCATCGAGGCAAAGGTAAACTCAAAGGTAAGCTCCCTATCATATGTTTTAATTGCAATGAAATAGGTCATATTGCTGCAAGATGTACATAGAAGAAAAACTACACAGAAGGAAGCAAGCATAGGAACAAGAGAGAAGATGATAGAAAAGATTATAAGGAAAAATGCAAAAGATGCTATGTTGTTGAAGAAGATTCTGATGAGAATGATGATGAAGTAGTCTATGTGGCCATGAAGGATGAATTAGATAAAGATGAATATGAAGCAAAAACATTGGTTACTTGTGTGAACAAGAATGACAAGTGGATCATAGATAGTGGATGCTCACATCACATGATAGGAGATAAAAGTAAGTTCATTACCTTTACTAAATATGATGGAAATAGTGTTAGATTTGGTAATGGTGTTCCATGTCAAATCAAAGGAAAAGGCTCTATTAAACTCACTGAGAAAATTTCATGTGATAATGCATGCTATGTTGAAGGATTGAACCACAACTTGTTGAGTGTATCACAATTAGGCAATGTAGGTTGCAAAGTAGAGTTTGGAAACAAAACTACCAAGATCTATGACACTAATGGAAATTTGATAGGAAAAGGTGAACAAACTTGGAGTAATCTATTTTACGTAGATATGGAAGATGCAACATGTCTTGTTGTTAGACTTGATGATGTGTGGTTGTGGCATAAAAGGTTGTGTCATGCTAACTTTGATAATCTGATTAGCATCAGCAAAAGGAAAAAGGTCAGAGGGTTGCCCAAATTAAAGAAACCTAAAAACACAACGTGCAAAAAATGTCGATTAGGAAAGATGACTAAGTCTAGTTTCAAAAGAAAAACATACACTTCCAAAGAAGTACTAGAACTAGTCCATACAAACCTATGCGGTCCAATAGAAGTGCAAAGCTACCTAGGAGATAGATACATAATGCTACTTGTAGATGACTGCTCAAGGATGATGACTGCTATGTTTTTAAATATTTCAAATGTTTAAGTGGTATTTGGCCAAAGTTGAGAAGGAAATAGGAAAGAATCTAAAATTCCTAAGGTCAAACAGAGGAGGTGAGTTCACATCAAAAGAGTTTGAAATATTCTACAATGACAAAGGTATCAAAAAACAAACATCAGCACCAAGAACTCCACCATAGAATGGTATTGTTGAAAGAAGGAATAGGTTAGTGATTGAATGTGCTAGAACCTTGATGATGGAGAAAAATGTTGCACTAAAGTACTAGAGAGAAGCTGTAAGTACTGTAGTCTACACACTAAGAGTTCAAGTCAAGAAAGGTACAAATACAACACCTTTTGAATTATGGTATGGTCACTCACCTAATGTTAAACATTTCAAAGTATTTTATTGTAAATGTTATGTTCTTAAAGATACTAGAAATGGCAAGTTTGATGCAAAAAGTGATGAAGGCATATTCCTTTGATACTCCACTAGAAGCAAAGCATATAAGTGTTTGAACACTAACACTAACAAGATTTTGGAAAGTGCAAATGTAAATTTTGATGAACATGCAGCAGTCCAAGTTTATGAGTCCAAGCAATCATAGGATTATAGATCCTTTGTATAATTCTATGAAGGAATGATTGTTGAAGACAATGTTGCAAATCAAGTTGGAAATTAGCAACAAATATTAGTAGCTACCTAATCATAGCTAGTGAATGTTGAGCTACATTTAGGAGCTGAGCTACATGATGTAGAAAATTCACATTCTAATTCTAAGAATAGCATACATGAAAGGAATGATGAAATACCATATGAAGAAGAGAAAAATGACTCTGAAGTTAAAGGATCAAACATGGATAGTAGGAAAAAACCAAGGTTAGCCAAGTACGTGAGAAGACATCACCCTGCAAATCAAATCGTTAGTGACAAGGATGCCAAACCAATGACATGGAATAGACTAAGGAATGAATCATGTCCACTGAGCAAGGTTGAACCTAAAATAGTGAAAGATGCACTGCAAGATGATGACTAGTATAAAGCCATGGAAGAGGAGATAGATCCGATTGAGAAGAAAAAAACATGGACCCTACTTCCTAGACCAGTTGATAAGAATGTGATTGGTACCAAATGGGTGTTTAGGAACAAACTTGATGAGAATGTTGAGATAACAAGAAACAAAGCCAGATTAGTTTGCAAAGGCTATGCACAAGAAAAAGGACTAGATTATGGGGAAACATTTGCCCCTATTGAAAGAATGGAAGGAGTAAGAACATTACTTGCATATGATGTATACAAAGGTTTCAAAGTGTACCAAATGGATGTTAAATCTACTTTTTAAAATGGTATACTAGAAGAGGAAGTCTACATAGAACAACGAGAGGGATTTATTGATCATAAGAACAAGGACATGGTCTACAAACTACACAAGCACTTTATGGCTTGAAGCAAGCACCTAGAGCATGGTATGAGAGATTGCACAAATATCTTGTGAAGATAGGATTTGAGAGAATAGATGACAACAAAAACTTGTACATCAAGGCTGAAAAAGGTAAACACATTTTGATATCAAAAATCTTTGTTGATGATATAATATTTGGAGGAAAAGATATTCTTTGCAAAGATTTTGCTGACCAGATGAAACATGAATCTGAGATGTCAATGTTTGGAAAAATCAAATTCTTTGTTGTATTACAAGTACATCAATTGAAACATGCCATATTTGTGACCCAATCCAAATAAGTCAAGGAAATACTCAAAACATTTGGATTAGAAGACTCAAAACTAGTCAACACACCAATGGCAACTGGACATAAGTTATCCAAGAATGATGAGTCTGTTGAAGTGAATCAGACATTGTATAGATCAATTATTGGAAATCTAAAATATGTTGTACATAGTAGGAAAGACATTGCATTAGCTGTTGAAATTGTAGAAAGATTTTTTGCAAATCTAAGAGAAAATCATCTAATGGCAGTGAAGAGAATACTGAGATATATAAAAAGAACTAATGACTTTGGTTTGTACTAGAAGATGAGTGAAAATTTTGAACTAAGAGCCTACACTAATGTATATTGGCAAGGTAAGATTGATGATAGAAAAAGCACCAGTGGAGGAGCACTTTCTTAGGAAAAAGGTTGATTGCATGGACCAACAAAAACCAAAGTTGTACCTCACAGTCCACTGCTGAAGCTAAATATGTTGTAGCTGCTATAAATTGCACCAATATTATATGGATCAAACATTTGTTGCAAGGTATGAAAGAAGAAGTAACTGAGCTTGTGATGCATTATTGTGATAATAAAAGTGCTATCAACATATCAAAGATCCCTATTATGCATGCTAAAACCAAGTATATTGCAATCAAGTATCACTATATAAGAGAGTTGGTGGAAGAAAAACAAGTGAAGATGGAATATGTTAGCTCAAAGGAACAGATTGCTGACATCTTCACAAAAGCACTACCTAAAGATTCTTTTGATTATCTTAGAGATAGGTTAGGGGTGATTCCCCTAGCCAAAGCTACTTGAAGAAAAAGCAAGAATGCCCTACGTCAAATGAATTGATTGTTAAAAGATTTTACACATTGATGTAGAGGATGTTTACTTTAGGATTCATGCCTAAAGTAGTAGCTATGTTGAAGTTCCAAATCAGTCACAAGCAAGGTGATAGAGGGAGAAATTGAATGAATCTACAAAAGTTACACTTGCATAGTAAGATGCTAATATGTCTTCATAATTATTGTCAAAGAGGGAGAAGTTTTGAAAAACTAATCAACAGCATGTGATCAATTGAAGATAGAGGAAGAAGTCGACAAAAATAATCAAAAGATGATCAGAAAAGCAAAAGATGAGCAATACAAAGGGAAGCAAAACAAAGAACAAGGATTTAGTAGCTAAGATGAAGAGGCAGAAATGATGGTAACAAGATAGTAAAGGGAAATGTGAAGTCACAATTTACTTTTTGGCATTTGACTTACTATTCGAACCTAGTTAGCCTTTGGATGAATAGGTTAGTCTGATGGCTGATCAGTTTGGTTTTCCATTAATGCCAAAGAGGGAGATTGTTGGAAATCTGATTGAAAAACTCATTATTGAAGATGAAAGAGGGAGATTGGTTCAAAGATGGAAGATTGTTGTTAAAAGAATGTTTTCAATCATTGTTTTGTCATTGATATCAAACCTGGTATTTGTAGGAATGATATTTTCTTATAAGATCCAAGTATTATCACTTAGTTGATTGATGAAGAGGATTTGATCAACAAGATGCAACAAGAGTACCTAAGGGAAATGTTGAGTTATGATGTTGTAATGAAGTGCAAGGATCAGCTAAGACAATGGTTAAATTATGTATTGATAACATACTCAAATATACAGAGGATGGTCACACTTAGAAACATTGGAGTAAGAAGTATTAACAAGGTTGATTGCAAAGCTTAAACTAAGATAATTGTGGGTGCCATGAAAGTTAATTAAAGCCAAGAAAATTCTCAATTGGAGCCGAGTAACAAGAAATTCTAGTGTGTGTTGAGTGATCTTCAAGTGTTGAATGAAGTTTAGGTTCTGAGCATCAGAAAATTTTAGTTGGTGCCGAGTGAAGTTCAGGTGCTGAGTATCAAGAAAAACATAGTTGATGCCAAGTAACATAGTATGTGCCTAGCACCAATATTTAAATAGTATCAGGCTACTACATTATTTCCAATAATTAAGATTTACCAAATCTGAGCTAACAAAGTGGTTACCTTGAATTTTCTAAACGAGTTGGAAGATAAGGATGATAAGCTTGTGGCATAGAATTATATGTAAACCAATTTTAGGCAAATTCAAGAAGATTATTCAAGAAGTTTCTAGAGGAAAAAAAATATGGGTTAGATGCAATGAATCCTACTTAATCCATATGAATTGAAATTAAAGGATGGAAGAATCGAGTGAGAAAAGAACTCCAAGACTTTTATTTAAGGAGTCATAGACCAAGAAACAAATGCTACCGATGCTACTACTACCAAAGAGCTAAGTTGTGAAGTGGTTAGAAGGGTGTCAAGGAGAAGACATCTAGAAGAAGGAAGAGCATAGAGGCTTTGCTTCTACAAGTGGTCAAGAAGAGATGATTGCACTGGTACATTGAGATTCAAGGAGACTAAGCTTGAAAGGAGGCCAAGCTATCAGAGTTGCAAAGATTGAAGGCCAGGAAATGGTATGAGCTGAGAAGTGATCTAAGATCTGAAAGGTTAAGTTGTATGTTGTAGTCAGGTCAAATATTTTCTAATACTCTCTAGCAATTGTATTAGATATGAAAATCCTATGGACTTAGGTTGGTTTAATAGCCATTTGTAAATCCTTTAATAGGGTGGCATTCCACGTGAATGTTCTAAATTTCTCTAACCAAGCCCACTTCTAACAAGGTGGTTAAATTATCTAACAAGGTCACATTTAATAGTGTTTTGTAACCCTTTAATAGGGTAAGCCTTTCATAGGGCATCACTTTAGAAGAGTGAGAATTGAGTAGCATGTTACTGGTGGCTTTTTTCCAAATTGGGTTTCCATGTAAATCACTGTATTATGTGTTGATTTATAATGTGTTATGCTTGCATGTTGATTTACAGTAACTTCTTGGTTAGAGAAGTTAAAGCTTGGATGAATGAACGATTGAATGGGCTCGCTATAATTAGTGAAAAGTTTGAATAGGACATTTGGACCTTGAATAATTGATTCACCCCCCCTCCCTCTCAGTTATTCTAAAGAATTTCTACCTTTTGCATGTGTCAAAGGGTTTGTAATCATAATGAAGCACTCTTCAAAGTTTGAGCTTCCTAGAGATTTCAAGGGCATGATTAAACACAGATTGGTTGAATACTAGTGAAAAACTCTATTGGAAAACTTGAGATGGAGGCCAATTTTGTGTTGGAAGAAAACATTCAAACACATTCATATGAAGGGAAGATATTAGTGAGGAGGTTGAAGAAAATTTTCCTATTTGAGGACAAGGAATTTATGACTAGTATTTCTTAGGTTTTTGGGTTAGAATACTTGGACACTTATTGGAGGCGTAGGTCCAAAATATCAGCCATCCTCTATTAATTGAAAATCAAAATACATTATGGTTAATACAATTATGCATATGTAGAAGATAAATAATTATTTACTTTATAAAATTATAATTAATTTTTTACATGTTGCTCCTAATTATCTTATTTTGCACAAAGAAGGTCAACATATGATGACACATCAATACCATCACCACCACCATGAGAAACACATGCCTCATCATCAAAATCACCATCCTTGGTAGTGTGGGTATCATGTGTTGTATTTGCATCACTCAAGGGGCCTTGGCATATATCTCCACAACTAGTACAAATGTGTCCAAAGGGAAGAATATTCCCTGCAAGAATCCAATATTGTACTAAATTTCCTAAAAGGAAACTCAATGAACTATGAGCATATGACATTTCTTGATGATGGAGAGGCACTGGAATAACTAGTTTAGGAAGAGGAACAAGAGGTTGAGAACATCGATGATTCCTAAAATTATCGCTAAGTTTTTCCCCAAGCATATCCTAAGGCATCCCTCCATCGACCTCTTGAAATGGTTTTATATCAAAATAATTAGATTTTAAACCCAATTCAAACTCTGCCCATAATTTCCTAAGAGTATACATGGTCACTGTTACCTCTGGTTTTACCGCCAAAAGATTTAAATTCAAATCCGCGGCCTGTTCAACGGTTAGCCAAAAAATTGATTTTATAATGCCCCAACTTACCAAGGTTCTGTGATTGTCAGATCTATAAGATCTACGACATGCGCTATCTTGCCATCAGGAGCTGCCCGGACTTTAGCATCAGCGACATAGTGCCCGTGTGCCACGTGTCCTGGCGGGGCTGCGTTTCATGCCGTCAGGAGCAGATAGGGTGGGGTGACTGACGAACCAACAGGGGGATGCCATGTGTTGGCGGGCCCGGTGAATCAATAGGAATAGAGGGTTATAGAAGGTCAGGTTCTCCACCGTCAGATTTGAAGAGATCAACGGTAGGTGCCATGTCGTCTTAGTGAAGCTGCGAGATTTTTACCATGGAAATATCACGCCCGACTGACACGTATCGGTGGGGTCAGGTCTCACCGGATGCATCATTGAGGTGGCGATGATTCGGATGGGGCCCAGTCACAGGAAAGAGAGTCCACGGCGAATCAAAAACAACCACGTGTGCCAAGTCAAAACACAGATATGTTGAGGGGCCAATTTCCTAATACGACCAACGCATTAAGGGGTGGATTCTCCATCGTCAGATCTGTAGGAATCTAGGGTCGGCGCTATCTCACCATGGAGGAACTGCGTGGATTTTACAATAGTGAGTTAGCGCTCGAAAGACACATGTCCTTGCATTTTGGTTTTCGACGTGGCAATTAGCTGACGGCCAATGGTTAGGTGATAAGGTGGCGCGGTTAGTTTGATGAAGGCGGTCAACCGCGAAAGGACTCTCCAAGTGGCAAAACAAAGGATTATGATTGGCCCGTGTGGCCCAGTCGGCATATAAGAAATCAGGTTGGCTAATAGGCCAATTTGATTCATGAACCAAGATGCAGAGGCGATCAACGTATCTTGCGATCTGATCTTCGTGATCATTTTGGACCTACCAGGAATGAATGCAGGACATAAGGACACTCCACCCATCTAGTCAATCCATCTACCATGTCAGGGAATGTTGTGGCGCCATTTCTATCTTCTCCAGGCTCTTCTTAGAAGAAATGAGATTTCTCGGTATGCAGGCTAGGATTTCAATCCAGATCCCCGATTGGATTCTCAAGACAGGAAGTTAATGCCAGTAGGTAAGAAGTGAATGTAACGCAAAAATCTTCAGTTGTGCCTGATCTATAAAGTCACTTTCATGATCTATTCTGAGGGTCAATTCTTCCTGATTTTCTCTGCTACTGCTTGCAGACTTGCAATGTAAAACCCCTTTATCTCTGAGCCATGTAATAGCCTGTATCATCTCTTTTATCCATCAGTGTGAATGTGCATCACTTTGCCTCCTATTGGTGTATTGTTGAGATCAACGATCTGAATACTGTATCTATCTTTGGCCTATTGAATAATACATAAGTGAAATCTCCTTTTCCTAGTGTCATTCGATTGGTTTCTTCTGATCTGTATGTGATTACTGATCGATATAAGTTTGGATGTGCATGAATTTTGTATGTTATTCTAGTTTTGTAGCATATATATGGGTAGGAATGAGTCTGAACACTTTTTTTTGGTGCATCACCGCCTTAGATTAGACTAGGTAGGTTTGCTTTGACACTCTCTTTCTCCCTTTCCCTTCTGAGAATAGATAGGTGTGCCTGACAGTAAGAGGAAGTCGGCCTTCTCTGGAGACTCAACCTCGTAGTTCAAGTCCCACAGCTTGGAGGTTGTTTCCATGTTTCACTAGGTTGTCCTCGTGCATAGGCCTTGGACAAGGGTGCAAACCTAAGTGACAACAATTTTTGGCATGCCCGGTGGGACCTATATCAGAAGATTTCATGTCTACTGGTGTCAAAAGAAGAAAGAGTTTTTGAGATTAATGCTGAAGAAGTAGTGCTGGCTTTAGTATCCAAGCCTTCAAGAGGCTGATTCATCAAGTACTTGGTGACTCTAAGCATCAACAAATCTGGTTTCAGGCCAAAGTTGCAGAAATTCATGCCCAGAGCTAAAACAAGGCCGTCTTCTAGAGGTAATTTTCAATATCAAGAACTCTCACTTTCAAGTCCTAGAAGGAGGGCTAGAGCTTCATTATCACCAGTTAGAGGTGGGGTAACAATCAACATACCTATGAGATCTGTCTCTACTCCTCCTACTATCCGAACTTAGCCTAGATTGCCATCAGCACTCATCAATAGAACACTTGTTTATATGGCACAACCAAGAGTTCATCCTTTTGCCACCTTTAATGGTGGAAGTCCTCTGTTGTTAGCCCAAAGACATGATATACCAGTAGCTGCACTAAAAAGCATACCTGATTTTACTGGTGAAACTTCTATTTCCCCCCTAGAGCATATCCAAGAGGTAGCGAATGTCTGCAATATTCATGGTATTACGGAAGATGATGTTGCTGTCAGACTTCTAGCTTCATCTTTAAAAGGAAAAGCATTACAGTGGTATAGAGGCTTAGCTCATGGTTCCATAACTGATTGGGATGGACTAGGAGTAGGATTATGCAAACATTTTGAGGATAAGAGTGACCATTTGTCACTATTAGAGCAGCTGACTACAATAAAAAGGGCCCCCCATGAATGTATGACTGATTTTAATTATAGATTCCAAAAGACATGGGATAGAATACCTACTATAGTGAAACCTACCCCAGGTAATGCTTTCTTGCATTACCTTAGAGCTTTTAACAGTGATATTTCCACTACAATCCAAACTATGGGAGGAGATATATTACCTAATGCTTATGAGACAACCATAAAGGCTGAGAACATTCTAATACAAGGAGGAAAGTTGGCCTCGAGGCCTCCTATGTGTTTCTTTCCTGATGTTCCCAACCACCAACCAGCAATAGCCCCTCTCCCTACAATCTCTACATCACAAGCCCTTACTCCAAGTCCCCAAGCTTCCACATCCTCAAACGGAATAGATGAACTCAAGGAAATGCTCCAAGGTCTAGTAATGAATGCAGATAAAAGAGAAAAGACCCTGGATAAAAAATTACAAGAGCAAGGGAGGGAGTTGAAGGACCAAGGGAAGAGACTAGAGGATAGTTTTCCTCTAATACAAAAGATGAGTAACAAGGTGGTGGCCTTAGAAAGACAACAGGCTCAAGGTGGCAAGCCTCCCCAATTGCAATATCAGGCTCCAAGTGGTGGTAGGCCTCCTAATCAGTGGAATAGCTCTTTTGATCAGAATAGGCAGAATAGTCATGCTTCTGCTTCAACCTCAAATCAGAATAGAGCTATAGTCCCTCAAAATAACTTGGCCCAAGACCAAGATTTTTGTCCCTCATGTAACTATTCTTATACCTACTGCTTGTGTCAAAAAGCAGAATCTTATTTGGCCCTAACTGTCCAGGAGTCCATATTAAAGAAATCACACAAAGAAGATCATCGCAAGGAGGCCCCATGTGTTCAGAGGCAGGGTGATTGCTCTTTTATGAATCACCAAATGGAGGAACATTGTAATGTAAACCAGGACTCCGTTGCTCATAACACAAGAAGCAAGAAGAGAGCTATGGAACATGTTTCCCCTCCTTCTCCTAAGCAAGCCTCAACTTCAAGTGTTATACCTAACACACAAACAACAAATGAGCAGACGAACACTTCACAACAGCAAAAGCAGGGTCCGAGAAATGAGGATGCAAGTGATCCTTTTGTTGCCCCATCTCAACCTCTTATAAGTGCAGCCCCCAAAGTGTCTACCAAAATTCCTAGTGCACCATTGAGTGTGGTAGAGAAAATGAAGAAGACCAATGTAAAAATTTCCATGTGGGATGCTGTTGCTACCATACCAATGCAGAGGAAGATGCTGCAGCAAGAATTGGAAAGGATTGAGCCCAAGGATCAGTCATCTACCATGGAGAGTGCCACCAATTTAGTACAACCAGTGGGAGAGGTGGAGGCAAATAAAAAGGTTAGACCTCCTCCATTTTATGTTTCTCTGATTATAGGGGGCAAATTAGTCCATAATTGCATGATAGATTCAGGGGCTAGTAGCTCAGTAATGCCTAGGTGTGTTGCTGATGCTTTAGGGATGAAATATGAGCCCATTGTTAGGGATGTGTTACAACTAGATGGGAGTACTGTCAAAACTATAGGCATCCTTCGAAGTGTGGAAATGGCCCTACATGCATGCCCTGGTTGTACTGTGATTCAAGACATATCTGTGGCTGAGGTTAAGCCCTATTTTGTCATCTATCTTTCGAGAGACTTCACTGCTCAAATTGGTGGATTCATATCTACTGATTGGTCTTACATGTCATTTAAGACCAGATATGGGGCCAATGCTTCAATAAGAGCAGAACCTCAAGCCGTTCACCACACTGAACCCTACACTCCCAAGTTCATCAATATGAATTACCCTATCCTAGAGGTGCACAAAAATGACATAGTAAACGAGCCTGTCACTTCCATAGCAGAGATTCCTGATTTCTTCTTGGATGAGTGGGCAAATACATGTCAGTTTGAACCTATGTCGGAAACCCTTGAGACAGGCCTTAGTACATATTGCATAATAGAGAAGGAGGTTCAAGTTCCTGACCTTGTTAGGACTAATGACGACATAAATGGAGTATGGAGAATGTACTTTGATGGCTCAAGGAATAAAAATGGATCAGGGGCTGGTGTTATGTTGATCTCTCCTACACAAATAAGATACTACTTCTCCTTTAGGTTCCAATTCAGTTGTACCAATAATGTGGCCGAGTATGAATCCTTGATCCAAGGTCTCCTACTTGCCCAAAAGAGGGGAATTCAAGCCTTGAAAGTATATGGGGATAGTGAGTTGGTAGTGAACCAAGTGAGAAATCAGAATATCAGCAAAAATGGCCTGCTCAAGTCTTATAAACATAGAGTCTGGGATTTGCTCGAGGGTTTCAATGCATTTAACATTCAGAGCATTCCTAGGAAAGAAAATAAACATGCTGACAAACTTGCAGCAGTGGATGCATCTTATGATGTGCTAGGGAATCTTGAGGAAGAAAAGAAACAACAAATAAGGGTAGTGGTGAGGCCTGCTGTTCCTGATAATAATACTCATTGGCAAGTGTTCGAGTCTAATGAGCAGATTGTGAGCTTCTTGCAGAATGAAGCAGAATTTTCAGAGAGAAGTCAGCTAAGACTACAAGATCAATATGGTGATCAGATCATTCATCTCAGTTCCAACAAGCTACCCAAGGGTCTCATTACCTTGGAGGGTGTCTTTAATCCTGATGATCAAACAAGAGGCAAAGGGATGAATCTAGTTGCAGAAAAGGATGACCACGCCCCAGTTACTATTGCTGATGGAAAATCTCTTAACATGGGGAAGGTATGTTCTAAAGCTGAGCAAGAAGATTTCATTCATCTATGTCAAGAATTTAGTAATGTATTTTCTTGGACATATGATGATTTAAATGGGTTTGACCCTAGTTTGTTTCAGCATACCATAGATTTAGTTGATAGGGTCAAACCAGTAAGGCAAAAATAGAGGCCAGTGAATCCCAAGATTGAACCTTTAATGAGGAAAGAACTATCCAAACTGATTGAGGCTAACATAATTTTTCCTATCAAACACTCATCATGGGTAGCTAACCTTGTCCCTGTGAGGAAGAAGAATGGAGAAATCAGATTGTGTGTGGACTTTAGGGATCTCAATCAGGCTTCCCTTAAAGATCACCATCCTCTCCCTTCTATGGAGCAAATTCTGTCCAAGGTCAGTGGGTCAAGGAGGTTCTCTTTTCTCGATGGGTTTTCAGGTTATAACCAAGTGCTGGTTAAAGAGTTTGATAGATACAAGATGTCATTTACTACTAAATGGGGCACCTATGCTTATTGCAAAATGCCATTTGGATTAACAAATGCAGGTGCCACATTCCAAAAGGCAATGGAGGTAGCTTTCAGAAGATTAATTGGCAAGTTTGTCTTGGTATACCTTGATGATATAACTATGTATTCCAAGAATGTGGAGGATCACCATGATCATTTGAGATAGGTATTTCTAAGATGTAGAGAGTTTGGGGTATCTCTCAACCCAGCCAAATGTGTCTTTGCTACAAACCATGGAAAACTATTGGGACACATTGTATCTAAGGATGGATTGACCATTGATCCAGAAAGGACAAAAGCAATACTTGCCCTTCCTCTCCCTAAACACAAGAAAGGGCTACAAAGTTTCCTTGGTAAGATAAATTTTGTAAGAAGGTTTATTCCTAATCTTGCCACCATGGTAAAACCCCTTACAGCCATGCTCAAGAAAGATATGGTCTTCTCATGGACCAAGGAGGGGAAGGAGAGTTTTGAAAAGATGAAGGCAGCCATAACATCGGCCCCTACCCTCATGAACCCAAAATTTGAGAAAGATTTCATCCTCTACACTTTAGGTGGTAAGTCAAGTATCTCTGCTGTCTTGACCCAAACAAATGACAGGAATGAGGAGCAGCCCATAGCCTTCTTTGGTGAAGGGCTTAAGGAATATGAAGATAAGTATAGCTTTGTTGAGAAGCAAGCCCTTGCAGTCATTAGAGCCTTGAAGAAGTTCAGGCACCTCTTATCCCATAATAGGATCCATTTGTTGGTACCCCATGCAAGTGTAAAAGACTTCCTGTTAAACAAAGATGTCAGTGAGAAGAGAGCTGGATGGATCACTAGGGTAATGGAATATGATGTTGACATTCAGATTACCAAATTGGTAAGAGGAAGAGGATTATGTAAAGAAATGTTATCAGATCAGAACTCAGATGAAGAAGTTGCCATGGTGATAGTAGAGCAGCAAGAGGAAAGGTATGCTGATGGTCCAAGGAGTTGGATAAATGACATGAAGAATTTCTTATTAGGGAATGGATACCCTTAGGGATTGGACAGAACTAAAAGAAGACAATATAGACTACAATCCATTCCCTATGTTGTGATTGACAATATCCTATTCAGGAGGGATTTTAATGGGACCCTGTTGAGGTGTGTTGAAGTGAATCAGGCTGAAAGGGTGATTAGAGAACTCCATGATGTCCCTGATGGCGGCCACTTCTTTGCCAGAACAATCACTATGAAGATCATGAGGGCTGGATATTATTGGCCATCTTTGTTCCATGATTGTTACAGGTATGTGAGGAAATGTGAGAAATGTGCTTTTTTCTCAGGCAAATAGAGACTTGCAGCTCTTCCTCTTCATCCTATTCAGGTGGATCAGCCCTTCACTCGGTGGGGGTTGGATTTTATAGGCCCCATTAATCCTCCGTCTAGTGCAGGTCATAAATGGATCTTGGCTGCTACTGATTATTTCACTAGGTGGACAGAGGCAGTTGCCTTGAAGGATGCCACAGAGCCATCTATTGTTGAATTCCTTGATGGAATTGTATCTAGATTTGGTGCTCCTTCTACTATCATCTCAGATAATGCCAAGTCTTTTGTTGGAACCCAAATTTGTGCATGGGCCATGAATCACAATATCTACCTGAGCACATCATCGAACTACTATCCTCAGGGTAATGGTTTGGCTGAATCTTCCAACAAGAATCTGATTAGAATTATGAAGAGGACAATAGAAGACAATCAGAGGACCTGGCACAAGAAATTAAGGACTGCTCTATGGGCTGATAGGATAACACCCAAGAGATCTATTGGGAATTCACCTTTTGTGCTAGTATATGGTAGGGAAGCTAGACTCCCAATCTCATTGGAGTTCCCATCCTTGGAGTTGGCTCATCAGCTGGAACTGGTTGAAGATGATGCCATGACAGTAAGAATGGCAGAACTAGTTGAGTTGGAAGAAAAGAGAAACAAAGCCATGAAAACTCTAGAGATTCACCAGCAACAGATGAAGAGGAATTTTGACAAGAAGGCAAGGGCCAGAATCTTCAGAGAGGGGGAATTAGTTCTCAAGTGGGACTCAGACAGAGCAAAACCAAGAAGGCACTCCAAATTTGACCCATTATGGAGTGGCCCTTATCTGATTTCTAGTTGCAAATAGGCCAACGCATTCCAACTTAGCAGGCCAAGTGGTGAAGTTCTACCCATTCCAGTCAATGGGATCTATCTGAAGCCCTATTTTTGAAGGGTTGTGAATCTATGTACATAGTTAATCTAGTTGCTTCCTGCTTGTTTATGTTTTGCAATAAGTGCACGAGCACATGGCTCTATTCGCGAGTCATCTTTGACATATCTCACGCTACTGAGGAGGTCCCGTTTGTGTTTTTTTTGTTTCCAATCATAGAAGCAGAGTTAGAACCTTAAGGGTTTTTAATGTTTTGATTTCCTCTTTAAGGGTTAGGGTTCTTGCAGCTTTCAGCTTGTGCCTCCTAGTCCTCTTTCCGACTCCATAGCCCAACAGATCATTCTTAGGCACTGGTCATGCATTGAGCAGGCTCATGCCCCCTGCGAGTCGCCAGAAGTGTTACCTTTGGTTTTACCGCCAAAAGATTTAAATTCAAATCGGCGGCCTGTTCAACGGTTAGCCAAAAAATTGATTTTATAATGCCCCAACTTGCCAAGGTTCTATGATCGTCAGATCTACAAGATCTACGGTTGGCGCTATCTCGCCATCAGGAGCTGCCCGGACTTTAGCATCAGCGACATAGCGCCCGTGCGCCACGTGTCCTGACAGGGCCACATTTCATGCTGTCAGGAGCAGATAGGGTGGGGTGACTAATGAACCAACAGGGGGACGCCATGTGTTGGCGGGCTCGGTGAATCAATAGGAACAGAGGGTTACAGAAGGTTAGGTTCTCCACCGTCAGATTTGAAGAGATCAACGGTAGGCACCATGTCGCCTTAGTGAAGCTGCGAGATTTTTACCATGGCGACATCGCGCCCGACTGACACGTGTTGGTGGGGTCAGGTCTCGCCAGATGCATCATTGAGGTGGCACCGATTCGGATGGGGCCCAGTCACAGGAAAGAGAGTCCATGGAAAATCATAAACAACCACGTGTGCCGAGTCAGAACACAGATATGTTGAGGGGCCAATTTCTTGATACGACCAGCGCATTAAGGGGTGGATTCTCCACTGTTAGATCTGCAAGAATCTAGGGTCGGCACTATCTCGCCATGGAGGAACTACGCAGATTTTACAATAGCGAGTTAGCGCTCGAAAGACACGTGTCCTCGCATTTTGGTTTTCAACGTGGCAATTAGCTGACGGCCAGCGATTAGGTGATAAGGTCGCATGGTTAGTTCGATGAAGGCAGTCAACTACGAAAGGACTCTCCAAGTGGCAAAACAAAGGATTATGATTGGCCCACGTGGCCCAGTTGGCATATAAGAAATCGGGTCGGCTAATAGGCCAGTTTTATTCATGAACCAAGATGCAGAGGCGATCGACGTATCTTGCGATCTGATCTTCACGATCATTTCAAACCTACTAGGAATGAATGCAGGACATAAGGACACTCCACCCATCCGGTCGATCCATCTACCATGTCAGGGAATGTTGTGGCACCATTTCTATCTTCTCCAAGCTCTTCTCAGAAGAAATGAGATTTCTCGGTATGCAGGCCAGGATTTCAATCCAGATCCCTGATTGGATTCTCAAGACAGGAAGTTAATGCCAGTAGGTAAGAAGTGAATGAAACGTGAAAATCTTCAGTTGTGCCTGATCTATAAAGTCAGTTTCATGATCTATTCTGAGGGTCGATTCTTCTTGATTTTCTCTGCTACTGCTTGCAGACTTGCAGTATAAAACCCCTTTATCTCTGAGCCATGTAATAGCCTGTATCATCTCTTTCAGCCATCAGTGTGAATGTGCATCACTTTGCCTCCTATTGGTGTATTTTTGAGATCAACGATCTGAATACTGTATCTATCTTTGGCCTATCAAATAATACATAAGTGAAATCTCCTTTTCCTAGTGTCATTCAGTTGGTTTCTTCTGATCTATATGTGATTACTGATCGATATAAGTCTGGATGTGCATGACTTTTGTATGTTATTCTTGTTTTGTAGCATATATATGGGCAGGAATGAATCTGAACACTCTGTTTTGGTGCATCACCGCCTTAGATTAGACTAGGTAGGTTTTCTTTGACGCTCTCTTTCTCCCTTTCCCTTCTGAGAATAGATAGGTGCGCCCTGATAGTAAGAGGAAGCCGACCTTCTCCGGAGACTCAACCTCGTAGTTCAAGTCCCACAGCTTGGAGGTTGTTTCCATGTTTCACTAGGTTGTCCTCGTGCATAGGCCTTGGACAAGGGTGCAAACCTAAGTGACAACAGTCACTTCATGATTAACATGTGGGGGATGGTCAAATACCATCCACCACCATTCCCAAAAAATTTGTGATATTTGGGGGTGTGTATATCATCTACAAGAGCTAAGAGGCTTTTTCTCACTTATCTCATCACCCGTCTTTGGGTTCTTAAAATATCTTTTTAAATGTCATCTATTTATTTTCAAGTCATGGACCTATTTATAAGATAGGTCATCAGAATATAATGTACACTTGTTTTCCCTCCATGCTCTAAAGCCATCTATCTCATAGTCTAAGTACTCTATAGAGTGTACATGCAATACCTTTCATGTTATCTATAAGGCAAAGTAGCCAGGGGGAGGATGCGTCTCATGCCTAAGGATCTCAATATCTCACATGAGGTAATGGTGGTTGTGCCTCATGCTCTCTTATATCTCCTTTGGGGTAGGTGGTGAAGGAGAACTAGGTGGTTGTGGAGGTGGAGGTGGAGGTGAGGGTGGAGATGGAGGAGGTGGGGGTGGGGGTGGGTCCACACCAAATACATCATCCATGAAATATAATCTACATATATCTATACAAAATAAAAATTCATAAAATTACTATTTAATTAAAAAAATCTAAAACATAAATCTAATTACATGTCTTTAAAACTATTTAAACATCTTAAGATGCATGTCATAGTTAGGGTAAGGGTTTGTGATTATTTATTAGTTAGCCCATTCAAACTATTAATGTCCATTTTTCATCTAGGTTGGCACTAATTTAAAAAATAGAAATCTATTTTGTCATCTAGGTTGATACTAATTTAAGTCATTATCTAGAGTTAGGCCTTTGAGGTTTATGGTTTGTTGAAGAATGATAGTAGGAGAGAGAAATATAGAAGAGAGAAAGAAGAAGGGAGGACAAAGAAAGGGAGGAGAGAGAAAGATGATGGTAGGATTATCATCTAGTTTTAGGCATTGGAGTTTTAGGGTTAGTTTTAGAACTAGAGTTATTATGTAGTTCTACACATTTGAGGTTTATAGTTAGTTGTAGAATTAGGGTAAGGGTTTGAGATTATATCGGGAACTCTCAAAATTAATATCCAAATAAGATTTATTTATTTTGTTGAAAAAACTAGTGGAAACCACTATCACAATCCTAAATAGTATGAATTGTAATTAAATGTATCTTATGTAAGACATAGTAAATGCTAATTTGTTAAGATTTATTTGTGGCACATTGATCCTTCTACACATTGTAAAACCTTCAGCGCCAACTATAATTGTTGGATTAATGAAGTTTTAGATCACTTGAGGAGAAATAATAGTTTTGAAAAGCATTAATAGTGAATATTTCCATAATAGATATAATAAAACTCAATATGATTTCCTACTTTGAAGATCAATAATACATTTGAAAGACATGAAATAAAAACTATATAATTTCTAGTAAAGTTTCTATTTACAATTTAAATTTGTTTTCAATAATTCTCAAAATTATTGTGATTTTACTATTTATTGATTGCTTTTGAATTACTAAAATAATGTAAAACTAGATGTGCAATCTACTGAACATGATAAATTTTAATGAGACTTTAGGTTGATACAAGTTTAGGTTGTACATACAACATAATATTTTATGATTTTCCTTCACATGATACATTATCCTTTGTTGATGTGGTATTCTATGTTTTTGGCACTAAAAAATATATTGATGCATACTATAAAGAGAAGGGGAAATTGTTAGCATCCTTCATGTTGGTCAAACCCTTTTTTTAATATATAATATCTAAAGAGATGAACCAAAATTAAATATAATTCCCAGGATGTAATATTATGACACAATTTCAACTCTAATTTTTCTAGTGTATATGTTATTTATATGTGAAATTTTCATTCAAGAAGATGATCTTTTAATTATAGCTAATTGCATAGGACTATCTATAAATGTAATTCTTTAGTATATCAACTTGAATTTTTTAGTGTTTAAACTAATAGGGTAATGATAAATTTTTAGAGAAGTTAGTCTAGGGAAAAATATTTTTTAATTTTTAATTTTTGTAGCTAAGTTGTGATGTGACCTTAATAGAGATATAGAGAGACACATATGAACTAGTCTTAGTACAAAAAGAATCATATGGATCAAACTAGGGTCAACTAACATAATGGATAAGTCTAATATCGATTACAGGCTCAAGATTGTAACCTAACCTTGTGAGCAATCCAATTATCATTTTGTGAATGTAAATGCACAAAAATCAAGTGATATAAAATCAAGGTGTAAATGTTCAAAATATTTATTTTCATCACTTACATCCCCTATCCTAGACAAATATTGGAAGGGAAACTACACATGAATTATTCAAAAACTAACACAAAAAAAAATGAAATGGTAGGATTTTTTTAGATGTTGTTATGGATAATACTTCAAAATCCTCCGTATAATTTGAAATGAATAGTAATGAAAAGTGAATTTATTCATTTCTATACATGAACTTATATGAGAAGTTCATCACTTATATAGGTCCCAGGGAGGAGAGAGGAAGAGAGAGAAAGAGAGGAGAGAGAAAAAAGATGGGGAGAAGAAAGAAAAATTCTCCCTCTTTTTTCTCTCTCCTCCCCATTTTTTTCTCTCTCCTACCTCTCTTTTTCAAAAATGATGAATGCGGATGAAAAGAGAGAGAAAGGGAGGAGCTCGAGGATAACAAGATATGAATACGAATTTTTACATTTTTTGGTTTTCTAAGTTTAGAATTTTCAAATGTAGATTTCTTTTGTGCGATGAAGTTTTATTTTTAATTGGTTTACCTAATGTTAATGTGTTTTATTTTTATTGTTTTACCTAATGCTAATGTTTATGTTTTCTACTTAAATTTTATGTTTTTAAATTGAAATTGAACCTATAGTTTATGTTTTCAGTATTAGTTGAACCTATGATTTATGTTGTTTATAGTTTACTTATTCGATGTTTTATATACTAACTTTGTTAATTTTTTTTTTTAATAGTAAATACAATGAAAATCTAATTACAGATATAAAACTAATAATCATGAACAACAACTTTAAAAAATGACCTAATTTAAAATAATATAAAATAGATTAAAATACCTGGAAGAGTGAAAAGAAATAGCTTGGGCACGGGTTGGTAGGGGTTTGAAAATCAGGCTCTCATCTCCAAATATCGCTATCACCACTGAAAATGACAAAAACCACTCAAAAAATCAATATAAAAGATTTTACAAATCTGGCACCTAATTTGTTTAAAATTAGGCACCTAATTTTTATAATCGCATACTTAGGTTTGGTACCCCATTCTATATTCAAGAATTAGGTGCCTAATTTTTTGAAATGGATTGGGCTACTGAACCAAAACAAGCACCTGATTCTTAAAAATTGGGTGTCTAATTCAAAAGAAGTCTCATTTTATAAAAAGGACTTTCACAGAATTGAGAGTCATCTTCTTGCTCTTACCCACCACCTAGGTTTTGCAGAGCCTAAAGGATGAAGGTTGAGTAAGTGTGTTTTCAACCTTCTTTGTTGACCAAAATTTTGTTGATTTACCAACATCAAGTGAGTAAGGCTTATAGTTTTTCAACCAAAGTTTTTGAGAACCAACAGATTAACAAATTTGTTAGGGAGAGTTTCTCACAACTCACATTGTGAGGTTACCCATAATTTTTTTTAGTTTTGCAAATCAGAGAAGGAATAACACCTTGTTCAAAGTATACTCTCTTGGAGAAAGAAACCTAGAAGATCTTCCATTCTTTCCTTTTAAGTAAGGTGACAACTCTACAATTCACTAATATATTTATGTATAAATGATCAAGTATTAGTAGTTAAGAAGCATAAGTTTGATAAACATGTATCCCTTAAACTTATGTACGGAAGAAGATCTGTCCATTCTAAAACTAAATATCTTGAATACACTCCCAAGAAAAGGAGAAGAAAGGGCAAGCAGACTTTTGATATGTCATTCACAGGATACAAGAAGTTTGCTGATAGAGAAAGGGAATTGTATGCTAATGATCAAGAGGATAATGACCAAGGAGAGGAAAATCCATGTCATAATGTGGGTTCATTTCTTTATCAAGAAAAATATGAAACTCATCATATAGATGATGAGACAAATGAAGAAGAGGATGAGGAAAATGAAGATTCACAAAAATTCACCAAAGCCCTTCAAATCTTATTATATCTTGAAAAAGCACCTAAAGCCCTAAGGAAGGTTCCCACTAAATTATAGGAAAGAGTAGGTATCAATAAGGATGACATCATTGGTTGAAAGCTAGCAAGAGAAAAAGGCAAGTCAGCTAAGTATACTCCTCACAAAACTTAAAGTTATTCATTTAACACTGTAAGGAGGAACCCTTTATATAACAAAAGTGGAGAAACTAGTTGCATTTCCAATCAAAATAAGAATAAAAAAGATAAGACTAAAAAGGATAGGAGAAAAAATAATTATAATAATCAAAACAATGTGATAAATGGTCAAAGGCACCAAAACTCATATTATCACAGGGTAACAGGCCCAATGATAATTGAGAGAAATAAGAAATTAGATTTCATAGGGATAGTTGGATACCCAAATCCCATATCAAATGATTTGAGTACTACCATACCTAAATTTTCAGGGGAAGAAAATCAATCTACTAAAACAGATGTTATTAATCTAAAAAATGTAGTTGAGGAATTTGAGCAATATAATGAAGATGCTTTTTATGAAATTATTTGTGCAATCCTTAGCCAGTGATGCGACTAAATGCAATAGATGACTTCCTGATGGGTCTATATCAAGTTGGCAGGAATTTGTAGACTTGTTTCTTGAATAGTTTGGAGATCATACAGACACTTCTTTTTCTTCACATGAATTGGATCTAGCAAAGAAAAATCCTAATGAACCTATTTTTGAATTTAATAAAAGGTTTAATAAAGTGTTCAATATAATTCCATAAAATATCAGACCAATTGATTCATTTATAATAAATTTTAATTTAAGTGCTTTTGAAAGTAAAACTTATTATGAGATAAGGTCAAATAGACCATGCACTCTGTAAGAAGCTTTCAAGGTGGCAATGACAATTGAAAATTATAGGAAGGCTATAGGTAGAATTGGAAAAAGGGATGATCCATGATTGTTTGATCCCAAAAACCAAAAGCCAACTAAAGATGAGGATGAGATTGACAAGCTTTTAGGTATGATCAAATACCTTCATGTCAGATACAAAAAGAATGAAAGAACAAGATTCAATATGAATGAAAAACCCTATTGTAAGGCAGATAAATACATATTACAAGATATGCCCTATAATACATCTTGGAAGGCTCATAAGCAAGTGAAAAATAATTAAACACCTAATCCTTTGAAGAAAAATAGTAACTATGTGGGAAATGGTCCCTAGTGTGAGGCAAAACTTCCTCATATGTCAAAGGAATGCTTGGTAGCTATGAGTATGTTAGAGGAGGAAACTCATTACAAGGACAAACACTAGACTATCAATACATTATCATCTGAGCCCTCTTGGGGAGAAAATGATTATTTTAAAAAAGAATATATCCCTGATGTTCATACAAGAAGGATAAGGTATTATAACACTCAGAAATTTCTCTCTGATGATGATGAGAAACCTATATTGAGGATATCCTCTACAAAAGAAAGAAGGGTTCATACAATTGCAACAGTTAAACAAGTGAGAAGCAATTATAAACTAAGGAACATGATTGTTAATCTTGATGTAGCAAGAAGGGTAGAAATGCCCCATTTACATAAAAATAATAAAGGAAAGGGAACATATGATGATCAACAACAAGTGGATACAAAGGTAAAAAACCTTACAATAAGTACGCAATTGGTGAGTAGTAATTCATTTATTTCTAATGCTTTATCTCAGTTAAAAATTTCTTTGCCACTTTTAGAAATTGTTAAAATTCCTCAATATGGAAAAGGGGTCTTAATTATTTTGTTTGAGACTAAAAAAGAGGGATGTGTTAATCCTAATGAGACTCATGTTGTTTATTTAGGGATAAATATTAAGGAGAATGCCCAAGAAGAGGATACTATATGGTAGACTCAAGAGAAGCTATAAATATAATGTATGTTGAAGTAATGAGAGAGATAGGATTAAAAATAGATATCCCTTAGAGGAAGTGTTATGCTATGGATAATTGATATGTCCTTGTGGTGGGAGTTTAAAAGAATGTTGATTTTAGATTTTTTTCCCCCTAATACCTCTTCTAAAAATAGACATCACTATTGTCGAAGTTCCTACCTACTATCGTATGATTCTTTCAAGACAATGGTCAAATTTAGTTAGAGGTCATATACAATTAGACCTAACCATTCCTATTAAAGGCCATAATATTAGGATTGATAAAGAGTCAAGCTATGAATATGTTGTGGAAAATTTTCAACCTGATAATAGAATCCATTTTGTCAAATGGACATGAATAGTTTTTAGGTAAGTGAAGATAGGAGAAAAGATCCTATGCAAACATAAGATGATGGATAATGGAAAATGTATTTTGACAGAGCATGTAGTTAAGAGGGCAATGGAATTGGTGTGGTTCTTACATCGTATCAAGTAAGATATTGAGGTATACTTTTCTTAAAAAAATTGAACGTACCAACAATATTGTTGAATATGAAGCATTGGTTCTAGGCCTAAATATTGTTAATTTTCATAATATAAAGTTACTTTCAATTTTTAGTGACTCTAAATTAATAATCTATTAGATTCTAGATAAATTTATGGCAAAAAATTCAAGGCTGAAAAGATATAGAAATTATGTGTGGTATTTGCTAGAATTTTTTGATGCAATTTCAATTAATTGGATTGGTGGGGCTAAAAATATTTGGTTGACATAATGGCCAATCTAGTCATTAAACAAATTGATATCCCATTGCAAGAGGTTATTCAGGTTGAAATGAAGAACATGTCATCTGCTCTAGACAATATTCATAATTTGCAAGTCTTTGAGAATGATAAAGATTTGTTACAACTCTTGCCCTATGAAAAGGATCCTCAAGATTTCGGTATTGATTGGAATGGGAATATTGAAAATAAAGAAGGAAAGGATACTATTTTGGGAGAAGAAATTGTGAAACTTAAGACAAATAAGATACCAAATGGGTTGGTAACTTTAGAGCATATTTTTATGAACATGAAAATCTTTAGGTGCATTCACTCATTTTTATGAAAGAATAACTTAAGAAAGTTAACCTTGGAAGTGAACATTCCCTAAGGGAGGTTTTTATTTGAATAATTTTGTCAATAAAAATAAGACCAGAGTTGATAACTCTTCTAAGTATAGGCATGTGTTTGCATGGTCCTATGATGAATTAAAGGCATACTAGGAAGATTTATTTCAACATGAAAGACTTCTAAAACCTGATGCTAAATTTTCATATAAAAGAAAAGACCAATAAATCCTCTTTTTTCTCCTAAAATGAAATTATAATTAATTATAATTATAGATTTTGACATAATCAAGCCTGTTAGATATTCATCTTGGGTCTCCAACTTGGTCCCTATTAGGAAGAAGAATGGAGATACAAGACTTTGTGTGAATTTTAGAAACTTGAACATTTCATCATTAAAGGAAAAATATGCTTTCCCAAATATGGAGACCCTGATGCAAAAGGTATTAGAGAATGAATTGATATCCATGATGGATAGTTTTTTTGGTTATAATCAAGTGAAGGTCAAAGAATCTGAACAATACAAGACAACATTCACTACTCCTTGGAGAACATATGTTTATGCAAGGATGTCCTTTGGACTAACAAATATTGGGAGAATTTTTCAAAGAGCTATGGAAGTCGCCTCTAAAGGAAAAATTGATAAAATCTTGGTAGTCTATCAAGATGATCTCACTATTTATTCTTGAAAGCTTGAGGAGCATGGTAAACATCTAGAAAAGATCTTTACAAGGGCTCTTAAATATGAGATATATCTTAATACTAAGAAATGTCAATTTGGGGTCACATACGGGAAATTATTAGGACACATTACTTCAAAGGATGGAGTAACAATAGATATTGAAAGCATAAAAGTTCCCAAAATTATTAAAGTTATTCAATCATTCTTTGGATAGATTAATTTTATAAGAATATTTGTGTCAAAGTTTGTAGAAATAATTAAGCCCATATCCAAGATGCTTAAAAAGGGAGCTAAAATAACTAGGGATGATGAGGCCTTACAAAAAATTGTTTTAGGTAAAGAAAGTAATAAAGAAGCCCTTGTTTTTAAGGCTCCAAATTTTGAAAATCTATTTCAAATATTTTACTTTCAATCATACCATACTATTGTTGTAGTTATGCTTCAGAAGAATAGGGAGGGATATGAACAACCTATTGCCTTTTTTAGAAATAGTCTACAAAGATTAGAACTAAATTATGACATCAATGAGAAATAAGTATATGCCTTGGTGAAATCTATAAAAACTTTTACACCATACTTAGTGGGCGTTGATGTCATAACATATGTCTCCAACACAGCAGTTAAAGATATATTTAGACAAATTGAGACTACAGGAATAAGATGCAAATAAATCAATCTAATATAGGAATTGAATATAAAAATTCAAATAGATAAATTGGTTAGAGGTCAAGGGTTAGAAAAACCTATGGCTAATTCAAATTTGGAGGTGTCTCAAATAAATCAAGTTGAAGAAGAACACTCTCAAGTCAGTATTGAAAAGTGTCCTTGGTATTCTGACATTGTCTAGTATTTGAGATGTATGAAATATCATGAGGGCTTAAGTGAAAATCAGAAAAGGATTATAAAATTACAAGCATTCAAATATGTGCTTATTCAAGATGATCTTTATTGGTAAAAAAGAGATGGTGTTTTCATTATTGTTTGGATATGTGTCAAGCTTCCATAATTTTAAAAGAGATACATAAGGGGGTTTTGGGGGGGGGGGGAATTATCTACAAAGGCCATTGCTCACAAGCTCTTACAAGTTGGATATTAATGGCCCTATATTTTTAAATACAATATTTCTTATGTGACAAAGTGTGAAGCATGTCCAAAGTTTTCAAGAAAGCTTAAATATGATGGAGTTTTACCTCTAAGAACTCTACAAACTAATGAACTATTTCAAATGTGGGGGATGGACTTCATAGGTGATTTCATCAACAAATCAAGTAATGAATACAATTGGATCCTTGTTGCTACTAATTATTTTACTAAATGGGTGGAAGAAATACCAATAAAATGATCGACAAACATTGTTGTTATTGATTTTTTCACAAGCAATATTTTGACTAGATTTGGAGTGCAAAAAAAGATTGTTGTTGATAATGGCATGTATTTTAGATTAGAGAAATTTTTAAAATTTTGCAATAAATATAACATTCATGTTTTATACTCATCTCCTTATCATCCTCAAGGGAATGGTCAAGTTGAATCCAATAATAACAATGTCTTAAAAATTATTAGGAGGATGTTGGGTAATAACAAGAAAGCTTGGGATTCCAAGTTACATCTTGCAGTATGGGTAGGCAAGATCACAAAAAAGAAAGCCACCGAATTTTCACTATTTGAGCTCATTTTTGGGAAAGAAGCTAGGCTTCCTAAAAATAACTTATTACTAGTTTATAGGTTTATCAAGAATGAACAGATTGAAGATATAGACTTCATGGATAAAAGGATGAATGCATTAGCAGAATTAGATGAAAACAAAAAAGATAGCATCAGAGCACAACATTGAAAGAAAAAAGAGGGTCAAACGCCTTAATAATAAGAAATCATCATTTAGAACTTTTAATATTGGTGACTATGTAGTAAATTTGAATGTAAAGGATTGGGAAAAAGGAAAACATGGGAAATTTGTTGCTCTCTGGTTAGGAGCTTTTGTGATATCTGAACAGGCAGGAGAGCACTCATTCTTTTTGCAAGATATAGACATAAACATACAAGAATTTCCTATTCATGCTCAATACCTTAAGCCCTTTTTCTTTTAAGTTAGTTTTATTATTTTATATTTGTTGTTAGTAGGGTTTTTTTTTACCTTTGTTGTTTCCTTTTTACTATAGAGATAGTTGGATTCTCATCGTATTCAAGAAAATATGTGTCTCCAGAAAGAGCCATTGATGGAGCCTTGAAATTCTTCCAGCAAAATATATTTTTTACACTCATTTGCCAAGCTTTTGATTTTGTGATCTTCCAAAGAGGAAATGAATAAGCTTCTACTTTCACAATTTTGCAAAGTGATAATAAGAAAGGCTCCAATTTTATGATTTGAAGAATGATGTTGCAAGGCACTTCTGATTTTACAATTTGAGGAATGATGTTTTAAGGCACCTCTAATTTTTCTATTTTGCTCAATAACAATTCAATGGGTTCTAATTTTTCAATTTATCATTCAAGATGCTCTGCTTTGTTTGATGTCACCAATTCACAGGACTAGATTTCTTGGCATTCTGATTTCGCACTTGTGTGTGCTATGTTTATTCATCAGATTGGATTTGTGAAGATTTACATTCTAAAGATGTCTTTCAACTCAAATGAAAAGACATGAACATTCAAGGCTAAGTACATTTTCATTCTATCTTAAATTGGCACAAAATTAAATGTGACAATTTCTTTACATTTGCGCATGTGATCCTCTGGTTGAAGTTTAATGCATATTGACCATTGTTTAGTAAGGACATTATAAGGCAACATTATCTCAAAATATGCTTGTATTGCAAATTTTTGTCATGTTTTTGTGTAAGTTTTAAAAACTCTTCACCATGGGACTGCCCCTTCAAACATATAACGAGCGTGACAACCCAAACCTAGTTATCCAGCCAGATTTATCATTGGCAAAGGAGAGCCAACTTGATATTCTTAACACTAGGATTTGCAGAAGAATTATGCCAGCTACATCAGTGATATAGAGGAACTAGAGCTTGAAGAAGATAGAGCCAAGATTAGAGTCATCGTGGTTGAGTTTGAAGACCTTCGTGGGAACAAACATTTTGAAGAAATTCTTGATATTATTTGAGGATTGTGATATTTTGTTTTAAAAGCTTCTTAAAAAGCTTATTATTTAAATTTTTTTTGAATGGTTACAATTCGTTATTAGTTAGTTTTTTTCTAAAGGTCTAAAGCTTTTTTTCACCCTTTCATTTTGTATAAGGGGTAACAATACCTAATATATATATATAGGAAGATAGATTTATGGGTCAGTGCAAGAAGTTGGGTCTCACTTTTGGCCAAAAAGTGGAAGTTCTTTTCTTGTTTTTAGATTTTCTTGTCAAATGATGGTAGAATTTGAGGCACTTATAGTTTGAATATCAAAAAAAAAATTGTAATAGAAATTGTAGTGCTCAGAGTCTACTTTTTGAATATGTAATTAATTTGAATACTTAAATGACATTTGTTTTGTTTTGTATGGATCTTTAGAAACCACATTTTCAAAATGCTTGTTTCAGGACCATACCATGCTCATGTGCAGACACCATAATTTGACACAACTAAATGAATTTTTATGAATCCTTTTAAAAGAAGTTACCTGACACACCAAAGATTGATGAGAATAATTTTCCTTAGTTTTTTTAATCATTTTTTAAATTTAATTTTTATTGACAATTAAGCTAATTTCTAAAACCTCTATTGTACAGACAACATAATTTAATCAAAATTTAACTTTTCCAAAAAAAAATTAACTTCAAAAGATTTGTGGGTAGATTGATGATATGTAAATCAATTTAAGAAATATCAAAAATTTAAAAATTTATTAAAGTTTTAGTGAATCTCACAAGTTTATGCTTAGGTGACACTTTTGATAAATAAATAATGTAAAAATAGAAAATGAACTCATTGTTAGAATCTGATAGGATTAATAATGCAGAAAACTAGTGCAAAGAATAAATATCTAAACTATGAATGCAAATGATACAAAATCAAAATAGCATCATAGAGTTAGTCTCCAAGAGAGTAATGCAAATGCTGGAAGCAAAATAGCATTAAGAGGATGCAAAAACAAGAGATACAAATACAAGCCAGGTAGCATGCTTATATAGGCTAGGAAGAGGGAGGAGGTGGCAACACCAACCAATGAGGAGCAACCATCTATCAGACTAAAGATAGCAAAGTATCTTCCCAAGATAGCTAATGGATGCTCACATGTAGGAAGGTGACACCTCACAACCGTTAGACTAATAAGACATGCTTTATTAACCTAAGCGAGATTATTAAAAGTGTAGGAAATACCTAGCAAAATAGGAAAAATAAAAAACTACACTAACAACCCCCCATAAGTGAAGCTTAGGTGGATGCTAACCTAGCAAAGCTATGAAAGCAGGAAAATGGGTCCCGACAACAAGGCCTGATCAGGTATCCAATACAAGAAAAAGAACTAGATGAAGGAAACTAAGGCTCCAATCTAGGAAATGTCCCAAAGAGAGGAACAAAAAAGAGCATGAAGCATCTCCGAAGCATGAAGCTGCAAACACTATCAAAAGAAACTGCTGGAACCCCCATTGAAATAGTGCATGACCAGGTAGAGAAGACAAAGTCTGAAGAGCTGATCAATCGAAGAGGTGACCTCCAAAGGTAGGAATGAATGAGTGTCTATATAGTAGATGAACCATCTCACCGAAATGCATAGGTGCCTAGCCACTGCATCTGCCTAGTACATAGGAACAAAAATTGAATACATAGATCACTCAACCGAACCAAAGAAGCAATAGAGCCAACAGGTGAACCCCCCCATAATGCTGAATAGGGAGAGGGGTGACAGGAACACTGAAATGCAATGCCAAAAAAATCTGCAAGAAGAAGAATCAGGAACACCAATAGTGCAATAGAAGTACAAGCATAGGATAAAGGGCGGTGTCACTGACACACTGCATGGGCTAATGTCGTGGAAGAAAAATTCACTTGACAAAGGTGGATGAGCACAAAATGGAAAAACATCATGACCCCCCATGGCACTTTATAACTGAGTACGAGTACAAACAAACACAAGGTGTACAAGATCCCAGATATGCAAAAGCAGGCACTTTATCTCAGTGTGTTTACAGAAAAAGGAATGCAACAAAATAGAAGCTTACAATGCTCAGAAGTCAGAAAGAAGAGTGAGCCAAAAGAACAAAAGAAGAGATTCTAGGACCTGTAGAATCCAAGTAATCCACCAGAGTGCAAAAGTGCAAAACTCAAAGGAGAAAGAACCTAGAGTAGAATTTGGATAAAAGACCTCTGTAACTAAATAAATCATAGAACCAACTTTCCAAGAATATCTGGCGAGCCCAGAAAAGAGATTGAATGAGCGAGATATGGCTCCCGAAAGGCAAAATAGAACATCTAGCTTTGATTGCCAAAATAGGCAACTAGACTGTAGAAAAAATAAAAAAAACTTCTACCATCATCTCCATCTCAGAACCAGCTTTCTGATGCATTTTTTGGATCGAAAAAATACGTCCGTATGCTCAAGTTATGGAAGAAAAATTGATAGGGCCTCCTCATGAAGAGCATATGGTAAAAGTGAAACTTGGGCACAATAATCAAGGAAACAAATAGCACCACTGTGATCTACTCAAAAAATCATGCACTTTCAAAACAAGAATCACCTCGATACAAGGTCATATGAGAAAGTTATGATCCTCCGAAGTTTCCAAAATGAGAACTATGCACAGTCATGGCTGAGAATCTACAATTTCTGAAGAATTCATGCATGAAAATCAAAAAACAACTCCACTAGTGGATAGAGCACAAAAAAATAGCCAAGTTCATAACAAGAATCATCAAAATCAGAGTCTGTATGAGCAAGAACGAGACATTTGAAAACTGCGTTCAAATCTGTGACTGCCAATAGAGAGGGGTATGGCTGTAGATTTGCATGCTTGATTTTGCAAAATATATAGCTTGCATGAAAAATCTAAAAGATACCCAGATGGTTTTTCAAGGCTGCAAACAAAACCCAGAAAGCATTTTTCTTTTTGATGTACAAAAGATGTTGTTGTAGTGTAAATTAGATTCCTTTAACAATAAAAAATAGCTCCAAAAATAAAAAAATGACCCCAACAACCAGAATATGACATACAAATGCTGGATCAGCTTCCTAAGTCCATCAATGGTATGCTGGAACCTGCAATACTGATTGAAAACTTCAAATATGCAAGTTGGTTGTCAGATTTGAGATTGAAACCCCAGAAAAAAAACTGTTTTTGTCAAAAATTTTCTGATTCTCAGCATCATCCAAAGATGCAAGAGAAGAGCATACTTCATTTTTCAAAAAACTACAATAAAGTTTATTTGCCCCCCCTGAATCTCTCAAATAAGGAAACTAAAATCTACTCTTACACATAGAAAAGCTCTGATACCATGTTAGAATCTGATAAGATCAATAACTCAGAAAACTAGTCCAAAGAGTAAATATCTAAACTATGAATGCAAATGATACAAAATCAAAATAGCATCATAGAGTTAGTCTCCAAGAGAGTAATGCAAATGCTGGAAGCAAAATAGCATTAAGAGGATGCAAAAACAAGAGATACAAATACAAGCCAGGTAGAGCATGCTTATATAGGCTAGGAAGAGGGAGGAGGTGGCAACACCAACCAATGAGGAGCAACCATCTATCAGACTAAAGATAGCAAAGTATCTTCCCAAGATAGCTAATGGATGCTCACATGTAGGAAGGTGACACCTCACAACCATTCACCTAATAAGACATGCTTTATTGACCTAAGCGAGATTATTAAAAGTGTAGGAAAAACCTAGCAAAATAAGAAAAATAAAAAACTAAACTAACACTCATAACACTATACAATTTACATTTCTAAAATTAGAATAGTAAGATTTATAATGGGTTTTCATTTTGTCAAAAAAATTGATGAGGAAGACCCTATAAAAATCATGGCAATGCATCCAATCAATGAATAAATTTCTTAGTCAAAATTTGATAGATAAAGGCATGGGCTTGGTCCCACCAAGCTAGTACCATGCCTTTCCCCAAGGAAAAACTCAATGCCAATGGGAAACTTATGCCCATGGCTTTAGAATCAAGCACTTGATTCTTAATTCAACAATCGGGTGCCCAATTGTAATTTAGACATTGTAAGAATCGAGCACCAGATAGTTTAAAGTATCAAGTACCCAATTTTAAAATCATTGTACCTAATTATTTAAAAATTGGGCACCTAATTCATACATAGTCATTGGGTCCCAAGATCTGACCCTCAAAGCACTAAATAGTCAACGTAATCATTGTTCAATAGTCTCGAGCTGCAATGGCGAGTTTCTCTCATATTATTCTACTTGCTTGTCATATTTTGCATTTTGTAAGCTCTGGTTGATTTGAATTCAAAGTTGGCATAATCATGGGATCAAAGCAATGAAGAAAGAAGAAAATAAAATTTCTGACAGATGAGGAGATTGCAACAAATAAAGAGAAGGAAGCACAATGTCAATGAGAGAGAAGACAAAGAATTAGAGATTTGAGCAATGTTAGGTCTTCAATTTCAAATATTGTTTTAGAAGAGAAGGACATTAAGGATACCATGATGGATGAAGAGGCTAAAGAAGAGAAAACAATACAAAGGGATCCAAGTGCACATTCTAATAAAACATTCAATACAGGTGTGTCTTCCAACCCTCTAGTTTGTTATCATGATGAAATTGGAAATTATGTACAAGCAAGTTACAATTTAAAATGATTTAGGTTTTCTTCATGAGAATATAGTGTCCAATGATCATGCACAAAAAACTCCAATGGAAATTCAAGCCACAAAAGAAATACCAAGAAAAAATATAAAAGAGATTCAAATTCCAAATAACATTGAAAATGAAATGCCAATTGAAAACAACAATTGTATGAATGTAGACATGAAAACACCAAGTACTAAAGAAACATGTTTGAATGATATTGAAGTTCATGAACATAATTTCCATTTTTCTAATGATGTGCTAGATAATCTTCATGGATTGATTTCATGGAGAAAAATTAGGACACATGCTAACAGATTATATAGACAAATGTTTTATAATAAGAAATTTGGATTTCAATGTCAATTGACGTTGCAACTAATTAAAATGTGTAAAATGTGAAAAGTAATGAAAATGTAAGGAATGTATGTAAAACCCAAGAATAAAAATGAGTCTTTAAAACAAGTTGTATCCATTATTACTAGTGTCTTTAATGTTATCGGAAAGAGAAATCACTCTAAAGATAAGAACGCAACACAATGAGTAATAACAATAGTTAACAAATCAACTTTTGACAAAACATTGATTAGTAACATAAGTGAATATCTTAATGTGAGTCATAAAACTTTAGAAAGAGTTGTAAAGAGAAGGGTTAACTTTAAATGTGATCCAACAAATAGTTTGTGGACTTCTAGTGGTAGACTCGTGAGATCTAATATGAAACTTACTACTGAAGTCAAAATTTTGGTTGAAATATTTTGGCATGATAATACAAGAGTATCACCTAATTCAATGGATGTTCTTAAATTGAGAGTTGGCTCAGAAATATGTGATCCACATCCTAAACACCTTTTGGTCATTACTCAAACTGAATTGTTAAAAAAAAATTTGATGATAAGGTGTTAACTGTTAGTATTACTCAAAGATCTTTTGAAAAGTGTAAACCATGTTATGTAAGGATCAACAAGGAAAGAGTCACATGTTTTTGTAAAACTCATGTTCAATTTTGTTACCATTATGATGAATTTTGATCTATACATAATACCATGCATGGTAAGGAAATGTTATAGGAATGTGGTATAAAAATACCATCTCAAACTATAAATGATTTCATATTAAGTTTGTTTTGGAAGCTTTCTAATTGGAAATATTTTCTTTTCAATGCATGTCTTTCCGATACATGTGATATGTGTGGCAATTTTGCTTTGTTAGATGAATGTTTACATGAAAATTCTTTGACTACTTTTGGACAACAATTAGTTGATGTAAAAATATTTAAAACTATTGAATATCCATTGAAGGATGGGAAGTTTGGAAGAAGGTATGATCTAGTTACATATAACGTTAGTTGTCATGCATTTATGGATGAATTTAAGAGTGTGATCATACCAAAATATGTTAAACACTCTCAATGTGTTAGATGGATTGATGGGTAGTTTCACATATTTAAGAATAACATTCCATTCTATACTATACTTTCATTTGTTAACTTTGTAGAGAACTACAAACTTGCACCCCAATATGAGGTACAAGAACAATATTACAATTTAGTGCAAGTAGCAATTTTTGTTCATATAGTTTATAAGCATGCACCTAATAGTACATAAGAGGATCAAAAATTATTGAGAGAGTACCATTTCTATATGGGTGATAATACACTTCATTCATCTAAGTTTGTCCAATATTGCTTCAAGGTATTTTATAATAATTTAAGAGATAGAAAAATTCAAATGACACAATTCTAATATGTTCAAATGATTGTATAGGACAATTCAAGAATGCTCGAATGTTGTTGAGTAGGACACATAGGCAAAGTGATATCCAACATATGTGGATTTTTTTTAGGCCAGACATGGTAAATGAGAACATGATGGTGTTGGTGCATGCATGAAGAGAGCCCTTTGCAGAAAGCAATTAAAATTTGAGGAAAAAGCCAAATTCAAAAATGCACATGACATTGTGGAATGGTGTAACAAATATTTATACACAGGATCAAATCAGAACTCTACAATTAGATGTTTCTTCTACCTAGTTAAAGAGAAGAATATCCTTTCAAGATATGACTATGATACAATTAGCAGGTCAGCTAAATGGCATTCATTCAGGAGTTTAGATTCTAACACTTAGACTATATGGACTAGGAAGGCTTGCCTATTTTTGTCAATTTTGTCTTGTAGGTGAATGGTGTTGTGATCTTACAATACAAGCCCTATTTTGAGTCACAAAATGCGGACCCCCTAGTTTCAAAATCCTCTATGAGACACCCAATTAGGGGTCTCATTCATCTAGGACCTTTACACTCGAAAGTGTCCCACTCTAAACCCTTCTATCCAAGCGATTCCATGAGTTCAGAATGCTTGGATGCCGATTTAGAGCTCCGTATCCATGGAGTGCAAGAGAGTGTATTTCAAGTTTAAGGGCTCTCAGATGAGCCTTAGAGATACTCTTCTTTCTAGTAAACCATGCAATGGGAGGTTCCAAAGACAAAATGCAAGAATTTAAATGTCCCAAGGAGTTTCTCAAGAATGCAATGCAAATGAAAATTAAGCTAGAATGAGATGCAAAGTGGAGCTATGTTAAAACATGCATGAGAGTGTTACAATACCATTATTAAGCTATGTGAGATTAAGCTACATGTAAAAATGAAAGCTAAGCTAAGCTAGAATGCCATGATGCCATGGATGAGAGAATGTAGATAAGAAATAGAAGTTCTCCACAAAGCTCCAAAGAAAACTGTTAGAAAACTTGCAGCATAACAATATTTTGAGGGGGAAAGCTCTCTCCCTTTTAAAGTCGTACGAACGGTAGAGATCAAGAAGAAGATGATGGATGATCAACGATGGAATTCAAAAAGAGGAGTGATCCATGTGCACACACAAGTCAACCAATAGAATATAAGTTGACTTGTCACATAAGACAAAAGTCTCACAAGCCTTTTCTTTTAATTGTAAAATAGAAAAAGGACTTTATGTGTGCACTTTAAGTGGGTTAGAAGAATGGGGTCTTTTATTTAATTAAAAGGGGACATGTTCTTTTAATCAAATAATGAACTTAGGATAGCATAGTCAAACTATAGGTTATAATCAAATAAATTGATTATTAGCAATTTGGTCTAGGTAAATGATTAAATTAATTTAGCCAAAATGTTAAAAAGGGGGCTAATAGTCTAGATGACCATTTTTAGGTGATTACATTTGCCCCTCTTTGAATAATGCGTGATTGATCTGGGAACACATTATGTTAAAGAAAATAGAAAGCCAAGTAGGCGGTGATAGATATAGATATCTAATTTTGAAGAATGAAATGTAGAAAAGATAACAAGTCCTAAATGTACAACCTGATAGTGGTAGTACTGAACACTAGGAAAAGATGATGTCAAAATTCAAGAAGAATGCTAACACTTAGCAAAGTAGATAGATCAAGAACAAATGAGAAGATCAAACAAATGCTCCTAAGAAATAGATAGTTGTAGCAATCAGTGATAGAGTATTTCTGCCCCCTCGGGATAGAAATTGAAATGAGGTAAGGGGATGCAGAAACTAGCTAGACATGAGAAAATTAGAATATAGCAATGTCCAAGATGACAGATAGATGATTAGAACCCAAGAATGACTATAAAAAAATAATAAAATGCCCTAGTTTGACTAGAGTTGACCTTGAAGGATATAGCATAAAAAATAGGTCGAAACAAGTAGAAAGGTGATTTTAGACATGAAATAGTGAATTGAAGTAGATATGAAGTATGGAAATGATGAAGACATGAAGAAATGAAGATGCCCCAGTGATTTTTCAGAGATTAGACCTCAAAAGGTCAGCTAACTGCTCAGAAAAAAGTAGAGTTTTAAAAGACAATTTTGACCATCAAGATGAACTCGAATTTGGATTTCAATCCCGAAAATGAATCTAGGACGTTGAAATTATTTAAGAGGTCAAAACTTTATATAATGTGATGATAAGATAGAAAAGAGATGAAGTGAAAGATTAAGAAGGTGAAAAGACATGAACAAGAAGAAAATAAAGAAATATATGAAAGGAGTTAGCTGATATGTCCACAAAAAGATGAAGAGAGAGCTCTCCCCATATGCAAGAATGCAAGAATAAGCTAGAAAATAAACCTAAAATGCAAGCTAATATGAAAAGTGGTTTACCATCAAGAAGTGTATAGCATTTAGACTCTTAATTTCATCATTGAGCATTTATTAGGGACATCATGAGATCATACAACCATCACTAGTATAACTATGAGGATATGAATATGATCGATATTAGATAGGTGTGTGGAAATCCAATCTAAGCATCAGAGACATGTAAGTCAAGATAACTACACGATTAGATTCCCTAAGTTTAATTTAGCAAGATTACACCTGTATCAAGGCATAAGTGCAAGGATAAACCTTGAGTGCGGTCTTGCAAAAAAATCAAGGATGATACATTTGTAAGTCAACATGTTGAATAGGATCAGCATAAATGCTCACAACACTATAGACAAAAAAAAGTATACCCACAAGCAGAAATCAAGAAAATATGTTCCATGCCCCTAGTCTTCTAGTCAATGACATCCTCGAAAGACTATTAGGGAGGGAAAAAATGGCAAAGAAATCATTAGAGACAACACACAAAGTAGATAAAGATCATCATAGCTCAGTCATTTAAGTGTTAAAGTGCGTGTGTGTAAGTCACTTGGCCAATTTTTCAAGACTTGATTCTGATAGTGAGAAATATCGCGACATCGGAGACCGTAGGTAAACTATTTGAAAAGTGTTGAAAAACACTTGATGTCAAGGTGGGGTAAGTGTTGAGAAACACTATTTTGTGAGTTGTCAAAGAAACCCTAATGCACAAGAATACCTCAATAGGCTAAGCAATTGTGCCCCCAAGATGAGGACAAGAAACAATTCCAAGCTAGGAAATGTGTAGCAAAATAGGTGATTGAGACTAATAGACATAGGTGCAAGGGTCTCAAGTAGCACCTGTTTCTAGATTTTCACCACTTGACAGATTTTTTTAGGACTTTTTTCAATTTTTTGTATTTTTGTATTTTTGATTTTTTTGGTGATACATCAAAGTACCTATTGCTAGGTTTTCACTAAGAAGATCTTTTTTTCAGGACATTTTCTAATTTTTAGGATTTTTTTCAAGATCATATATGATTTTTTTTTGGAATTTTTTAGAAGGTTTTAGATATCACTAGTTCTCAAGAAAGATCACATTATTTTCTTCCAGTGTCTAGCAAGGTATAGGATATGATGGAGCAATGAGCCAGTGGATAAGCAAAGATGGATGAAAAAAGAGTATGAAGCAAGTGAAAGTGATCCTCAAGGACTGACTCCTCAAGAGTACCCAAGCTAGGGAAAGAGGTGAAATAGTCATATGAAGCATATTTTGGATAAGCAATGGAAGTAATGAGAAAGATAGCATTTAGGATAAGCAATGAAGCCAACAAGTGAGATAGCATGAAGTGTGTAGTCCAAAAGAGCAGCCATGTCAAGAGACCTATGAGAACCATGATTCATTTATTATGATCAAGACCAAGGGGTCAACTAGATAGTATAGCAATGGGATAGAGCAATAAGAATAAAGCTCAAGATAGAGGCTATGAGTGAATGGGAGAGCGCAATAGAAAATCTCGTGGATAAGATAGCCAATATGGAAAGATAGCTCAAATTTGTCAAGATCAAAGAGAGAAGAGGGGATAGATGGATGATGGAAGAATTACGCATGATGCCTGTTTGCCAGGTTTTCATCATGGTACTTATCCAAGGTGCCACAAGAAGTAGTTTTCACCATAGGATAAATTTATTTCTCTTTAATTTTGCTACCAAGGTGCCACAAGAAGTGGTTTTCACCAAGGCACATTTTCATTTTTTTTCATTTATTTTTTTAATTTTTTTTTTTGAATTTTTAGAAAGAGCTCAAGCTGTTTGTAGATAGTGCTCCTATAGAAAAGATAAGTCATGATAAGCCAAGACCATAGACTGGTATGCTCAAAGATGTTGATAGGGTGATGAAAGAGAAATGGCAGTAGGAAGAGTATATGGAGGATAATAGTTCATGTATAGAAAGTTAGCATAAGCGTTAGAGGATTTCATGAGGGTAGTTGAAATATTGTACAAGATCAACACTGACACACACCTTGAAGGGTATTGGAATGATGGAGGAATCATGGATGAAGTAGCTTGAGGTTTAGATGTACGAGGTGGTAGAAGAGATTTGGAAAAAAGTGGAGTGGAAGGCTTTAGAATAATTTTAGGAAGATTTTTGGAAGAAGATGGAATGGAAGCCTTTGGAAGCTTGAATGTCAACTTTGAAATATTTTCAATATTCAAGTCTTTTAAAAGAGACTTGGGAATCCACATAGCTTTAGATTTTTCTCATTCTTTGGGTGCTTGAGAGTGCCTTTGTATAATGATGGATTTAGGAACCCATATTTTCTTTGGTTTAGCTCTTTGAGTAGTGGACCTTTGCGGTCTCTTTTGTGCATTCTCCTTCTTAGAATTCACATGTCGATTAGATGGGACATAGTGATCTTTCTTTTTCAATGGATTCTTATGTTTATTCTCACTTCCAAAGGACTTGGGATTTGTGGATGAATAAGGATGATATGACTGGTTTAGATGTATAGATGGGTGACAAGTCATCAAGGATGAGTGTCTTTGTTGATGTTGAGGTATGATGGGAGAGGGAGGGAATGAGCTAGGAGTGAATGCTGGAGATGGAGGAACATAAGGCCCCAAAATGGATGGAAGGTTTGAATTCTTTAGCTTAGATGGATAAGGACCAAGGATAGATTTAGAAGATGCAAAGGGATAGTGGGAAGGGATATCAACATCTTTAGAATGAGCAACATGGTCAAAGCCATCAATAGACTCATGAGTACCTTTGATAGGAACAACATTTTTAATAGTAGCACTTGAAGCTTGAGCACAATTTTGAAGTGGATATGGAGAAGTAGAACATGAGGGGATGCTTTGATCTATGCTAAAAGGAGACTAGAGGAAGCTAATAAGGTGACACAAGATAACTTGATGTCCAAACTAGAGAGGTAGATTATTCACTTGCCAATATAGTAATGATAGAGTAAAGTGACATGTCAAGAAAGTGTCCAAGTTACTTATGACACTAGTGACTCAAGTCAAGAGCTAGGCAAGAAGCCAACAAATAAGTAGATAGAGCAAGTAGGGTGAAAAGTGAACAACTTTCCCAACCTAAGAGTGCAGTCAAGAAATCAAGGTAACCATTTCAGCAAAAGGATGACTAGCAAGTGGACATAGACCATGAAGACAAAAAGACCAAGAGCACCAAGACCAAAGAGTCACTTTAAGCATGTTCAAGAACTAGATACATAGAAAATAAAAATCAAATGATGAGACTCCCCTTAGCAAGAAACACAAGAAAATGTTTGCATTTGATGTTTTGACTTGGTTGACAAAGTTTGACAATAGTTGATAGCATAGCAAGTTTGATGTTAAAAAGCAATTTCTTTCCAAGCAAGATAGTGACACATGGAGTAGTCTTCAAACAATCAAGCAAAGGGCAAAGCAACATTGCATGATACAAGCATATTTGAGGTCTCAAAAGAAATCCCTAGAACTATCATCAGGTGTATGTTCAAAAGATTTTTGCAGGTCTAGCACATTCAAGAACACATCAAGCAATATCTACCTAAAAGTCATGGTTCATTATTCAACAACTTGGCCCACACTTGATTCTCCTTTGCCTCACACCAAGTGGTTTCCCACAAGAGATATTGGCTTTGTCATGGAAGTTCGATAAGCACAACCAAGGGAACACATATGGTGAGTATAAAATCTTGAGGTGATCTGGGTAGTCCACTAGGATCGATCCTTGCACCAAGAAGTTGAGTGGCTAAAAAAGGGTAGTTAATAACTTAGGGTGTTTAGATAGGGCTTCCGTTCATAGTGTTCCTCTTGCTCCCAATTATGGGACACCTCACCTTGGAATGAGTAACCGATCTCACGACCACAAGAGTACCTTAAGCATTCTTTCCTAGTGATCTCCCTATGGTCAAAATCTCATAAGCGATCACACTAGGCGAAGATAAACACTACATCTACCAAGGTTTTGTGTCCTTGATAGCCTTCAGTTTATAGTGGGTTGGAAGAGCCAGGTAATCTGCTTGTCCCCACTTGGGTTGTTCCTCTCAGGTTGTCCGAGAGCAGGCCCTCTAAAGGATTCTAAACTACTGGATGAACTTTTGGAAGTCAATATTTTTGATTCACCATAAGGGTGAAGAGCATACTCTCCTATTCCAATCATTTTCTCCCAAACATGCCAAAAAGATTCAGTTGCCTCTTACTCTTGAAATCAAATGGTAAGTCAAGATTGCTGATTCACCACAAGGGTGAAGAGCATACTCTCCTATCACTAAAAGATCCCAATTGTAAGTTTTAATGTGCCTAAAAATAAACAACTAGTATATGCTGCACATGTAAAAGTAAAGAACAAGAAAAATTGGGTTTTTATGCGTTGGGCAGCCCTGCAAATAATCATTTGTAGCCCTTGTGCATTTGAAGCTTTGACATGCGTTCTTTTTATGCAATGTTTTAATTTTTTTTACAAGGACGACAACCTGCAATCACAACTTGTTAGCACCACAAGTTAGTGTAAAATAACATAAAAAAGTAAAATAAAAAGTGGTTAGTTGCCTCAAATATCCAAGTTATCTTCCAATAAAGTGTATACAAAGAAAGGGCAAACTAATCACAAATGCTCTCATTTTTACTCTTTGATTTTGACCTAGTCAACAAGATTGGTCTTGTTTGCTATTATTTCGGATCCAAAAAGAGAAATTCAAAGAATAGACCCCTACTAAAAACCAAAGAGCTTTCCAAAAATGTAAGAAATTAAAAAAAAATCTCCTTATTTGCGCCCTAGAGACCAATTTTGTCAAAATAGGCTAGATTTATCAAATCAGGTTTTTGATCCCTAATATGACCTCAAAAGTCAAAATACAAAGGTAATACCCCTCTTAGAATTCAAAAGCCTTTCTGAAAATATAAATTTTTCCAAAAAATGCACTGATTTGCGATCAAAAATGGCTTTTTATGAAAAGAAAGAAAAAATCATAACTCTCTCAAATCATGTCAAAATGCTTTGAAAATTGGACTGAGACATTTTGAACACATACCAACCTGCACAAAAAATTTCAAAACCAAACTCCAAGCAGTTTAAAAGATATGATCAAATCTTTAAATCAATTAAGTTTTTGGCCTTCAAACCAATCTAGTTATGGGTTGGCCTAAAAACCAAAGTGATAATTCTAAAAAAGCACTTGATTAGATCCAATATGCTGCTGTGAAAAAACCAGAGATAAGAAATGAAAGAAAATGGAGTTAAAAACTTGATTCAAGCCCCACGGTGGGCACCAAAAATGTACACTCGAAAGTGTCCCACTCTAAACCCTTCTATCCAAGTGATTCCATGAGTTCAGAATGCTTGGATGCCAATTTAGAACTCCCTATCCATGGAGTGCAAGAGAGTGTATTTCAAGTTTAAGGGCTCTCAGATGAGCCTTAGAGATACTCTTCTTGCTAGTAAACTATGCAATGGGAGGTTCCAAAGACAAGATGCAAGAATGAAAATGTCCCAAGGAGTTCCTCAAGAATGCAATGCAAATGAAAATTAAGCTAGAATGAGATGCAAAGTGGAGCTATGCTAAAACATGTATGAGAGTGTTACAATACCATTATTAAGCTATGTGAGATTAAGCTACATGTAAAAATGAAAGCTAAGCTAAGCTAGAATGCCATGATGCCATGGATGAGAGAATGTAGACAAGAAATAGAAGTTCTTCACAAAGCTCCAAAGAAACCTGTTAGAAAATCTGCAGCATAACAATATTCAAAATGAGGATGGATCCTTTGAGGGGGAAAGCTCTCTCCCTTTTAAAGTCGTACGAATGGTAGAGATCAAGATGAAGATGGTGGATGATCAATGATGGAATTCGAAAAGAGGAGTGATCCATGTGCACACACAAGTCAACCAATAGAATATAAGTTGACTTGTCACATAAGACAAAAGTCTCACAAGCCTTTTCTTTTAATTGTAAAATAGAAAAAGGACTTTATGTGTACACTTTAAGTGGGTTAGAAGAATGGTGTCTTTTATTTAATTGAAAGGGGACATGTTCTTTTAATCAAATAATGAACTTAGGATAGCATAGTCAAACTATAGGTTATAATCAAATAAATTGATTATTAGCAATTTGGTCTAGGTAAATGATTAAATTAATTTAGCCAAAATGTTAAAAAGGGGGCTAATAGTCTAGATGACCATTTTTAGGTGATTACAGGACCCTCCTCTAGGTTTGGATCAAAACCCAGTCTCTGATTGGGTTGTGTCTAGTATAGAAAGAGGGATGAAAAATCAAGTTATCAAGCTTCAAAGTGCATAAAGTGTGCACTTGTGTACATGCACATGTGCACTAAGTGTGTGTATGTGCACTTAACTCTCTCTAAGGAGGTGCACATACATACAAGAAAATGTATGCACCCTCAATAGTGTGCACTAAGGCTAGATCAGGGCCTATATAACCCTCAACCCTTCCCCCTTTTTCCTTACTTAATCTCTAGCTCATCTTTTCAATGCACTATTGCACTTATCAAAGGTCTGCAACTTCACATTCATAGTGCCATGCTAACCTTTTTCTAAGATAAATACACACTTATAGAGGTGTACACATGCACACCCTTAAGAGTAATGCATATGAGCAATTAAAACACAATCCCCCCTTAAGAGAAATAAAAAACACTATAATGTGTGTGTACACATGAGCACATGCACGTGTGCACGTATGTAATGTGCGCAACTATAGCTACACACATTGCATTGAATAGAATTCAAAAATCACACTAGCACAAGTGTGCTAGGTGTGCTAGTGTGCATACCATGATCTTTAGGAATTTTTTTAATCTTTTTCTACTATTTTGGACATTTTCTCATCAATCTGGGTCCCAGTTGAGTGTCATTATTGCTTTCCAACATCAAGATACTAATGTTGTTTTACCTTATGTATAGATACAATGGCATCATCATCATCCTCCATGGCAAAAAATATGGTAACAAAGTTGGTGGCTTTCAAATATCAAGGAGCACCTTGGCGACAAGAGCTCCAAAAATTCTTTTGAGTGTCAAAACTAAATTTCCAACATATGGGTTTTCTTCTCCTTCATCTAAAAATGATGTCTAGATGTTTGCTTTTGAAATTCTCTATTATTTCTGCCACTTTTTTAGCCTTCAATAAATCTAGTGAATCATACTTATTTCTAGGTATTTGTCATTAGTTGCTCACTTCTATTCTCATTTCCATAAAGTCCTCAAGCTTAATATCAAATTCTAACAATGCTTCTTCAATTTTAAATGTTTTTCTTGTATCATCTTCTGATGAAGTATAATAAAATGTATCCCTTAAATTTTTAACTATAGTTTGTACTGAGGAAAGCTTTTTCTTTGACTCATGTTCAAAAATCTGAAGGCTAGCAACATTGTAGTATTTATACCCACTTTCAAAAATTGCTCTTAAGCCTTATTCTTAATCTGTTGAATATTATCATTTAACCCCTTCATAAATTTATTCCCCAAAGATATATTTTCTATCCAATCATCTAATTTATCCAACTCTTTTGCTAAGTATATCTCCATAAGCATCTGGTACCTTTACCCTTTTATAGATCTAAGTGCTTGTAAATCATTGGCCTTGGTACACACTTTATCCACTAGCCCAAAATTTTGGTTTATAATGGAAACCAATTTTTTGATGTTAGTTTGGATGTTGTGCAATAGGTTCAAATTTCCTTGTATTATTTGCACTCCCCTTTCCTAAAAACTATGATGCCATTTTTGAAATGCATCCAAAAATGAAACCATTGGTGGCCTTGCCTCTATCTTTTTCAATGCAATTCCAAGAGAAATTTCAGGATTAGCAAAATCTATCAGCCCCATCACATTATTCAAGTATCCTCTCAATAGTTAATTTTACTTTCACAACCTTATTAACTTAAACTCATTTTTGTCCATGTGTTCAAACACTTTCTTGAGGCTTGTGGGAATCAAGACCTTTGACGTATTCACTGTGCGCTTTCCCAATATGACTTCTTTCATCTGGTAATCCTTCAAAGTTAATTCTTTGGTGATGTGTGCCAGAAGGTCTTGATCTTGATTCTTCATTATGAAGGCAAGTGTTCTAGCATCACCCTTAGGTGGTTTAGGTTTCTAGATCACCATTATTAATTCTATCATTCCCTCCTCTTTTGTTAATTCCATCTACCTCTTTTGTCTGATCATAACCTCCTTCTTCAAACATGATGGTGTTGTCCGCATTGGTGACATATATTGTGCTAAAGAAGTTGTTTCTAAAGTAGGCTCCTTTTCGTTATGACTCCCTCCTTGGTTTTTTGACTCTTTGATTCTACTTCAATTATCAAAGGAGGTGGAGCCACTAATCCTTTATCTATTATCATTGTCATATCCTATGTTGGTGGAGGAGGAATGTTAAGAGGTCCTTGAGGTAGATGAGGTAATTGATTCCAATCCACTCCTAATGACTCATTCCTAGATGTGTCCCTTGTTTTCTCTTGTACCATCTTGGTGCCTACCAACATAAAATCAAAATTTGACAAGTCAAAAATATCTACTCCCTCACCTTCCATTTTTGCTATCCATTTCTATCATTCATCTTTTGAGATTTCAACCTAGGTAGGCTCCCTAGGGACAGATGGAGGTATTTGAGTTGAGATTCTCCTTCTCTCTTCTTCTATCATAGTAGCCAAGCAAGTCCTTTTATTTAAAGGGACAAACTCAATTGGTTCCCCTTCTTCCTCATCTTCTACCTTTGTAATAGATTTTGGTGCCTATGGAGAGGGAGTACTCTTCTTCTTTAATATTCTCCTTTTCATACCTACCACTATCGTTTCTATTTGGGCTCTCTTAGGCTCTGATAGGGAGACTTCTTCTTCTAAGGCTCAGGGTGGTGGGACTCTTTACTCTTCTGGTTGCACTTGTTGTTGCTCTTATTGATCTTGTTATGGCTCTTGTTGGGCTTCTATTTCCTAGGTAGTTGGTTCTACTTGGGCCTCAACCACTTTCTTTATTTTTCCCTAGGGGTTCCCTTTCTCTTCTTTCCCTTTCACTTTCCTGTCTCAAAATACTCAACCTCCCACCTAAAGAGGTATGAGCTAAGGAATTAGATCCATCTAAAATGATTTCTTGATCCATTCATTTGTAATTTTGACCACATGTTGACCCTGATGATCCATATCAACATTCTCCTCACACCCAATTTATGCATTCATGATGGGCCTATCATAGATCCTATCCCTATTTTATAAGGGATCCATTATGTTAGGAACATATTTGTCCCAAGCCTTTAGGAGTATCTCCATGTTCAAAACCTTTTCTTCTAGCTATAAACTCATTCTAAAATAGTCCCTAATATGGACATCATAGTCATCTACTACATTCATCCAATGATCTTCCAATGCTTCCTCATGTAAAAAATTCTTCCCTAATAGATGTTGCAAAATCTCAATATTATCAAAATATAGGTGTGGAGCTTGATAATCCTCTAGGGGATATTGATATCATCCTAAGTTGAATGTAGCAATATCTTGCTTCTACTTTACTTCAAATGCTCCAATGGTGATCGACCATACCCACATTTTCTTACATTGTTTTCTCACTCTGTCATATGCAAAAGTGAGTTGGAAAGCTATCTTAAGTAGTATGATCCTATCAAATGGATATCATAGGAGCTTCTTAGGACACAAAAGAGTACCAACTACCCAAAGATAGGAGAAAGTATTAAACTAGATGTCATAGGCACAAACTTTTTTTATCCTTGCTACAACCTCCACTACCATGCTCTTTGCATAGTCCCCTTCTATGAATCTAATGATGGCAAATTTGAAACCATTATTGACCACCCTATATTTCACACTTTGTAGTGAGAGATTATTCTTCATTAGATGTAGGTATACTACATAGGGCTAAGAATTTGTGTCTTGCATGCTTCTATTTCTATACAATTTGAGATAGTCTATGGTCCTAGCTACGAGAAGACACACCATATATGAAGTCATATGAAAGCAAGGGTCATTCTTCACCAAGATTAGTTTCTCATCCAGATTTTTACTAAGGATAGTGACCCAATAAATAGGCATCTTGGATGTTATGATGGTTTCAATAAAGTGTACCATACATGTGTCCAAGTGACTTGCTATGAGAAGGCCCATGGCTCTACTTAACAGAACTATCAAGTAGCCAATATGATCAGTCATGTATCCACATGTCATATCTACCTTTTCTACTCTTTGACCCAAGGGTTTCATGTCAATTAAGTACTTAGATTGTACCAACTCCTTGACCTATGCTTCATTTTCTCTATACCATCTATTGGCACCTTCATAAGTGATCTATAGGTATTGATTTTCCCTTGGTAGGTGGAAAACCTTCTCAATGTTGTGTGGCCTAAGATCAAGGGCTATCTCTCTATCACACTCTTCACAGCCTTCTCCTTTGGCACATAATCTTGGGCCAATGTCATTTTTATCTCAGATGATTGAACTAATGTTGGATGAGAAGCGACATTCACTAACCCACTTTGGATCAAAGCTGATACCATAGCTAACATGCTTATTGCAAAGGGTCAGGAAGATGTTCCAATCAATGTGGCCTAGTTCAGTGTCTTAGATCTCTGTGTGTTTGTCCTAGAATTTATACTTCTTCGATGCTCCTTGGTATTTGAAATCCACTAGCTTTAGTGCCATCTTTTCCACCATGGAGGATGATGATGATTACATTGTATCTACATAGAAGGGAAAAATATCAATATCCTGATGTTGGAAAGCCATAACGACACTCATCTGGGACCCAGACTGATGCAAAAATATCTAAAATAGTAGAAAAAGATCAAAAATTACTCCTAAAGATCCTGATATATGCACTAGCACACCTAGCACAGGTGTGATAGGTGCACTAGTGCACTTTATGAAGTCTATTAAATGCAATGTGTGTAGCTGCACACATTCTACACATGCACAAGGTGTGCATGTGAGCACATGTGTTGTGGAGTTATTTATTTCTCTCAAAGGAGAATTATGTTTTAATTGAGAGGCATATTTACCTTAGAAAAATGTTAGTGTGGTGTTTCAAATGCAAATTTTCAAACCTTAGATATGTGTGATGATGCACTAAAAAGATAAGTTAGAGATCAAGTGAGGAAAATGGGGAGGGTTTGGGTGTTATAAAGGCCCCCACCTAGCCTTAGTGTGCACCTTCATAGTTGTGCACCTTTGAGGGTGTGCACATGTGCTTGTGTGTATGTGCACCTCCTCAGAGAGAAGCAGGTGTACATCTACATACTTTATGCACTTTGAAGCCTGATAACTTGATTTTTTCCCCCTCTTTCCATACCCAACGCTCCCTAATCAAAGATTGAGATTTGACCCAGACCTAGAGGAGGACCCTAGATGATCAAGGCACCTAACTATGTGTCTTGTAGAGAATTTTTAAACTAGGGGGTCCCCTTTTTGTGACTCAAAATGGGGTGTGTGTTGTGAGATCACAAAAAAGAGCCCAAACAAAAGGGAAGAAATGACAAAGGCATTTCTTCATGAGAAAGCATTCTTCTATCATGTGTTAAAGTGACAACTAGATTCCAAATTATATGAGCATATTTCAAGTCCTTTAGAAGCTAAAACTTTAGAATCTCAAATCCTCAAGCTAAGTGTGTGCTTAGTATTCCAATGTCCTTTGATGTTTCAAGGTGTCATCTATCATGAGTATCTAGCAACTTGGAAAAAATATTTTTCTCCACCAGCATAGACATTGGAAATCCTCGTAAACCTATTTATCCATCACTGTTTGACCAGATGAGAGAATACATTCTAAGGGATCTTGATGAGTTATCAATTCCTTTTCTTTGAGTCTTTAGTAACCTTCTTTAACTTTCTTCACGGAGCTCACGTGTTTCCACTTGATTATTACTTGAAGTCATGTCATTCATTCTATAAAATAGGAGAAACATTTAGAAGTGGACATCCCTATATTAGATTACCTTTTACAATTGTCTAGAATCTTTATACATAATACCTTTATGATTATATTTTGTTTCTTTTATAACCTGACCACATTTAGATTGTGTGGCCAAGAAATTGGTGTTCTTTTCCAGATTGATACTTAGTTCGATAACTCTTGCATTCCTCTTTTAATGAACTTTTGGAAAACTTTCATGCCAAATAATGATATTTGCATGTCTTTGAAGAGACCCTTTATCTAAACAATTAAATTTTGAATTATCCCTTGCTACTACAAACTTAGATTTGAAGACAACCTAGATAATCAATTAAATTTGCAAAGTGTTGAGACTAATAAAAATTAGATTCTAACTTTAAGGGAAGAAGTCCTCTACAACTACAAGTAACACTTTTTTTTTCAGTTGGTATAAGAAACAAAATTATCTCAATGCTTTGAAAAAGAAATAGTTGTTCCCTAAAATTAAAACCAAATTGGGTGGTCTTGGTTATGCACCAAGAATGTATCTTAATTACACCTAACTCCTAGATTGACAAGAAAGCAAAGACACAACTTAAAAGCAAACACACAACTAAAAGTAAACACATATGCTGAAAATAAAAACACATTTTTATTTTTATTTTGAAATGTTTTCTATGTTAGGCTTTGAAATAATGTTTGAGAAACTGGTCATTAACTGGTAATGGGACCAATTCCCCTTGTAAAGAACTTAGCCGAAAAGTATTTTCTCCCAAAATCTTTGCAATCTGATAAGGGCCAATCCACAAATGTTGAAACTTGGTATGACTATTTGATTTTTATTTTTCCTTGTCCCATAGAAGAAAGATGTCTAAGACACTAAAAGATTTGATCATGGCTCACTTGTTGAACCAACATTTTATGATAGCCTAGTGTTTTGACATATGTTCTAAAGTTGTCCTCTTCTCATCTAATTCCATGAGATTCATCAATCTAATTTGGACCCTGTCAAAATCCTCAGCATACCCTCTCATGAATTTCAACACTAGAATCTTGAGATTGAGCAGGAATATTAGTTCTTGTCCATAGACTAGTAGATACAGGGATGCTCCCAAAGCATTCTTTATCCTCACCCTGTCTGTCCATAATGCATATTTTAATTGGGTGTGCCATTCTTTTGGATTCTCTGTGAGCAATCATTTTATCACTATAATTAAGTTCTTATTGGTGGACTCAGCCATGCCATTCCCTTGGGGATAGTAATTGGATGAGAACTTGATTATAACTTGATTGTCTAATGCCCATTAAGTAAGAAAATTTGACATAGAAGATGACCATTGTCACACACTAGGAAGAATGATATGCCAAACCTAGTTACAATGTGTTCTTCTAAGAAGTCAGTAACCAATTTTATTGTACAATTTCTTAAATTTTTAGCTTCAGTGCACCATGTACAATAGTTTTTAGCTATAAGGAAAAACACATGTCTTGTTGATGATGGTGGATTGATAGGTCTAATAAAGTCTAGCCCCACTTGGCAAAGGGGCATACCTTGAATATTGGTTACAATGGCATAGATGGGTTTCTTTCTCTATTAGCACTTGTTTGATAGGTGTGATAGGAATGTACATTTTCAAATGTCTCTTTGAAAATTGTAGGCCAAAATTAACTTGATCTCAAAATCTAATGAATTGTAGCCTATATTGATCCATTTTCAAAGTCATATTTGTCATTATTTTGTTTGAGTACTTCTATTGCTTCTTCACATCCAAAACATTTCAAATAAATCCCCTCATAGTTCTTGTTGTAAAGTTTCCTATCTTGAAGCATGTAGGATTCACATTTATCTTGAGTCCTCTATGTTGGGAACTATTCATCCATTGAGGGTACTACTTTTGCAAGAGCTAATACACAATATCTTGATACCATACATTTGTTATTATCCCTTCATTAGTATCTACTTAAGACACTATGATTTGTTATTCATTTTCAGCTATCCTCTCATTGTCAACTATCATTTTGGTTAGCCCTTGTCCTATAGCTAGCTTCATTGGTTTAATTCTAAATCAAACTTTTTTAATATAACCATCATTTTTCTCTTCTTTCACCTTATTTGTTCTACATCAGCAATAATTTGACTATAGGATCCATCACATTAGCATATACCTTACTCCTAAGTATGTAATGTAATTTTTTTTTTACTTCCTTTATCAGAGTGACTGATTGTTTGTCAAGATTGGAATAGTTCAATTTGACATTTTTCAGTGGACAACTCATGAATGTGATAGGTCTCTCATCTTCGTTATCTTTCTTTTGTGTCAGAATTCTTGCACATGAGTGTTCTAAAGCAAAAGAATAGATTTTGAAAGGTAACTCATAATCAAGACTTACAAGTACTAGGGCTATGGATATAGCCACTTTGATATCTTCAAAATATTTATTGACTTTAGGGACCCAATTAGTTTTCACTTCTTTCTCTATTAAGTCATTGAGGGGGTGAACTATCTCAACAAACCCACTAATAAACTTGTATACAAAATTGATCTTTTCAAAGAAAGATTTAAGATTTTTGTGACTATGGGGAGGAGATAATTTAGACTTGCTTCTATCCTTTCAATATCAATGGAAATAGCAACTTTAGAAATGATGTGACCCAAATTTTTCCTTTGGTAACCCCGAATAAACATGTCTTAGGGTTAAGAGATATACCATATTTTCAACATCAATTAAAAACTTATTTCAAATCAGCAATATGAGTACTCCTATCTTTTAAGAAGACTATTAGGTCATCCATATAGATAACTATGCATTTATTTATGAACTCCTTAAATGTCTCATTCATTTCTCTTTGAAATGTAGCTCCTGCATTGATTAATCCAATGGGAACCCTTCTGTATGCAAATGTTCCCCCTTTTTTTTTTTGAATGCAGTCTTTAATTTGTCTTCCTCATCTACCATTACCTGGTTATATCTTGAATATTTTTTTAGAAAAGACATCATCTTAAACCCATTTACTATCTATAATACTTCATCAAGTGAAGGCAAAGGGTAGTTATCTTTATGGGGTTCTTGGTTCAAATTCGAGAAGTCTATGCAAAGGTGAATCACTCTAGTCTTTTTCCTTATGGGTACTAAATCGGCAACCCATATAGAATGTTAGATTGGAAAGATAGTCTTGGCACCAGGCAACTTCTAGACCTCTTTCATTATTAATGGCTTAATAATAAGGTTTACCAGTCTTTGTCTTTGATGAAAAGGCTTAGCATCAGACTTTAATGGAATATCTTGAGTGATGATGTTAGGATCATATGTCTTGAGTTCTTCATAACTCCATGCTATGACATCTTTGTACTCTATAAGTAATTGGACCATACTTTCTCATTCTTGGGGATTACATGCCTTCCCAATTCTTACCAACTTAAGTTCATCTTTGGTACCTAGATTATAAGAATCACACTCTTTGATACCCTTTTCTTCAATGGTCCTAGTGCTGCATGTTGAATCATCTTGGTCAAAGATATGCTCCAACTCTACCATCCCCTTAGGAATAGTATTATTTTAGATTTATGATACCATATTCATCTTCTTTAGGTTTTTCATTGGGTATATCATCAATTTCTTCTCCTTTGAACAAACCATTACACATAATGAATTCAAGAATATATTGATCATCTTGGAAGACTTGGAAGTTAGTAATGTTACCTGGAATAGACAGGGAAACCACAAGTTTAACTAAAAACCTTTTGATTTTTGTTCTTTCAATGGTTCGTAATGCACTAGCTAAAATTGCAACGACATTGGCTACCATATTTCTTCTTCTTGGAATAGACCTTATGTTTAGGGCTTTAAAATATTCCATTAAGTCCCAAACTCTTTTTTGGTAAGCAAGTAGCCTTCTTTCATTGCAAGAGTAAATCAATTTAACTTATTGTATCATCAACTAAGAGTCTCCTTCAACTCTAAGAGCTTTGACACCCTTTTTTAATGTGACAAAAAGTCTGTAGATCAAGGCTTCATATTCTGCAACATTGTTAGTACACCTAAATTGTAAATGATATGAAGCATAAAAAGACCCACCTATTAATTAGTTAAATACCCACATTGGCTCCTAACTTGAATTTAGAACCATCAAACTTAAGTGTCCATATTGGTTGTTCTTTCAGCTTCCTAGACTTGTGCTTATTTTTCTAGGGCTTTTCTTTCACTTGGACTTTGAAGGAGTGTTTCTTCGAGAACCATTTCATTCTCTTATGTGTAGGGCTTGATGAGTTACTTTTGTTTACCTTTGATATAGGGGTTGTCTATTTCTTTTTTTCATCTTCAATTTGCCTAATCAAATCTATGATTTTATCAATTTGTGGTCTAGGTTAAACAACTATTGAGTTCTAGCCTTGACCTTTCACAAAGTGTCTCCTTCTTAGAAATTTAATCATTCCTGGTGGAGGGGAAGACAAAGCTCCACCATCTAAAGAAGTATCACTGTATGATGCATTTAGATCTTCTTTTTTCCTCTTATTAATTATTCATGACTTTAGACATGCATGTAGGACTTGAAATTCCTTTTGGTATTTCACTTGTGATGACCATTTTCTTAGTGTTTTATTTGAGTTAGTACTTGAGCAATCACTTCTTGAAAATGTGAGAATTCAAATTTGGAATGGCTCATCTTATGCAACCTACAAGATCCCAGAAGGAGCAAAATATTTGGATCTGTCTCTTCCCCTAAACATTGTAAGTTTGCAACCATGCTATCTATGAATTTAGTCACGATTTCTTCTCTTGGGGTAGGGTTTAGTGATTATTTATCTGGATTGTTTGATTTTTCAACTAAAGTTATATCAAGAGCCATTACCCTATAGGAGCCTAAGTCTAATAAAAGGAATGCTACTTCATTCGGAGCATTGTACTCTATGATCATTGTCTTTAGTCCTAGCTCAACATCTATCTTTATCTAGTTATTCAATCCCTTACAAGGTAGCCACAATTGGGTGAAGTTAGTTGAGAACCACCCTCTTAGGTATTGGGTTCATTCTCTACTTAGTAGTAGGTTGTATGTTTCTGGAATCTCCACCACATGTATGTTAATGATATCTTGAATCCAAGGATTTGTAGTCAATTGTATGCAAACATCTTTCAATACTCCAATAACCTTGACTTTTGTTTTGTCAAGTTGAATTACTATTCAATTTTTGGGTTGTGGGGTGACTCCCAACTTTTGAGCTATTGAAAGTGGAATGACATTGCAAGAAGATCTTGAATCTATGATATAATTATGAAGGTTCCTTCCAAAAAATTTGAGACTAGGCAAGATAGGGGGCACTTCAACATTGTCCTTATACATGGTAGGCATAGCCTTAGAGGTGTTGACCTATTGTAAAACTGTCTTTTGAGGGCCTACGTTAGGCATTGTCTTTGATTAGTGATTCAAATTGACAAAATAGAAGTGAAGGTTACTGGAGTATTCAAAGACTTTCACATACAGTTTACTACAGACCCCCAGATTCAAGATATCATTGACATACATGTGGTGGAGATTCTAGAAACATGTAGCCTATTAATGAGTAGAGAATGGACCTAATGCCTAAGAGGGTGGTTCTCAACCATCTTCACCCAATTGTGGCTACATTGGAATGGATTGAATAACTAGATAAAGATAGATATCAAGCCAAAACTAAAGACAATGATCACATAGTACAATGCTCTAAATGAAGTAGCATTCCTTCAATCAGACTTAGGCACCTATAGGGTAATGGCTCTTGATATAACTTTAGTTGAAAAATTGAAAAATCTAGATGAAGAATCACTAAACAATACCCCATGGGAAGAAATCATGATTGAATTCATAGATGGCATGGTTACAGATTTGTTGTTTTGAAGAAGTAGTGCATCGATAGTTAACTACAAGATGTAATTTTAGAGTATTCCATGCATCAAAAAACAATTTTGATGGTAGTTCAACTCCTAGAGAAACCAAGAGAAGGTTGAGGTTCCATTTTTAGAGATCTTAGTGACTTCTAGATCATCTCATAGATTCTATCTTCTTATCTCCATATTTTATTGGTTTAAGTCATGTAAAGGCACCCATTAATTGATATAAAAAAGGGTGGAGACCTACTTAGCACGAATTAGAGAGTCAATTTATATGTAAATATCTTTGTTTTATTATTTTTTAGCATGAGTTTTCATTAGAAGAGCTCGCACTCCTAATACAAAGGGAGGAGGGGATTTCTTTTAAATACATTGATGTAATATGTACTCTAGACCATTATTTTGATGCAATAAAATATGCTATTGGTGCTCTCATTCTAAGTGTAGTAATTCTTGCTGGAGTGTATTATTTTTTTGAATGCATGCTCATGAATAATAACAAGGCTAATGGCTTTAATGTGTTTTTATGATTGTGTGATCTTTTAATTCTAGTGTTTACCTTGTGTTAACAAATTTTATTGTTGTGATGAATTGGAGAAAGAGTCATCTTTGTTCTTGCATAGCATTTTGTATCATGTGAGCTCACTTTCCATCACCTCATGATTTGATGAAACATGAAATATCTTTTAGTTATTATTGAAGTTCCCATTGATAATTGCATTAATGGAGTTGAGGAACCATTACTCCTAATTTTATTAGTTTCCTACCAAGATGCTTTAGATAATTAAATTTGTAGATGTGTTGTTACTTTGGCTTATGTTTGTTAGGAATTTTCTTTTCATTATTTTTCTTAAAATCTCTTGTTGTTCTATCTTTTTTATTTGTTTTTCAAACACCTGGTTTAAATAGGAATTCATATAGTTGCATTGATAAATTGCATTCATCATAAAACAGAAAATACAAAAACATATCTTCCTTTGTGGTTAAGTTTTAGTAGAGTTGTGGAAATTGGTTAGTACCAGCAAAGGTCTCCTTGTGAACAAACAATTTTATCTTCAATTGAGTTACCTAGTAGATTGAAAAACAACCATCTAGAACCTTGGAGTTGGTCATTGATAATCTTTTCAAGAGAGAGATTCTAAAGGATTTCTATTGTTAAGCATTGTACAAAATGACCACTTAACAAATGGGAAGAATGCAAGAATACAAAATGGGTTGAAGAATGGAAACAAAAATAATTAGCACCTACTAACACACACACATTGAAGATGATGTAGTAAATGAAAGCCCAAATTTTACATTTGCATCAGAAGACTATGGTTGTATTTCATACCTAATACATCCTGGTATGCATAATTTAATTTAATTTGTTGTGATCATGCTTCAATTTATATTATTTATTTATGTACATGTCATTAATATAATTCAAGTACATGTAAGTGTACTTTATCTTATCTTGTAGGATAAGTTTATGTTGCCTATACTTTATCTTATCTTATAGGAGATGTTTATGTTGTTATCACACCTGATGATAATGATGAACAAACTGAGTATTTGCTAGCTAGATGTGTGGAACCTAAGAAAAAATTGATATGTCATCAAGTAGATGATGATGGTTTTGAGTATCCAATTGGATATGTCATTGTAGCTAGCACCTAGCTATGTACATACCTAACAAGAAGAAATGGTTTACCAACATTTGAAGACTACCCATTAGAAAAAAAAGATCTTACATTATTCTCATTTGGTTATTGCAACGAATATCAAATTACAAAGATACAAAGGGTGACCCACCAATAAGGTATTATAGACAATTTAAATGTAAGAGTATGAGGCAATCATAGATGCATTGTAAAAGAGATAGGATGTAGATGGTATATTAGGATGACTACAAAATAAACACATGTAAGTTTTTTCTTTATTGTGCTCTTTTTATATATGTACTTGACATAGAGAGAGAGAGAAAAAACTTTAAGAAGAATTAGCTCTGCTTAAGCTTACACACATCCCTACTAAGAGTTAGACATAGAAGCAATATACAAAACCATGTACACAAGGCGAGATTCAAGACTTTTACTCAGGTGTGATTAATAAGAAACACATTTGAACATAAAGTTTTTTAATTGGCAGCCACACTGATGTAATAATTAAAATAAGTCTTTCAACATACTTGGCTATGAGGCCATATACAAAGAAAGTACAAAGTTAGAATCCAAGTTTGCATCTAACCTGATTCTCAAGATCTCTTTGTTGGAAATATTCAAGACTATGCTAGGTTACTAAAAAGGGAGGGGTGATTCAGTAACCTCAAAAACTTTACCAAATTCAGATATTAATTGTAGTCATCTAATTACATTAAATCAGATCTAACTACATGCATGAGAAATTGAAAACATAAACATCCATAACACTTGAACACAATAATTTGGTGACCCAAAAACTTTCCAAATAGAAATTAAAATTGGGGTGGGGATGATACCCATAAAACATCAATATTGCAGCATAAAGTTGGCCTATTCAGGCTTACAATGATCACTTCTGATGATCTACCCTATTCAAATCAATTAGGACTACTAGGTCCACCTTGTTAAAGGTTTTACAAACATACAATGAAGTATGCACTTGGTAAAGAGATTTGACAAAAGACTATTAAGTCTACCTTGTTACAAGATTTGGACCGGTTCACCTATTAGGATGAAACAATAGATCTCTGACTTACAACTAATTTGCTAATAGGGATTCTTTGAAGTACTAATCACCTTTATGTTATAGATATGACTTTGTTGCTCCTTTGCTAATATGGCCTTATAATACACTTTGTTGTTGATTCACATTCGCATACTTTTATACATTCATCCTTCTTACTTTTTCATCATTTTATGCTTTTTTTTTCATTCATTCATACTTGGATATGATACAATACATTACATATATATCAATCCAATTTACAAAATTACAAATTTGGCCAATATACAAGTTAACACCAATATTACAAAGTCAGCTCAAATGAAAATAGTCAAGTTCTGAAGACTGACTTGGTGAAGTTCTGATACACAATGTCCACTATAACTACTTGGCATCATCATGCATTCAGTAGAAGTAGAAGCTTAGTCCATAGAATCATCTTAGAGTAGTCTCAAACTCGGTCTACACTGGTGACTTAATAGATATTGTATAACTTGGTAGAAACTAAATTACTAGTTTACCATGACTGCACTTGATAAACACTAATTATCACATAACTCAGTTAACACTAACTTCACTTCACATGAACTGCTAGCTTGGTTGAAATTGTGAAGCTTGGTAACCACTGAACTCCTTAGGTTGAACTGCTAGACTTCACACTACCTGATTCTACTCATTTTGAACTGTTGCACTTCACACTAACTAAATTCACTTGGTAACCATTGGGATTCTTGGTAGAAACTATAAAGCTCGGTGACTACTAAATTATATGCAAAACACTGTAGGCTATTCAATGAGCTTGGTAGCCATATAGAATCTAAATAAGTGTTGTCACTAATGAAAAACTTGACTTAATGTCAACAATCTCCCCCTTTGGCATTAGTAACAAAAACACTTATCAACAAAAACCTATATACATCATAGTGTGATACTAGCTCGATGTGGTATACTATTTTTGAGATTTTTCAAAATTTGTCTTTGTAAGTATATATAGTATACTATATATACAAATTCTATACTTTCCTTTCCTTTGCATGATTCTCCCCCATACAATATACATATTATAACAAGTATCTCTCATTATATATGTCAATCTTCCTTTTATTGTCTCACCCCATATATAGCATACTAAGTGTCTTTCCCCATATATACATACTGTCTCTTCCCCTTATTGACAATAATGCCAAATATTTATTCAAAACTTATTTACACAGAGACACCAATATAAGAAAGAAAATTAGAATGTACCTTAAGTATGAATGCTAAAGCCTTATCCCAATTTTCTTGCAAAATTTTGCAAATATGTAGAGCAATTTGAACTTCTGCATAGAGTTCTATCATGTGATTTGTAATGGAGAAGTTGTTGTCATGGATCAATGTTTTTGAGTAAACAATGTGCTTTTGCATTGTATCCATGATGGGAAGGATCATATTCTAAACATCTATCAATGAAGATCAAATCCTTACTTCTTCTGTCAACAACTCTGCCTGCATATCTGACAAGACTTTGATTTTCATATGATTGTGCAAAGCTCGAACTAGGTTCAAGTTGTAACTATTGTGCACTAACCTTCAGATTTTCATCAATCTTTGTCAATTTTCTCTTTATTTCCTTTGTGAACTTGATAACATTACATAATTTTCCAAAAATTAATGTTACATTTGTGTAAGAGGTTTCAAGATTGGTCAAAATTGAGGAAAGCTCTACTTGTTGAATGGCAATTTGTTGAGCAATGTGCTCAAGCAATTTGTTATCAAATTTCTTCTTTTCTTTCTCAATAAATTTATCTTGACCACTAGAGTCCTCATTAAACTTCTAGACTGCCTCTTCCAATTGAAAAAAAATGTGTTGAGAAGTATCAACTTCAACACCTATCACCTCGGTCAAAATATTCTTAGCATCTTCTATGATTTTATATTCTCTGTCTCTTTCCTCTCTCAATTTCTTTTGTTTTGCCTTCTTTTGGAGGAGTTGACCAACTATTTGCATTTGATCTATAGTGGCATTATGAAAATCTCATTTTGGAATCTCAATCTCCTCGTTTAGGTCAATATCCTCCTCTATCTCCTTTCCACTCAAAAATCTTGTACTTAGTTGAGCCTTAGGTTCAACTATCTTTGTACTTAATGCATTAGAATCTGGAATGGAAACAATAGTAGAGATAGTAGGACTAGCTATGAAAGCTAATATAGTACCAACAGATGGAATACTAACTGGTATGCTTACTGAATCCAAAACTGAAGTACTTACAGAAGTATCCAAAGCTGTAGAAGACAAAACTATGGAATCTAAAATTGTAAAACTTGAAACTAAAATACATACTACTAAAGAACACAACATTGTAGAACATACTATACTCATTACTAATGATGCCGACTCAAGATCTGAAGAAGAGGGAGGCTAAAACTTAGTAGATGAAGTGGTAGACACTTCTATTAGTGATGTTTTGAGCTATGAGGGAGTGAGGATTGATTGGACATTTGAGTATATGTTGTGGTCACAATCAAACTTATTGAAGTTGTCTCTGAACTTGATGTTGCTACTAATTTTCTTGGAGAGTTAGGAAGTGAGGCAATTACTATGGCTGCTATCTTCATAGGATTATATCTCCTCATCATCTTCTTTGTCTTCCTTGGTAGCTTCTTCCTCTTTATCTTCTTCAACTTCTTCATTGTCAAAATGGGTTGGCTCAAAGTATGTTTCTTCTTCCTCATCATCACTATCATCATCCTTGACTTCTACTGGGAAGTCACTTTATTTATGCAAGTGATAAAAATTCTTCCACATACCTATAGCATTATTGACTGCATGCTCTATATCCTTTAACAAAATTAAACAAGTATTAAATCTAAGAGTCATCTTGTTGTTGTTTTTCTTCATAGACTCTTTTACCCAGCATTTGTGATGCTCGGTAACAGCTGCCTTAGGTTTTGTTCATAGATATCTTTTTCTATTTGCATAGCTAAGTCCCATCTTAGCTTTGGTTTCTCTAATAATTCATTAGAGATATGGGAGGCTATCTAATCATGGAAATAGTTCCATTTGCCCATCTTGGTTAGCACCAATTCTTCTACCTATTTCTTCTCAGCCTCTGTCCTAGTCTCATACTTTAATGATTTGAAGTTGGTTATGCTTGCACCTTCTTCCAATAGTTTTAGTTTTTCCTAGAAGGTGGGAGGAGGCTTTCTAAATACAACTTCACTGCCTTTCTTCCTAGATCTCCTAGTGAACACTATAGTAGATGGCTTGGGTGGCTTGGTGATGATCACCTTGCCTTTCTTCATCACTAGCTCTTCTTCCTTTTCTGAATCCTCTTGATCCTCTACTTCATCATCATCTTCTCCCTTACCCTCAGTCAACATAAGAGGTGTGTTGGTTTTGAGTTTTGCTATCCTCCTCTTTCCTTTGTTAACCACCTTTGGAAGCTTGATTTCAAGCTCTATTCTTGCCTTGGCCTCATCATATGTTCCAAAGTGTGGTGCCTTTGGATAAATAGGTTCATTTATCAAGACTTCAATTATGTCCTTTGCTTCATCAATGTTCACCTCATAGGGAAGAGGTTTTACCCATACAACTTTGGGTTTCATTTCCTGAATGTGAACTTTGTCACTGTCTACCATGAAACAAACATCATCTTTGTAATCTTCAACCAATTTCCTAGGAATCCTGAATCTATTATTCATTTTCTCCTTGAAGACATCAAAGTAATTATCCATTATGATAAAAAAAGTCTCACCTATTTCTACAATATACTCATTAATCTGATACAAAACTAGCACATTCTTTCTCCATACTACCATGCCCTTTGAAGGGAAAAAATTTTGAACATAGAAAAAAAAACATGTCAACAAAGAACTGAATTTACAAGGATTGTTCTTGCATGTCCTTATACTTTCCATGTTTTTGTTAAATTGTTTCAACAAAAAATCTACAAGATCATGACAGATTGTTCTTCACGACCTTGAATGCCAAGTTTACTACTTCACATGACACACTATTTAGATGACTAGAACTGTAGATCTTGTGAGCTATCACATGTATGCCAAATTTTAATTCTGCATCAGTTACACTACTGATCTTCATACCTCTATCATCCCACTTAGCTAGGGTTTTCTTCTCTAACCCCACTCAACCTAGGGTTTTAGTGGTTTTGGCTTTGGACTACCAAAATTTTAAAAATAGTCTGAAAGGCTTCCCTAGCTTGAGATGCGTATAATATACAAAGTATACTACCAATGCAGTATTTTTAAGTTAATAATAGTCTCAATCATCTCCAAACTTGGTCTTGAAATGATGAATAATCTTCTTAGTGATCAAAACTAGTTGCTCAAGCCATAACTAACCATTGTGAACTTAGCTTAGGATGTATCTGATCCATTTGATTTGGAAACTTCGGGGTAGGTGGGGAATGTGGGTTAAACCCTTATCTTCCAAGTGTTTATGTTTGGGTTTAAGAACACCATTCACACACAATTCACCTAGGGCATCATCCATCTCTAGGGTTCTAATTTCTTAAATTTCACACTTAAAATTAGTTTAGATATCATTAATGAGTAGTACCTTAGGAGGGATCTATGATTATGCTCTATTTCGATTGAGGGTTTCAACAATTGCTAGCACAAGTTTGAAATCTGGTGGTTTCCATTCGACTCCTCAAACCAACATTTCTAACCTTTTATTTGCATTGCTACTACTTCTTGATGCTACCATGGCTACTCAGTAGGTTAAAGAAAACTTTGAAAAACTTTACTACAAATTCTTCTCAAAGTCACTTGATCGCTCTGCAATTCACTTGATTGTAATAACACTTAAAATTCTCAATGAAAAATGAATTAGATTTCCTAATTTTTGATAACACTTCACCATTAATTCTTAGTACAAAGGTAGTTGTGATGACATCATTATGCATAATAGGTTATCATCCACTATCTATTTGGATTACTCGGTATAACTTGGTAACCAAACATGTGTGACTAGTTACTCCTGACCTTGCTTGGTAGAGTCCATGACCTAACCTTACTCGGTAGAGAGGGAAGCTTAGTGATAACTAAAAATCTTTTGTGATCCTTTTGTATCTTGAATACTAATTTGGATCTTTGCTCCCTTTCAATTTTGGAATTGTTTAGATGTGATCATGATAACATAGTTCTAGTTCTTACTGAACAAATTAGTTGGAAATGGTGGAGTCACCCACTTCTAGAGTGACATGACCATCATTACTTGGACTAGCTTCCTTGGTGGATTTATGAATTCATTGCTGCCTCATTTGCTTTCTGATGTTGTCTACTTTTTCTTTCTTTTCATCTTCAATTCTATCTGTATTCATGCAATTCTTGGCTAGATGACCAAGTTTTTTACAAGTGAAACATCATATTGTGGTATCTCTCTTCCTTGTGTGATGTTCAACATAGTTCATGCCAATGTGTCCATACTCTCCATAGTAATGGCATCTACACTAGGTGTTATAGTCCCAACCAAATATTGCTTTCACAATTTTCTCTGTTGGATTGAATAACTTGGTTTTGCAGTCTAATGCCTTGTGACCTTGTTTCTGTTGAGATAATGGGTGTTGCACACATTGCATAATATTATTATTTTATTATTTTATTTTATTATGTAATGTTGTAACTAGATGGACGTGCAACATGTAAAGATTCCCATGGAATATTCTTGATGAGTTGTATTGTAACATTGTGATAATATTTCATGTAATTATTTAATATTGGGGAAAACAATTAAATGCCCAATATTAAATGGGGGGTCAGTGGGTTAGGTAGCACATGGTTTTAGCACATGGTTTATGTAATACCACTTAGTGGTTTTGTGGGACTTGCTACTATATAAGCAGCCACAAGGGTAGTTGTTGTATAGATAGAGAGAGAAAGAGTGACAAGGAGAAGACAAAAGGCAAGAGTCGAGCAGGACAAGGCTTGACAAATTAGCCAAGGGAGCATTTGTGAAGGTTGAAAGCATGGCATGGGATGTGTGGATTCATGCTTGTTCACATAGTTTTCTCGGTTGTGGCTATGGCCATGAAGGCTTCCATGGTTGTATGGCAATGGTATTTTTTGCTGAATAATACATGATGATGGATGCTTTTGGAGGCTGAGTTTTTCCCTCAATGAGGGTTTCCCAGGGTATATCTTGTGTCACAATTTTGTGGGTATGTTGTCTATTCTCTTGCATATGGATTTTAATTCTGTGTTTATTTCAGATTTATTATGGGTTATGTGGAAATGGTTATATTCTTTATTGCCAAGTTTCCTTACAGTTTCTTGCATTTGTGATACTTGCCTTCAAATTTTGGTTTATCTTTACATTCATTAGACTTGTGACCATGCTGATTGCAATTGTAACATTTACCATTGAATTTTGCTTTACCATTACTTGGCCTATCTTACCACAGTGATTGCAAGTAGGTCTTTGATTCCTTTGAGAACATTGGTTGGAAGATTCACCTTCTTTGTATCCAATTCCTGCTTTACCTTTTTTCTATAAAGATTCTACTCATTTAGTTGATTCAATTGATTCATATCTACCTAGGTTTTCATCATTCTCTCATTGATTTTCTTTTCAGTGTTGAGATCATTTTTCAATCTTTCACTAATTTTATTTTTAGATCTCAGCTCACTTCTTATTCTTGCATTGATTTGTCATTCTGAATTTAGATCATTTCTTAATCTTTCATTGATCTATCTTTGGCTCATGATTTCCTCATTTGCATCAGAGATTTGATCTATAAGATCTGCATGCTGAAGGGATTAGTTCTAGATCTCATTGTTTCTTCCATCCAATTCTTTTTTCATCTTGTTCCTTTGTTCCAAGATTTCATATAGCCTTACTGACTAAATTTCTTGTTCTCTTTTGAACTTTCTTATTTCTTCTTGCAGGGAACCATTCTTTTCTAAGAGTTCTTTGATTACATCATTTGCTTCACCTGAACTGCTTGAAGGAAAAGGGTCTTCAATTTTTCCTTCAATGTATTGATGATCATTCATTTGATTTGCAAGTTCCTTCCTTCTTTTCAAGGATTGGGAAAGTTGCTTTTTAGCTTTCTTGAGTTGTGCAATGGCCATTTCTAGATCTAGCTTTTCATTGTCAATTGCCTTATCAAGTCTAAATATCTCCATTTTCCTTGATCTTTTTTCAAGCTATGAAGCTTTATTTTGAGAACCACAAAGCTCTAATACCAATTTTTGGAAATATTCAAGACTATGCTAGGTTACTGAGAGGGGAGGGGTGAATCAGTAACCTCAAAAACTTTACCAAATTTAGATCTTAATTATAATCATCCAGTTACATTAAATCAGATCTAACTACATGCATGAGAAACTAAAAATATAAACATCCATAACACTAGAACACAATAATTTGGTGACCCAAAAACCTTCCAAATAGAAAGTAAAACTAGGGTGGGGATGATACCCACAAAAATTCAATACTGCAGCATAAAGTTGGCCTGTTAAGGCTTACAATGATCACTTCTAATGATCTACCCTATTAGGAGCAATTAGGACTGCTAGGGCCACCTTGATAGAGGTTTTACAAACATACAATGGAGTATGCACTTGGTAAAGAGATTTGACAAAAGACTGTTAAGTCTACCTTGTTACAGGATTTGGACTGGTTCACCTGTTAGGATGAAATAGTAGATCTCTGACTTACAACTAATTTGTTCATAGAGATTCTTTGAAGTACTGATCACCTTTATGTGATAGATATGACTCTACTACTCCTTTGTTGATATGGCCTTACAATACACTTTGCTATTGATTCACATTTGCATGCTTTTATACATACATCCTTCTTGCTCTTTCATCATTTTATGCTTGTTTTTCATTCATTCATACTTGGATATGATACAATACATTACATATATATCAATCCAATTTACAAAATTAAAAAGTCAGCCAATATACAAGTTAATGCCAATATTAAAAAGTTGGCTCAAGTGAAGACACTCAAGTTCTAAAGACTAACTTGATGAAGTTTCGATACACGGTGTCCACTATCACTACTCAGCCTTGTCATGCATTTAGTAGAAGTAGAAGCTCGATCCATACTAATCATCTCAAAGTAATCTCAAACTCAATCTACTATGTAACTTGGTAGAAACTAAATTACTCATTTACCATGACTACACTTGACAAACACTAATTATCACATAGCTCGGTTAACACTAACTTTGCTTCACATGAGTTGCTAGCTCAGTCGAAACTATGAAGCTTGGTAACCACTGAACTACTCAGGTTGAACTATTGGACTTCACACTACCTGATTCTATTTGATTTGAACTATTTCACTTTACACTAACTAAATTCACTTGGTAATCACTAGGATGCTCGGTAGGAACTATAAAGCTCGGTGGCTACTGAATTACATGAAAAATACTGTAGACTATTCAATGAGCTTGGTAGCCATATAGAATCTAAATAAGTGTTTTCACTAATAAAAAATTTGACTTAATGCAAACACTCTTATAATCTTTCCCCATCTTCCTCTAACCAAGCTCCTTATATAGCTAGCTAAGCCACAAGTTGGCTAGTCAAGCATTTAATCACATTATAGGTCCAATCTAGGAAGAGTAACCCAAATTGACACTGAGGGAAATAAAAGGTGATGCACACTTGAAGGTAAATCCACACATGTCTAAGGAGTTAGCTCCTAACTTCTCAAAATGTTATGTTAACATAAGAAATCACACCAAATGAAACAAAACACCTCAATAGAAGGAAATACACTAGAACATAGACTGCAAAGAATAATTCACAACTCAAGAAATACAAAAAACCAAAGCTTGAACTCTTAGGATAAGGATCAAGGATAGGTCCTCATCAACATGGTAACTACACATAAAATGACAACAATAGGAACAATGACTACTTCACAAACAACGGACTGGTATAGAAAAACAATATATATTTTGGGTTGATGTAAGATTGCTCAAAGACCCAAGATGCTCCTGCATCAGTACTTATATAATTTAAATGTATGTATATGTTGTCAATAGAAAATTAGAGAACTCATATACCTCTTATTCAGGTCTCAAGTACAACTTATGCACATTTAAATATTTTAGGTGGATCCAACATCAACATCTTCTGCAATTACACATAGTGAGTGTACATTAAACATATTTACATTATATGGATAAGTCTTATAAATTTATGCTTTTACTAACATTTCAACAAATGTATTTTATTTTATTTTGTAGAACCTCATTTGAAGAAATGTGTTCAAACAATTTTTTATTTCAATCGATACATATTGTAAACATTTAAAAACACAAGGTTTCCAGGGCCCCATTAAATCCTATTTTCCTTAATAAAAAACATTTAAAAACATGAGTTCAGTTCTATTGATGTCCTTCATATTTTAGGTAAGTGCACCAAGTTGTGGTGCCAAAAGGGGGGTATAAGTGGCCACTTTTTTTTCTGAAATCAACAATTTCTGAACTACGACAAGAATTTGAAGATAGTTACGCTCAAAATTTTAAGATATGATAAAAACAAAAGTAGTAGTCATTTGAATCTTATTTCTAAACTAATATTTTTTTTCCAAAATGGTTCAGTTTTAGTTCCTCAAAAAAGAGGGCCACAAAAAGTAGTACTATTTTTTCAGAAAAAAACATAACATAGTGCAAAGTGTGGCCCCCTTAAAATTTTAACTTTTTTTTTGAAATTCTTTAATTGCTTTAGTAAAAAGTTACTTAACACCGTGTAGTTTATCCCAAATTTTTGGGACAATTGTATCATGTGTATTTTTTTTGAATTTTTTAATTAGACACATACCAAAAATGTCAAATATATATCTGCTCCCCCTATAAATGATTGAAGAAAAATCTAAAATTAGAACTTTTGTTTTTGAAAGTGTGTAGAATGGAGTCTAGTTTATAAAAAACTAAGTTGTTGCAAAATTTGATAAACAAGTTAAAATCTACATCCCAATTAGTACATGTTGGTTTTTGATAGAAAATGGACACACATTCAAAAGAAATTATAGTTGAAAGGCTTGAAATAGTTCAAATTCAAAATAAATTATATGGTTATAAAGATAACATAGAGATGTACAATATCATGTAACCTAATTTTATCAATGCTGAACCATGAGGAAACTTGAAGGAGAGCACACAAGAAAAACCATTCATTTTTTGTATGTTTCCTACAAAACATGTCTCAGACTAGTTTAGAGACTCCAAACCTTTGGGTTGGATCCCCAAGGAAAATCCAAGCCACAGGCTTGGTAGAATCCAAATATTTAAATAGTGCATGTTATAGTGTGTATGTACAATTTAAAGCATTTTTAATTTAGGCTTACATAGCACAAATGTACTATAGTGTGCATGGACTTTGTAAGCCTGAATTTCAATAGAGAGGGAAGGAGAGAGGGTAAGAGTGAGAGAGAGTAGAGGACAGGGAGAGAGTAGGAGATGGAAGAGGGTGGGATAGGGAGAGAGAGGAAGGGAGAAATGGAGAGAGAGTAGGGGATGGGAGAAGGTGGAATAGAGAGAGAGGGACATAGAAATGGAGAGAGAGATAGAGAGTAGGAGATGGGAGGGAGAAAGTGAGAGAGAGGGAGAGTAGAGGATGGGAGTAGAGGATGGGAGAGAGAGAGAGAGAGAGAGAGAGAGAGAGAGAGAGATGTGAGTGATATATATATATATATATATATATATATATAGTAAAAGAGGTGAGTGGGAGAGAGATTTAGCTAGAGAAATATGGAGATGCAGATCAAGATAGATGAATATATGTATATATATATATATATATATATAGAGAGAGAGAGAGAGAGTAGGGGATGGGGGGGGGAGAGAGAGAGAGAGAGAGAGAAGGGGATGAGAGAGAGTGTGTAGGGGATGGGAGAGAGAGTAGGAGATGAGAGAGGGTGGGATAGGGGGGAGAGAGAGAGAGTAGGGGATGGGAGAGGGTGGTACAGGGAGAGAGAGAGAGAGAGAGAGAGAGAGAGAGAGAGAGAGAGAGAGAGAGAGAGAGAGAGATTTCACATAGTTTGTATGCACTATATGAAAACACCAAAAAATGGTTATAACGAAAGTTTGGGTCCCTACTGACACATATTCTCTTTTTTGTCTATTGTCTATTCTACCATTTTGATAGAAAATATGGGTTTCATGCTATTGGAAGTTAGAAAATACCAAATTCAATCATTGGATACACTATTTGAAGGGTTTTTAACATTATTTCATGCTATTGGAAGCTAGCAAACACCAAATTCAATCATTGGATACATTATTTGAAGGCTTTTTGAACATTATTTCTATATAAAAGGTTAGCGTAGTCCTTTTTAAATATTCTTTGTTACTATAGAGACAAATTTCATTATAATTTGACAAGTTGCTTAATATATAGTGAATTCATTAAAATTTGTATGTTTGAATGAATTGTTATTTGGAAATGGTTAGAATTTGACAAGATGTTTAATATATATTGTGTATTCATTGAAATAATTATAATTTGTATATATATTTAAATGATTTGTAATTTACAAATTGTAAGTAATTCAAATGTTTGAATAATTTGACATATAGAAATCATCATCATGCCAAGGAAGAAATAAAAAACTCAAACAATAGAAGAGGGGGAGGGAGATTTGGCAATTAAAAGAGATAAAATGAAACTACTAAGCGAACAAAGAAAATTGCAATACAATAATGAAGAATTATCTTTTGAAGAGGAATATGAACCACCAATACAAAGAAACAAAGAGGAAGAATTGGAAAGCCAAAAAGAATGAATGTGACTCTTATGCTCAAGAAGACAATTGAATTGTAAAGCTACACCATCTTCCAATGTTGGAGTCATATCATCATCTCATGTTGAAGAGATGCTAATTTCTATATCTAACAATATACACACTTCATCATGTCAAGTAGGTGATATTCCATCTTTTGCATCTTATTACCAAGACACATCATCTTTGCTTCAAGGTATGCAAAACACTCAACCTTTTGTTGATGTTCAAAATGTTGAGGGAATGGAAGAGATTATAACACCTAGAATTCATTTAGAAGACCAAAATATTTGGTTGATATTGATACTAACATTTTGAAATCAATGCCTAACAAGATTAACAAGTGTACTTGTCAAAGAAAAGTTAATCATATGTGGAGATTATTCTTTGAAGAATTAAATATTATAGGTCAATGCCAATTATTCATTGAAATGATGAAAAATTTAAAATTTAGGCGCATCATGAATATTCTTGGGCTAAGAATGATGGATGATTCAAATGAAAAAATATTGTAAAGAATCTATTGAGTGCATATAACAAAGTGGGTTCTAAATCATGCACCAAAGATAATAATATCACAAGACGCATACTTACATTGACAATAGTAAGTACCCAAATGAAGAAAGCTAAACTCATGAAAAAGACAAGCAAAATATTGAAAATTGTACAAGTACTCTAAGGAGAGCCATGGTAAGGCATGAGAGATTGGAAGATCCAACAAAAAATGAGGTATGGACATTTAGTGGTAGACTACCATAAAAGGATAAAAAAATTAGTGAATCTTTGAAATCATTGATTGAAGATTTTTGGACAAATAACACACATTTTTTCGCTACTTAAAGAGATGTTGTAAGAAGGAGGATTGGTAGTTGAAATTGCGATCCACATGCAAAACATTTTTTGGACTCAAATTAGACACAATTTTTTGCAAAATTTATTAGTATGTATCCTCAAATTCAAATAGGTCAAAGAATTTTTGAGATAGGTAAACCTTTTTATGTGAAGATAAATCACACATACATATTGAATTTTTTAACCATTTTGATGCTTTTAGGAATATGTGTATGTTTTTGTATTCTAAGTTTTTTTTGCATGATTGTGACATGAATGAGCCACCTATATCTTCAAGGTAATTCATATCCAATATTTTATGTTAAATAGGGGATGGTTAACAATTTTACAAGATGTCACACTTGGATGGTACATGCTTATTTTGTGGTTCTTTGTAGCTTTTATCAACTTGTGACCATATGGATAGTACACATGCAATTGGAAATGAAATAATAGATTACAAAAAATATAAGATGGTGACATATGCTCTAAAAGATGGAAAACAGGGTAAAAGATGTAATTTAGTCAAAATATTCCAGTGTATGAGTTCATGAAGATTTTTTGTGAAAAGATTATTTACGAGTATGCAAGACATAAACATAGAGCTCAATGGCTGGATTTGCAATTCAAGTTGTGCAAGGATACATTTCCACTAGATAGCATTGTTTCGATTGTAGAATTCATAGAGAACTACACACTACAACCACAAAATGAAGTGCAAGAAAAGTATTATACTTCTGAACAAGTTTCCATAGTTGTTCACATAAAATTCATGCATTCACCTACAAGTACAGAGGATGATAAGAAAATATTGAGGGAGTACCATTTTACATCAGCAATGATCGATCACATTCTACAATGTTTGTACATGGTTGTTTTCAACTATTTTATGGAGATTTGGCTAATAGGGGTATACCATATTACCAACACATTATTTGGTCAAACAATTATGACTCTCAATTCAAGAATGCATAGATGTTCTATTGGTTGAGCAGGATGTACAAGTTGTCTAGAATTCAATATATGTGAAATTTTATAGAGGTTGGTTATGGAAAGGGAGAGTACGATGGTGCAGGTGCATGCATCAAAAGAGCCTTATCTCATGAAGAATTAAAGTACAAAGATGGAGCAACATTGAAAAATGCAAAATCCATCGTCCAATGGTGTGATGCTATAATGGGTCTAGGTAAGGAAGGTGAATCCACGATTCATAGATTTTTTTGGTTGATAGATAATACTAACATTGCACCATATGAAGATTTTTTCACACTAATAGGATCAAGTGAGTTGCACTCTTTTAGAAGCTATGATGCAAGTTCATGGAGTATCTGCACACAAAAAATGACATCCTATTGTTGATCAAGTGCAAAGGAAAATTGAGATGAATGTGAGTTGACTGAATGGGTGGACAAATGGGATATACAAATATTGGACCCAATTAACACTTGTCATCCCCAACAAGCATTGGAAATAGTAGAGATGGATTCATCCATTGACTTTGACTACTTATATGATCTAGTGCAACCTGGTTATATATATATATATATATATATATATATATATATATATATATATATATATATATATATATATATATATATATATATATATATATATATATATATATATATATATATATCTTTGCAAATTCAACATGTAACTTTATAACTTTTACCTAAGTATTTGCTTAATTAATGACTACAATTTGTACATTTATCACTGTAGGCCATGTTCTTGTTGTTATTGCACTTGAAGATAATGAAGAAGGGATATATTATTATTTGTGTCATTTTGTCCAGGCCAAAAAAAAATTGGATCACTCAGTTATAGTTGGTGAAGGTTTAGAGTACTATATAGGTGTGATGGTTATAACTAAACATGGCTCAGATGATATTCTATGAAGAACCCTAACTTGTGGTTATTCGAGGATTAGAAAATAGAGAAGAAAATTCTTCATTATTCAAACCTTTTTGTCATGTAAAATGTTCACTTGATAAAATATGGTGGAAAACCACATAATAAGACTCTTTGCAAGGTTTGTGAGTTAGACCATGAGGCAATACTTGAGTTATTAAAATGTAGAGTAGATCTGGTTGGTTCATTAGATTGAATATAATTACAAAAACATGGAATCCTAAGATAAAATTTTGTTAGTTTGGGAAACTAAGGAATTTGGTTACCTAATGGGTCCTAGGAATCCTAACTAGGGTCCTAGAATGGTCATAGATGGACCCATTTGATCAAGAGATGTAAAGAGCAAAAAATGCTCAAAAGTTGCAAAGTTGCTTGAGCAACTTTTTCAATTTTTGCAAAAAGTTGCAAATGATAATTTGTGAAGTTGTTGTTAGAGTAAATAACTATTTATTAATTATTTATTCTTTTACTTAAGTTTACTTAGGTTAAATGCATTTATTTAATAGTTTTAGTTGATGAGTTGTTGACAACATGGGAGTTTGTTCTTATCTAAGTCATACTTATCCTCTCACCTTGATCGAGGATATCCCACTTTTTGTAGACATATGCTTAGTTGCCACACTTATCTTCTAGCACTTTCCAGCTTGTTCTACATGCTTCCTTGAGGCCTTTATATTTAGGCTCTCTCATTGTATTTCTCAACTCATTTTCAAGGCATATTGTATAGCAATACATTTTTCTTTCTTGGCAATATCTTCTCTCTCAGTCCATTTAGTTTCTCCAAGCTCCAACTCTTCCTTCTTTGGTTTTCCTTTGACAAGTTATTTGCATGCAGGTGATCTTGGTGAGCTGTGAAGTTGGCTTTCATCAACTTCTACATGGTATCAAAGCCTCCCTACTACTTTTAGGCTGACGGATTTTTGCAGCCACAATTCAGAGACACAAACCCTAGTTTATTTGTGATTTTTTTCTTCAATCTAGGGAAGAGAAATTTTTCGGAGCACTTTAGGCCTAAATGGATGCTACCATTGAGTTCATAAGGTCAATTATAGTCAAAATTCATATAGAACTTTTCAATTTTGGCTTCTGTGGCATCTGGAATTTTTTTAGCCCCCCTTAGGAGGCATGGACTATACAATTTTTTTTTTAGGAAAAACAAAAAAGGACAAGCTTCTGCCGCACCACCATGGGGCCACCACCATGCCACTAGCATGCAACCTGTGTGATAGTGCCATGGACAATGCAACTATGGGGTAGCAGCTGCTGTGCGGTTGTCACTCCATGGCCATCGCCACCTAGCCAATTCACCATCCACCCCGATGGCACATCCCTTTCCTGCTGCCTCCATCAGGTTCTACCACTAGTTTGCCACCCTATGATTGCCCACTTGCAACCACTACCACTTTTACCTACAACTAGCCAACAATTGACACTTGGCACCAGTCATTGAGTGCCACATGGCATGGGTACCATGTTGGCATCTACCACGTGGCCCCTGCCACATCAGCTTGACAACTCAACCTCCTACCACATGGTATACCATGTGACTCTTTTTGCTATGATGACCCTATGGCTATCAATTTTAATCAACTAATTTGGTGACATTAGCATGATGTGCTCACTAAATCATCACACCTAGAGACTCTCCAAACCATAACTTGAGCATACAGAGGTATTTTTTTGATCTAAAAGAAGCATCGAAAACCTAGTTCCAAGATAGAGACATTGGTGTAGGTATTTTTCAGTTTTGATGTAGTTTTGTGGCTCATTTTTTGTAGTCAAAGTCTAAAGTTCTATTTTTTTACTTCGACAAGCTTTTCTTGTGCGTTCCATCTCCATTTTTTGAAAGTGTTATATTTTTGGAAAGCTAATTCTGTCATCTTTTCAGATATGCTATCATTTCCATTAGATTTTGCCCTACACTCTTTCTATCATGCTTTTAATATTTTTTCTTTATGGTGGATATCTTGGGTGTTTTAGGTCTGAGGATCATTTTCATGGCATGGAATCTTTTGTTTTGGATTGTACTATCTTTTGTATTAGCTTTTTTCCCTTTCTAATCATTGTTAATATCATTTCTAATCATCTTTATGCAAACATACTGAGATAAAGTGCCACTTTTGCATTTCGGGTTCAGGAATGTTGTTTTGAGACAATTATACTTGCACTATTTTATAAAGAACCATGTGCGGATAGTTGTTGCCGTTTTGTGCCCTCTTCCTTTGTCAAGTTAGTGTCCCTTCCATGACATTAGCCCCATGTAGAGTTGGTGACCATGTCTTTAGAGGTGTTTTTACCTCTTCAACTCTCTCGTCATTCTTGGTTCTTCATGCAGAGGATTTTGGCCCACCTTTTCAGTTTCTTATCATCTCACCCCATCTGCATTAGGGGGGGTTATTCTATTGTTCTAATGCTTCCTTGGTTTGATGGTTTGATAGTGTGAACTATGTATTTAGTACCTAATTCTATATACTAGGTGATTGTAGTGGTTGGCTACCTATGCATTTCAATGAGATGGATCATCTACCATATAGACACTCTCGGTTCGTACCTTCTATTTTTCATGGAGATTCTTCATATCAACAATTTCTTTCTGATGAAAAAGTTTGTGGATTCTTCATGCTTTAGTGATGCTCTTCATGATCTTCTCTTGTTCCTATTTTATGAGACATTCTTCTAGCTAGAGGCTTCTTCAATCCTTCACTAAGGTTTTAGTTACCTCTTTTTGGGAGAGGGTTTTCTCTCTTTCCCCATTTTTAGAGGTTGTATTTCTTTGCATTGTACATGGGTACCTAACATGGCCTTTTTTTTGGGACCCATTATGCATTTCATCTTAGCTTTTGTGAGCTTAAGTGCATTCCCCTAAGTTGCACTTAAGGGGGGGTGTTAGAATAAATAAGTATTTATTAATTATTTATTCTTTTACTTAAGTTTACTTAGGTTAAATTTATTAGGTTAAATGTATTTATTTAATAGTTTTAGTTGATGATTTGTTGACAACATGAGAGTTTTTTCCTATCTAAGTCATACTTATCCTCTCACCTTGATTGAGGATATCCCACCTTTTGTGGACATATGCTTACTTGTCACACTTATCTTCTAGCACTTTCCAGCTTGTTCTACAAGCTTCCTTGAGGCCTTTATATTTAGGCTCTCTCATTGTATTCCTCAACTCATTTTCAAGGAATATTGTATAGTAATACATTTTTTTTTCTTTGCAATATCTTCTCTCTCAGTCTGTTTAGTTTCTCCAAGCTCCAATTCTTCCTTCTTTGGTTTCCCTTCAATTGGTTATTTGCATGCAGGTGATCTTTGCAAGCTATGATGTTGGATTTCATCAACTTCTATAGTTGTAACTACCCATGGCTAGTTATCTAAGCATGGGGAATCATATTTTGGAAGGTTAGAAATTTTTTAGCATGGGGAAGCACTCAAATTTCTAGGTTGGTCAAAAGTTGCTCAATGAGCCAAAAGTTTCTCAATAGGTTAAAAGTTGTTAGGGATGAGAAACTAAGGTATTTGGTTACCTAATAGGTCCTAGGAATCTGAACTAGGGTCCTAGAATTAGTTCTAGATGGACCCATTTGACCAAAAGATGTAAAGAGCAAAATTTGCTCAAAAGTTGCAAAGTTGCTTGAGCAACTTTTGCATTTTTTGCAAAAAGTTACAAATGGAGGTTTGGAAAATTGTAACTACCCATGCTCAGGTATATAACTATGGGAAACATATTTTGGAAGGTTAGAAGGTTTCAAGTGAGATTTCACACTCCTTTCCAACCAAGTTGCATTTTTTAGCAACTTTTACAATTTTGAACAAAAAGTGCAACTTTTGCAAAGTTCACTAGATTTCACTTCTAGGACTTGGAAAAGGTTCCAAATTATTAAAAAACAACTCAAAACACCTAATCCTAGGCTATCTTTACCAAAAACTCTAAAAGACCCAATTTTTCCTAATTAGCAACTTTTGCTCATATCTTGCACAAAGTGGCTTAGGCATACATATCTTGCTCATATCTCTCTCACCGTTCATCATGGGATCAAACTGTCTACTCCATTAGCTCTGAGTGGCCAAGAAAACCCTATTCCAAAGCTTGTCCCATCACATTGACCATTCAAGTGTTCTCAAGCATGCTGAACCAAATTGACCCTAAGAGTCATTAAATACCATAGGGCAACGATCTTTGATGGGGCATATCTTAGAGTTCAAGCAAGGTATAGATAAAATTTTGGGTGCTACAAGATCATGTTTTTGACACCTATAATAAACTTTCTCTTTTTGGAGATTGGATTCTATTTTGATTTTTTGGCCCCATCTTGGGTGATGCTAAAATTTGTAGTGTTGACCAATACAAAGTCACCAATTGCAAATCTCTCTAACCGTTCATCGTGGGATCAAACTGTCTATTTCATTAGCTCTAGATAGTTGGGTAAACTCTATTCTCAATCTTGCCCCATCACCTTGACCACTCAAACATTCTCAGGCACGTTGAACTGAATTGACCCTAAGAGTCATTAAATGCCATAGGGCAGCGATCTTTGACAAGGCATATCTCAGAGCTTGTGCGATGTATGGATGCAATTATGGGTGCTACAAGATCATTTTTTTGACACCTAAAATAACCTCTCTATCTTTTTGGAGATTGTATTTTTTAAAATTTTGCAGCCCCATCTTGAGTGATGCTAAAACCTGTAGTGTTGGCTAGTACAAAGTTGTCAATTGGTGAATCCCTCTAACTATTTGTTGGGGGATCAAACTATCTATTCCCTTAGCTTTAGGTGGTTAGGTAAACCCTAGTCCCAAGCCCATCCCATCCCATTGATCACTCAAACATGCTCAAGCACACCAAACCAAATTGACCCCACGAGTCATTAAATGTCATAGAGAAATGATCTTTGATGGGGTATATCTTGGAGCTAGTGTGAGGTATGAATGCAATTATGAGTGCTACAAGATCATGTTTTCTACACCTACAATAACCTCTCTCACTTTTTGGAGATTTGATTTTATTTTGATTTTGTGGCCCCATCTTGAGTGATGCTAAAACTTGTAGTGTTGGCTAGTATAAAGTCACCAACTGGTGAATCTCTCTAACCATTCATCATGGGATCAAATTGTCTATTATGTTAGCTCTAAGTAGTTGGGTAAACCCTAGTCCCAAGCTCATCCCATCCCATTGACCACTTGAACGTTCTTAGGCATGCTGAACCAAATTGACCCTAAGAGTCATTAAATGCTATAGGGAAATGATCTTTGACAAGACATATATCAAAGCTCATATGAGGTATGGATGCAATTATGGGTGCTACAAGATTGTGTTTTTGACACCTACAATAATGTCTCTCTTTTTTTGGAGATTGGATTTCATTTTGATTTTGTGGCTCCATATCGGGTGATGCTGAAACTTGTAGTATTGGCCAATACAAAGTTGCCAACTGGTGAATCTCTTTAACTTTTTTTCATGGGATCAAATTTTCTATTCCATTATCTCTGGGTGGCTAGGTAAGGCCTAGTCCCAATCTTGTCCTATCCTGTTAACTGTTCAAACATTCTTGGACACGCTAAACTAAATTGACCCTAAGTCATTAAATGTCATAGGAAATGATCTCTGATGGGGCATATCTCAGAGCTCATGTAAAGTATGGATGCAATTTTTGGTGCTACAGGATCATGTTGTCAACACCTACAATAACCTCTCTCTCTTTTTGGAGATTGGATTTTTTTTTGATTTTGCAGTCCCATCTCAGGTGATGTTGAAAATTGTAGTGTTGGCTAGTACAAAGTAGCCAACTAGTGAATCTCTCTAACCATTCATCATGGGATCAAATTGTTTGTTTTGTTAGCTCTGGATGGTTAGGTAAACCCTAGTCCCAAGCTCATCCAATCCTATTGATTGCTCAAACATTCTCGTGCACACTAAATCAAATTGACCCTAAGAGTCACTAAATGCCATAGGGTAGTGATCTTTCATAGGGCATATCTCGGAGCTCACACAAGGTATGGGTACAATTTTGGGTGCTACAAGATCATGTTGCCAAAATCTATAATAACCTCTCTCTTTTTGGAGATTAGATTTCATTTTGATTTTGTGGCCCCATCTCGAGTAATGTTGAAACTTGTAGTGTTGGCCAATACAAAGTCAATAAAGGTGAATCTCTCTAACCATTCATCATGGGATGAAACTATCTATTTTGTTAGCTCTAGGTGGCAAGGTAAAGCCTAGTCCCAAGCTTTTTGTGTCCTATTGACCACTCAAACATTCTCAAGCATGTCAAATCAAATTGACCCTAAGAGTCACTAAATGTCATAGGGCAGCGATCTTTGATAGAGCATATCTTGGAGCTCGTGCGAGGTATGGATGCAATTTTGGGTGCTACAGGATCATGTTCCCAACACCTACAATAATCTCTCTCCTTTTAGAGATTGGATTTTATTTTTATTTTGCAACCCTATCTCAGATGATGTTGAAACATGTAGTGTTGGCAAGTACAAAGTCGCAAACTAGTGAATCTCTCTAACCATTTGTTGTGGGATCAAGTTGTCTATTTCATTATCTCTAGGTAGTAGGTAAAACCTAGGCTTAATCTCATACCATCTCTTTGACCACTCAAAAATTCTCAAGAATGCCAAACCAAATTGACCCTAAGAGTCCTTAAATGCCATAGGGCAGCAATCTTTGATGGGCCATATCTCGGAGCTCATGTGAGGTATGGATGCAATTCTGGGTGCTACAGGATCACGTTGTCAAAAAATAATAATCTCTCTCATTTTGGAGATTAGATTTTGTTTTGATTTTGCAGCCCCATCTTGGGTGATGCTAAAAATTGTAGTGTTGGCTAGTAAAAAGTCACCAACTGGTGAATCTCTCTAACCATTCATCATGGGATTGAATTGTCTATTTCATTAGCTCTAGGTGGTTGGGTAAAGCCTAGTCCCAAGATTGTCCCATCCCATTGACCACTCAAAAATTCTCGGGCATGCCAAACAAAATTGACCCTAAGAGTCACTAAATTCCATAGGGTAGCACTCTTTGACAAGCCATATCTCGGAGCTTGTGTGAGTTATGAATGTAATTTTGGGTACTAAAAAATCAATTCTCTGACAAATACAATAACCCCTCTCTCTTTTTGGAGATTGGATTCTATTTTGATTCTATAGTTTCATCTTGAGTGATGTTGAGACTTGTAGTGTTTGCTAGTACAAAGTTGCCAACTAGTGAATATCTCTAACTATTAGTCATGGGATCAACTTATTTATTCTATTAGCCCTAGGTGGTCGAGTAAACCCTAGTCCCAAGTTTGTCCCATCACATTGACAACTCGAATGTTCTTAGGCACACTAAACTAAATTGACCCTAAGAGTCACTAAATATCATAGGGTAATGATCTTTAATGAGGCATATCTCAAAGCTCATATGAGGTATGGATGAAATTTTGGGTGATGTAGAATCATGTTGTCAACACCTACAATAGCCTCTCTTTCTTTTTGCAGATTAGATTCCATTTTTATTTTCCAACCCCATCTCGTGTGATGTTGAAACTTGTAGTGTTGGTTAGTACAAATTTGCCAACATGAACTAACTTAATCCAAGGTAAAACTTCAATGTTTAATGCATTTTCCTCTTTGGCCCCTCTCATAGAGGTTGTGTTTGACATTCTTCTAAGTTGTCTGATTGATACTGCTTCTACTCAAGCATTTCACAGATAGTGTTGCATTTTCGTTTCCTTTTTATGTTATTGTAGATAAGAAGCCCAACGTCTTGATTATTTCTCCATGTAGGAAGCCATGGATTCAACATGCTTTTTGTGTCCAACATTAGTTATTGAGGACTTGACATGAAAATAGGCAAATATCACCAAAAGGCCATTTGGAAACATTTGCCCCTGCCCAATTTTTTGGTTTTCGCTCCTCATGAGTAGCAAGGTTTGAATGGTCCTCCTCCACAACATCATTGTATGGACTTTGACCCACTTTGACCACCTAGTGTCCTCCCTAATGTTTATTAGCTTGCACATACCTAAACAAGGCTTAGTCAAACCAACTTGATCTAAGCACACCAACATACCATCTTGACTTGGCTAGAGTCACAACAAGCCTCAAAGCAACAAAAACACAAACAAAGCCAAAACAAGGGTTTTTAGGTTCCCTAAAAGCAATATTGATATCAAATTTCATGAATAAGCAAGAAATATTGATATCAAATTCCATGAATAAATTTAAAACTTTATTTCAAGTCTTCTCATGTGTTTAAGATAAAGCATATATAAACTCTTCAAATGTTTATGATGACAATAAGTTTCAAGCTTAGACATTTGCATAATGCAACCAACTCAAGAGCCAAAATTGAATGTTAATTGTAGAACAATAATAAGAATTCAAGTTTCATTATTCTCATCCCAACAAAAACTCCAAATAAGTTACTCATAATCAAAAGTACTCATAACTTGTATAATTTAAATACAAATTAATATCGTTGCCTTATTCACATGTCAAAAGATACTATCAAAGCTTATTATAATGTTTCCTACCCTTATTTTGGATGTAAATTACATTAAAATGAAATGCTTAAAATGTAAACAAGAAAAACAAGATATATATTATGATATCCAATAATGTCATACATGAACAATCATTTAATATATTATGATAACCAATATTGTCATACATGAAAAAACATATAATATATTATGATAACCGATAATGTCATAAGTCTAATAATTTCATGCATCAAATATATGTCATACATCAAATATAAAATGTCATATATACATCAAATGTATGCCAAATATGTCGACTAACATAAAATCCAAGATATATGTCCACTAATGCCTATACATGTGTGTCCATCCCTATATCTTCTCTATCCCACGAGGGGAAGGAAACAAATCCCTAGACATCTTTAGTCATTGCATAGAGGGAGATGATGGAATGATGGGGTTTTCCTCACATGCTCGCTCATCCTCTTATTTAGGCTCCTCTCTAACTAGAGCTGATACAAACAAAGTATATATGAATCAATAATTATCACACATTGAAATAAAATATATGTACACAAAAAATTAATTATTTTCTTACTGCCATCAAATACTCACTCTATATATCCACCTCAAAGGCTCACGAACAATTAGGAGTAACAAAGCCCTACAACAAGTCAATCAATATAATCACTCGATCATAATTATAAATACCATTTGAAATTTCAATACTAACTATTATAATTAATAACTAAAACTATGAAAACTCTATCATACCTCAGTCAACAGCTTTGAACTAGCCATCATGGTAGCAACTCCATGACCAATGGATTAGCAAAGATGAGGAAGAATCTCGAACATCAACAACTACAAAGCATATAATACAATTTACATATAACATGAAACATGAAACAAATATAATCAAATGAATTAAATTAACATGAAACAAATGTACCTCTACGAAGCTCATATCATTCCTAGGCTCAAAGTCCCTTGTGAATGTTGATGGTCCAATAGAGAACTAATAATCCTTCATATGATTATTTAATAAATATATGTATTAATTTAAATGATTAAATTGATACATATGTCTTGACTCATTGATGAGACATAAAATGGGGTCAAGGAAAATGTACTAGGGTCATCAACACTCTTACCTTGAATTTTGAACAATGTCAAGACATACTAATTAATTAGTCATTCATTTTACATATGAAATGTGATCAAATTATTTATTATAATTGTAATTTACTTGTGTATCAATGCCAAATGTGTCACTCAGGAACTCATCAATGACTAGCTCATCATTCATAGTATCTCCAACGTGACTGTCAATCGTGTATAAGGATCCACATGACATGCACATGTGACCATGATGCAAAGAAGGATCCTCCTCAACTAATGGACTCGCACAATGAATGAGGGTATGTGTCAAAGCATTAATAGTCCCTAGAGTATTGGCCTCTACGTGCTCCTTTAAAACTGAAGGAATAATGACATGCTCACCTTGTGGCTTGACAATAGATGCCCTAACTACATTAGGGTCATGATGTGCCCTTGGCCTCTCAAATGATGACCCCCCACCTCTACCCTAAAAATCTAACATATCAAAATAATTAGGGACCTCCCCAAGGACAATTTTTTTAAGAAATATGTTGGAACCTTGTGATTATTGCAGGGAGGGACATCAAAGAACATCCACCATCTATCCCAAAAGTTATTTCTAACATCATCATATATGCACCAATGGATAGGGAACCTTTTAGTTGTATGTTAAATAGTGCCTTGTTCTCCAGGATTTTTAAACAATGTGCATATACTACCTTTCGCTATGTCCTTTTTTCTTACATCTTTATAGGATAATTTTTTTTGCATAATATCTTCTTTTTTCTTCTCTCTTAACACATCAAATATCCAAATGACCAATAACAGAAGCTACATGGCTCATAATGGACTCAAGGGAGGATGTCAATTGTGCTCTCATAGGATTAGTTTCCTTGCAAGCTTTCAACCTACCAATGATTGCTTCTAATTTATTTCCCCCTCTTTATATTCCATTCATTATATCATCTTGGGTGCTAGAAGGTTTTTCAATCGGTGGAGGTTGCAAAATTTCTTGCTCTTCTTGTGGAGGGTTTTGATTTTGATCTTGTGGAGGGTATTCATTTTGATTTTTTTGATTAGGTTGGGGATTTGGTGGTTGATTATTCACATTTTCTAATAAGAAATAAATTTTATTTTAAATAAATAAAAAAATTTGAAGCAAAACAAAAAAAAATTACAAAACAATGCAAAAAAGAAGAGTAAAAAACATACTTAACAATCCTGATCTTGATCTCTAGTGACAAGGAGGCATTTTGAGGAGGAGAGTGAGAAAATTCTTCAACTTCCAGAAACTATGTGTGCACTATTGAGGGGAAAGAAGGCACCAAAAAAAAGAAAAAAAATGAAAATGGAATGGGCTATAGGTTTGCAACCCATTTATAGAATTTTTAAAAAGCATGCGCACACACTTTGGCTTGAGCTCCACAAGCCGCACTTTTAGAAATTTAGAATTTTAGTTGTGTGTCATCTTTTTGGCACCACAACTTGGTGCATTTTCCCTTGCTTAAATACATATATATGAATTCACTTGTGTCAAATATATGACTTCACTAGTTTTTTAAATAGACAACTTCAATTGTGTAAAATATAGGAGTTCACTTCTATTTGAAAGTTATTAGTGTGCACTTGATATTAAAGTCTTTGTCAATTTGTAATAACCTCATATATTTTCCTATTAATTTTACATTCAAACATGTTTAAATTGATGTTCCTATGTTTAACTACAATTATTTATTATTGTTCATACCATATACTAACAAAATGTGTCATAACATGAATAAAATGTGTCATACTTACAACATGATAACATAAGAAGATACCATATTCTAGCATGATAACAAGTCATTAAAATATATAACATAGTCTAATATGTGATTACATGATCTATGAAGTAAAAAATATATAATACAGATAACTATCCTAATACAAAGTGTATCATAATAAACAAAATGTGTCATAAAAACATAATGTAAAGGTGCCAAAAGACCTAATCTATTTGATCTACAGTCCTCTTTACTCCATGTGAAGAGGACTCAAATGAATCATCCTATGTAACATGACATGTCTCATCATGTGGGACATCCTATGCGGCATCCTGAGAAGACAATATGTACATGCTTAATTAAAATGGGTTTCAAAATCTAGTTTGCAAATAAAATAAAATATTTAGTACTTATTTAAAAATTTACAATGTCAAATAGGTGTCCCTCTATAAGAGGAGGAGGTGCACTCTCATAGCTACCAAATGTGGTAGTGCTCAAGTCCTACAAGAGAATACATAAATTTTAAAATTTTGGTAAAGATCATAATGAACTATGTATAAATAACAATACTAACCTCAAAGGATGATGTATGTACCTCCATCTAGCTTAGTCCTATACTCTCACCAGAACTTATGATGACATCCTCCTAAAACCATAGATACATAAACCTTGAGTCAAAATTATATATACATGAATTATGAAGTATGTAAATAAAAAAGTATATAATTTACACTACAATTTTTTGAAATAAAAGCATTATACATATATATATATATATATATATATATATATATATATATATATATATATATATATATATATATATATATATATATATATATATATATATATATATATATATATATATATATATATATATATATATATCATACATGAGTACTAGCCAGTGTCACAGATGAGTCTAGGGATATGCTTCTAGCATGATGATCATGTACACCAATGGCCTACAATTACAATACACAATGATGAATCAGAGTTGTAGATATAAGTTAGCAAGCATACACATGTGAAAAAAATTTCTTGAAAAAGTACATACAGTAGGTATTTGAGGCTGAGCCTCACTACTAGAAGCATCGACATGTCTAAAATGGCCAAAAGTTGAAGGACTTGAAAATAAACTATACTGAGGCCTCGATGGAATAGTACCATTCATCCCCTGTTCATAAAACCAAAATACATTATAATACATGAATCAAAGTTGAATATAAGTTAATAACAATGTGTACATAAAAATAGGAAAAAGTATTTTTCTAGAAAAGTTCATACTGTAGGTATTTGAGGTTGTGGCTCACTAGTGGATGGATCAAGACATATAGAAGTATCTAACCATGTAACTAATGACAATACCTACAAAATCAAACCCAAAAAATACATTAGCAAATGTTATTAAATTGTAGTTCAATGTGCATACTGTATGAGAGATGCCAATGTCTGAAGGTCTGTAAAAAAGACTATATTGTCTCCTATGAGGAACATTATCATCAATCCTCTATTAATTGAAAATCAACATACATAATGGTTAATACAATTATGCATATGTAGAAAGTAAACAATAATTTACTTTATAAATTTTAAATAAATTTTTACCTATTGCTCTTGATTATCTCCCTCGATATGTCAATGTCATCACCAGCACCACCATGAGCAACATATGCCTCATCATCAAAATCAAAATCATCGACAACATGGGCATCCTTCCTTGTATCTGCACCGAATAGGAGGCCTTTGCATATATCCCGACAATTGGTACAAATGTGTCCAAGGGGATGAATATCTCTCACCTACATCCACTAATGTACTAAATTGCTTGAAAGGGCACTCAATGAACTAATAGCAGATGACACTGCTCGATGATGGAGAGGCAATATAACAATTGGTACATGAAGAGGAACAAGAGGTTGAGGATGTCGATGATTCCTGGTATTATCATCGAGCTTTGCCTGAGGCATCCCTCCACCAATGCCTTGAAATGGTTTTACATCAAAATAATTGGGTTTCAAACCCAATTCAAACTCTACCCATAATTTCCTAAGAAAGTACATAGGCACCTCATGATTAATGTGTGGTGGATGGTCAAATACCATCCATCATCGCTCCCAAAAATGTTGTGATATGTGGGGGTGTGTGCACCATCTAATAGAGATACAAGGCTTCTTGTCACTTATCTCTTCACCTATCTTTGGGTTCTTAAAATATCTTTTTAAATATCCTTTATTTATTTTCATTTCATGGACATGTTTATGAGACAAGCTGTCAGAATAGAAGGCACACATATTTTTCCTCCATTCTCTAAATCTATCTGTCATAGTCTAAGTGCTCTATAGACTATACAACTCCTTGCATGCTATCTACAAGGTGAACTAGTTGGGGGTTGGTTCTTATGTCTAAGAGTTTCTATTTCTTGCATGAGGTCATAGAGGTTGCACATCATGCTCTCTCACAACTCCTCTGGGTAGGTGGTGGAGGTGGGGGTGGAAATGGAGGGGGCGAGGGTGGGTCCTCACCAAATATCTCATATATATGTATACAACATAAAAATTCACAAAATTACTATTTAATTAAAAATTCTAAAACATATAAATCTAATTATATGTATTTAAAACTATTTAAATGTGTCAAAATACATGTCATAGTTAGGGTAAGGATTTGTGATTATGTAATGGAAACCTATTTTGTCATCTAGGTTGGTACTAATGCTTAGTGCTAGGGTTAGGGTTTAGGTTATGATAAGGATTTAATAGTTAAGTTTATGATTCAAATTAGCAGTATAGTCAGTGTTATGATTATGCTTAGACTTTTGGTTTTAAAGTGTTAGGGTTTATATATTACATTTTAATATTTATGTGTTTATATTATGTTTTCAGTTTATTTGCACAAAGTTTTATTTTCTTTATATAAACATTTCATAAAGTATTGAATTTTAAAAAATATCAAGATGATTGGACAAGTGGTTTAGGAGATTACTAGATTAATAAAATAAATTAAATGATAGTTAAATAAACATTAATAAATAGCATCAAAATTCATTTCCACACTTCAAATTAGGATCAAGATTCTATCAACCTTGTAAATTTTATATATTTAGTTAAACCTAATATTGTGGGTATATCATCCATAATGGATGAGAGATTCACCATAAATAGTACATATTATGACTTTTGATAAACTCATGGATGTGGCTTCAACCATTAAGGTTTTGGATAATGCATGCCAATGGCCACAAAAATAAACTCTGATATGATATTTTGGTTAGTGTTTTGTCTTTCCATTGATGTCAACCTTAAAGCTTACAATATGTATATAGCATTTGATGATGACAATGACTAAGAATAGTTAAAAATAGACATTATTTTTTGGATTAAGACAAAAATAAGTTTTACAAGGAGATCCAAAACCCCAAATAAACTAAAAACTATGAATGATAACTATGAATTAACAAAGTGAACACAAATTATCTAACCTTAGAAATATAACTAACTTGCATGTAACTTAAAACCCCTTAAAAAAATTGTATTAAACCATTGTATCAAAATCAGTCTTAGTTCAAATAAATACTTATGATTAGTGTTAAGGTTAAGGTTAAGGTTATGATTAGGATAACAATTAAGTTTATGATTTGAGTTAGAAGTATATTTAGTGTTATGATTATGCTTAGACTTTTAGTTCTAAAGTGTAGGGTTTATATTACTTTTTTGGTTACGGTTACACATGATATATGGATTAGGTTTTTAGTTAGGGTTTGAATAAAAAATCTCGATCCTAAATGTTTCAAATCCCAATTTGCTAACCAATAGTCCTAAATACTAAATCTAAATCTAAAACAGTAAACCCTAAATCCTATCCTAAAAATGACCCTGAATAATGAACCCTAATTATAAATGCTAAACATGAACCCTAATTGTAAATGCTAAATCATAATTGTAACCTTAATTATAAAATTTAAACCCTTATAATCCTAAATGCTTAACCCTAACCTTTTAATACTAAATGTAAAACTCTAATATCAATTTTTAAAAAAAAATCCTAATCCTAACCCTATATCTAAATCCTAAGCCTAATTATAATCTAAATTGAATACAATCCATGATACTAAATGTTAAACCCTAATCCTAAATGTTAAATGCTAAACCTTAATCCTAGATCATTAAATGATAATTAGGGTTAGTATTTAAGGTTACAATGAAGATTATGGATTAACATTTAAGATTTATTTATTTTTAAGTAGGATTATAATTAGGGCTTGGCATTCACTTTTACAGTTAGGATTTAAAATTATAGAACTTAACATTTACAAAATTAGGTTTTACTATTGAGCATTAATATATGTTGGTTAAGACTTAGGATTTAACATATTTTAATAAAATTTTGCCATTTAGAATTAAGGTTACAATTTAGCATTTAGGATAAGGGTTAGGCTTACATTTATTATTACGATCTTGCATTTAGTATTAGGGTTAGGGTATAACATTTAAAATATAATTTTAACATTTGTAATTAGGGATAGGATTATGGTTTGTTGTTGACAAATATGGTTTGAATAGTATTTAGAGTTAGCACTTGTTTACATTTACAATCATCGTTTACTATTTCAGAATGTTATTTTATTTAGTTAGGGTTTAAATGGATTAGGGTTAAGTTTAGGGTATGGATTTACATTTACTTAAAGTCTTTAGGGTTTAAACTAATACAGAGGAGCTCGAGGACAACATGATATGAATGTGAATTTTTACATTTTTTGGTTTTCTAAGTTTACAATTTTCAAATTTAGATTTCTTTTGTGTGATGAAGTTTATTTTTAAATTTATTTTCCTAATTTGTTAATTTGTGTTTTATTTTTTATAGTTTTGTACCTAAAACTAATGTTTACGTTTTCTAAATAAATTTTATATTTTTAATTGAAATTAAACCTGTAGCTTATGTTTCCAGTATCAATTGAACATATGATTTATGTTTTTGTTTATAGTTTGCTTATTCTATGTTTTATATACTAAATTTGTCAAAAAAAATAATGTTTAAAGTAAATACAATGCAAATCTAATTATAGATACAAAACTATTAATCGTGAACAAAAAATAATAAATTGACCAAATTTTAAAGCAAAAAAACTAAAAATAATGAAATAAAATAAATTAAAATACCTGGAAGAGTAAAAATTTAGTTTTGGGGCAAGGGGGTTAGGGACTTAGTAGGATGCCTAAAATTGGGCTCCCCTCTTTAGAATTCTCTATCACGAAAAAAAATGACAAAAAAATGTGATTTAGATTTTTACAAATCGAACACTCAATTTGTAAAAAACTAGGTACCTGATTTGTCTAAAATCGGACACCCAATTTTTAAAATTGCGTACTCATTTACATTATGTAGCCCAATCCATACTCAAGAATTGGGCACCCAATTTTTGAAATAGATTGAGCTATCGAACCATAACAGATTGAGACTCATCTTCTTGCTCTTACCCATATAGAGATACAAATATATGAATATGGGGTATAGAGATGGACATTACAACTAGTCACCACCCTATTGTACTTATTTTTAGAATTAATAAAAATACTCAGTTTCTCTTCTAAAGTTTAGGAATAAATCATAATTATTGGCATTTTCAAATCATCTTCTTGGATTTACATTATTGTTGATGGATTGAAATTGAAGAAATAAATCCTTAATAAGAAAAATGTATGCATGGGTTTAGTGTAATTGGTCTTCACTACAATTGGAATTAAATTTAATTAACTAGGGTTTTATAATCTTAAGTTCTCTGTCCAAAAATTGATAGAAGCACCCTTGTCTCCAAGTAATTGGATGATTGCAACAACATTATTATTGACTCTATTCTCCAATTAGGAAAGGACTAGTATTTTATTTTTCCAAGGAAATATGCAATTCACTAGAAGGTGAGATTGTTTGTTTCATTCTCTTGTTTGTATATATTACTTCACATTTTAATTTTCACTTTCAAGAATAGTATTATCTGATTTCTCCTTGATAAAGTACTTGCCTACTCAAGATTTCCAATTTTAAGTTTGCATTGGTGATTTTTATCCTCTATAAGAGTTGAGATAAGAAGGTACAACCACTTAGGTTTCATAGAGCCTAAAGGGTGAAGGTTCAGTAAGTGTGTTTTCAACCTTCTTCATTGACCAAAATTCTATTGATTTCCCAACATTAAGCAAACAAGGCTTGTAGGTATTCAACCAATAATTTTGAGAACCAATAGACACAAAGACTCTTTTTCTAGCAAGGCAGTAGAAAGGAAGCAGAATACACGTCGTCACCATTTTTCCTTTTTGATTGTCTCTAAATTAGTAGCAATTTTAGGAGAGGATAGTTTGAAAATTATTTAGACAAATAATTTAAAGAGCTAGCCTAAATCTAACAGTAGACTATGCAAAATCTAAAACATGGTTGGTTTTTGTGCTTGAATTTGATGGTTGTATGATCATTATGAGGCATTTTGTTTAGTAATTTAATACAATCAATATAAGGGAGCTCCATGAAAAAGAAAGATTTCTTGAAAAATACTCTAAAATTTTCCCCAATTTGGATTGTCCTATAGTGTAATTATGAATCATGGAGATTGGTTGAAAACATCAAAAGAAAAAATTGCAAAAATTTTAGGAAACTAGAGAATGGTAGGAATTATTTTATGTTTTAGATCTCTAATAAATTTCAAAAATTATAGAATGTAGGTGTTGTTAGAAACAACTGCCCACCAAGATAAGTGGGTGGGTGGGGGGGGGGATAGGGTGTTGAATCAGCTATCTAATTAAAACATTTATCAGCCTTAATTAATATTGACCATTCAATCAAGGTAAAATAGCAACCACAACAAGATGCACATACACAATTATACCAGATTTGTTAACTAAGGAAACCCTTGATCAGAGGGAAAACTCTAGTGGGACCCACAAAGATATGCTGATATATATATATATATATATATATATATATATTCCTTGTTAGAGGATGGACCCTATTAGGAGTCTATAAACACATTCAATACAAAAGAGTCCTTGCTAGGAGACTTTTTATCCTTGTTAGGAGATTCCAACCCTGTTGGGAGTTGTAGAAGATAAAAGGACCCACTGTCCAAATAGTTTTTAGGGCAAGACCACTGAACTCACTATTCAAATGATCTCTCAACTATTCCTTGTAGAATAATTGTTTGTACTATGCTTTAACCTTTCCTTTGTCCTATCAACTAGACCAATCATTATCAAACCTTGTAGACTAAGTCATAAACCTCGAACCCAAATATCAAACCTCAGCTCTCAAAATAAAACCTTGGTAATGAAGTTCTCTCCAACTTCACTCTACTCTACTTATCTTTGCATATCAACTGTTTCTCTTCTATTTCACTCTTCGTACTTCTCTCAATCATTCATACATTCTGACATAACAAAGGAAAATCCTTCCTTTATACTAAATCCATAAAAAAATTCCCTGAGTTGGCTATTACACCTTCTCAATTAATTATTATAGGACCTCATTAAGAACATATTATACTTAGTGATAACAATAATCTGTTGCCTTGTAACTTGAATAACTTTTTGTATATATAATATTATGACTAGCGATCTTAGCCATGTCATCACCAACATGCCTTTAACCTTGTTTCTTAGAATAACAACTCTAATAAGAGATATAACAAGTTTACTAGAACATGCTTCTATAAACTCTATCTCAGAACACTCATCACCAAAACTTGCATAACTTCTTCCATACTTGATGTCTTATGCTCTCAAGGTTAGTTACATATACTAGACACTTAGCAATATCTCCCTTTAATCTCTCCAGTGAAAATACTCAATGATTTGTCTGTACCAACTTGATCTTTCCGTTGTTCTTCTATTAGATAGCACAAAAACTGCTATATTGACATCAATGACCAACACAGTTATGAATGTAACATATCATCATGATAATGATCCAATCATATTTCTACAATACTCCCCTATAGAAGTATCATCAACATTCATGCTTCCAACAATATCCCCCTTGGCATTGATGGCAACATAGATGAAAAATATCTAGTTCCAAGAATACCAAATATAAAAGATTGTTATCCTTTCTTTTGAAATCCTCTTCATCAATCATTCTCTCCCATTGATATAATCTCTCCCTTCAACGTACTCTACATCAAACTATTTTTCATGATGTAAGCTCTCCCCCATTGACATCAATGTCAAAATTTTTAACAACCATCTATCTCTGCAACAATTGTCTCTGACTTGCTCAAGTGTCCAAAGACATTGTTCAAAAAAACATCCATCAAGAGTCCTAGATGACTCTGTCCATCATAGATACTCCCCCTTACAAGAAGCATCAGCATTTTGTCCAGACAAATAATAGTGCTCTATAACACTAGGTTGATGCACTATTGTATCATCTACTATGATGTAGGTAGGGGCATAACCCCTATCATACCTTGCAAACATTCAAAATTCTCTTTGGGAAGAGGCTTGGTGAAAATATCTGCAATCTACTCTTTGGTGCTTACATACTCCATTTTGATTTCCTTTTCTACAACTTTCTCTCTCAACATGTGATACTTGATAGAAATGTGCTTAGTCTTAGAATGCAACATTGGATTCTTAGCATATTCATTGTGCTTGTGTTATCATAATGTATGACAACAAGTTCACTAAATTATATCCTTATATCCTTCAACATCTACTTCATCCAAACAACTTGATTACAATTGTTTATTGTTGCAACATATTCTACCTCTGTTCTACTCTATGAGATACAATCCTACTTCTTAACCAAGAAACCAATCTTCCTCCAAGAAAGAAGGCTCCACCATTGGTGCTCTTTTAGCCATCCATGTTGCCTACCCAAACAACATTAATATAAGCATATAAAGTGAAATAATTAGATCTCTCACACCACAATCCAAACTCTAGTGTTCCCTTTAGATATCTAAATATCCTCCTAATTGTAGCATAATGTGCTTCTCTGGATCATCTTGAAATCTTGCAACAATTCCAACTGTATTTTCTATATCCTGCCTTGTGTGAATTAGATATTGCAATCCTCCAATCATAGATCTGTACTTCTTCTACTCAACAATAGGTGTCTTATCTTTTGTAGATGTCTTGTGTCCAATTATCATAGGTGTTCCAACTAGTTTACATGTTTCCAAACCAAACCCTTTCAAAAAATCTTTTGAGTACTTAGTCTAAGATATAAAGATTCTTTCTTTATCCTACATAATCTATAATCGTAGGAAGTATTTCATCTCTCCTATCATACTCATTTCAAATTCCTTCATTTCTTCTGAAAACTTTTCACTTTCATCATCATCTCCTCCAAAAATGATATCATCAACAAATATTACCAAAATCATCAATCCATCTTCTATTTCTTTCTAGTATAGATTACTATTTGCCATACTTTGCTAAATCCAAGTTTTGTCAAATGCTTATCCAACCTTGCATACCAAGATTTAAGTGCTTGCTTTAAGCCATACAATGCTTTCTTTAATCTACACACCATGTCCTTATCATTTGTTAAAGGAAAACCTTCAAGTTTTTCTATGTAAACCTCTTCTTCAAGTTCTCCATTCAAAAATATTGACTTGGCATCCATTTGATATACCTTAAATTTCTTATGTGCTACATAGGCTAAGAATAACCTTACTACTTCAATTCTTGCCACAAGGGCATAGGTTTCATCATAGTCTATTTCTTCTTGCTATAAGTAACCTTTACATACCAATCTTGCTTTGTTCCTTACAATTTCACCTTGTTAATTCATCTTATTCTTGAATACCCATTTTGTTTCTATCACATTATTGTTTGCTGGTCTAGGGACCAATTCCCATGTCTAATTCTTCACTATCTGATCCAATTCTTATTTCATAGCTTGCTTCCAGTAGTCATCTTTACATGCCTCGTCTGCATTCTTTGGTTCTTCTTGAGATATTAGACATAGTTCTTCATTTATTTTTCTTCTTGTCATTACACCTTTATCTCTATTAATGATGATCTACTCTAGTGGATGATTCTTTGTCATATTCTTACTAGAAGTAGGAGTTGTGATCTCAACTCTTAACTTTGTTCTAGGTTCTGAACTTTTTTCCTACCTTAGCTCTCCTTCATTATACAAATCATTATTAGTCTCAAAGAATAGTTCATCATTCCTTGGTTTAGTTACAACAACATTCTCATCGTCAGAATTATAGTCAACTATTCTTTATTGTATCCTGAATTTCTCATCAACTCCTACATTTGCATTTCCAACAAGAGTCTTAGTTCTTAGATTATAACATCTATAAGCTTTTCTTTTCAATTAATAACTAAGAAATATACCTTCATCACTTCTAACATCAAATTTACCAACATCATCATCTCTTTTGATATAACATTTACTACAAAAGATTATGAAATACTTAAATGTAGGTGAGTGACCAAACCATAGTTCATAAGGGGTCTTGTTTGTGTCTTTTCTAACTTCCACTTTGTTCATAGTGTAGATTGTTGTCTTCATAGTTTCTCTCCAGAACAACTTGGATACATCATTCTCATATAACATAGCTCTTAATGCTTCTATTACTGACTTGTTTCTTCTTTCTGCAATGCCATTTTGTTCAGGGGTTCTCAATGCTGATAACTGTCTTTTGATTCCATTAGCTTCACAAAAAAGATGTTAAACTCATTTTAAGTAAACTCTCCTCCTCTTTATGATCTTAAGCATTTAATCTTCATATCTGATTCATTCTCTACATCATTCTAGAAAAGTTATCAAAAATAATCATGAAATACCTTTCACCATAGAATCCTTTAGTCTTTGTAGGACCACTAAGATCTATGTGTAAAATCTTTAACTTTGTTGTAGTAGTAAACTTCTTGCCAGGAAAAGAAGCTCTGTTATGCTTTGCCAATACACACTCTTTGCAAATTGTGTTAGTAGATTTTACAATCTTAGGCAAATCTCTAACTGCAAACATATTACTAGTTTTCATGATGTTTTCAAAGTTTATATGACAACATTTCTTATGCCATAACCAACTGTCATCTACCTTTACAATCAAAAACATCATTTCAGTAGGATTCAGCTGAAATACATTACCTCTAGATATGGTTCCTATTCCAATTAGCTTCCCATCTCTATCTCTAATCATGCATGTCTTCTCTGTAAATTATAACTAATAAAATTTATCCACTAGTTATCCAACACTCAAAAGATTGTGTTTCAAACCATCAACAAAATATACATCCTCAATGCTAGTCTTACCATCAAGAGTTATAGATCCAATACCTTTAACATGGCAAGTTGCATTGTTTCCAACTTTGACAATGCCTCCATAATAACTTTTGAAGTCAACAAATTTGTTCATATCACCAGTCATATGACATGAACAACCACTATCAATTATCCAATCAAATTTTTTTTCAACCTATGATACCAAAGCCATTTTCTTTGAACTTTCTTCTTTAATATCTACAAATCGTATTTCATCATCACTAGCACTTACTACTTGTTCATCAGAATCATCTTCTTCATTGACATACAAACCATCTCTATCTCTTCTAGGTTTGAACTCTCCTTATACTTTTTCTCTCTTTTAGGACACTTAGATGCATAATGACCAAAATCATTATGAGTCCAACATTTAAAGGTTTTGTTACCATGTTTTTCTCTTCTTACCATGTTTTTCACTTCTTACCAAAAGGGCTACTCCTTCTTCTATCTTTCTATCCTCATCAGATCTACTACTGCTAGAAAAATCTCCTCTAGCACTTGTGCTTCTTGATAGATTAGGTCAAATGTTTAGGGCACTGAAAGTTGTCTCTATTCTAGGCAATTCTCCAAACTATCTAAGCTCATTCTCAATTGCTTCAATTCTCCCAAGTAATGTTTCCTTGGTGAAATCTTTGGTACAAGAGATTAACAATTATATCATTTGAACTACCTATTTAAATGGTTGCATTAAACTCTTTAATATCTTCCAGATCACCTCATTATCTTCCTTGGTTCCTCCTTCAAATCTGATACCTACAGTAATTTCTAGTATTTTTCCTACATATGTTCTTATAGATTTGTCTTCCATAATTTTAGACTCATCTTGAAATGCACAAATCCAACTTTGTAGCCTCAATTTCTTAGAATGTTCAACACCTTCAAAACTTTCCAAAGATTTCCAAATCTTATGAGAAGTATCAAGTGTTTTTACCTGGTTGTACTCAATTTCATGAAGTGCAGGCAATAGTGCTTCTCTAGCTTTCATGTCACACATGAAAAGTTCTCTCTCATCCCCGATACAAGTTTCCAATGCACTTTCAGAAATAATTATCTTTTCTAATTTTATCAAAGATCCAATATCTTTGATCCATACACAATAGATGTGTCTTCATCTTTTCCTTCCAGCTGTCATAATTTATTCCATCAAACTTCAAACTATCCTTTCTGAATATGTTTGCCATGGATCTCTCAAAGTTGTTAAACTTCATCTTCAAGGACCTGACGCTCTAATACCCAATTGTTAGAAATAATAGTCCACCAATATAACTTTGGGGTTGAATTAGTTACCCAATTAAAACATTTATCAAACTTAATTAATCTTAACCATTCAATCAAAGTAAAAATTAACCATAACAAGATGTACATACACAATTACACTAGATTTTTTAACTAGGGAAACCCTTGATCAGAGAAAAAACCCCGATGGGAATGATGCCCACAAAGATACACTGATATGTACATATTCCTTGTTAGAGGATGGACCCTATTAGGAGTTTATAAACACATTCAATATATAAGAGTCCCTATTAGGAGTTGTGCCAACCCTGTTAGGAGTTGTAAAAGATAGAAGGACCCACTGTTCAAATAGCTTTGAGGGAAATACCACTAAGCTCACTATCCAACTAATCTCTCAACTATTCCTCATAGGACAATTGGTTGTACTATACTTTATAATTGCTGATAGTATTGATTGTAATGCAGTCAATTAGATCTAGAAATTGAATGGACTCTAAATCCCAATGAATGAGGCACTACTCTATTAATTCGATCTACATATGGAGAAGTCATGAACAAGCATCAAGTTTTAAAATCAAAATCAATTTTACTTCACTATTTAATGAATGTCAAAGCTGGTCAGCACTTGTTTACATTTAACCTCTGAGTCTTAGTTAGTTTCTATTGCTAGAAGTATTTGTAAATCTACGAAGAATTGTGACCAAATTTACTGTAAGGGCTATGTATTGTTGCAAAGTGTCATCGAATGAATGAAATATGTATGTAGTATCAGATTGAAAATCTTCCATCCCTTAGGTATACTCACCTTGGTTCTATAGAGCCTAAAGAGTAGAAAATTTATCTTGATTTTGTTGAAGATTTGGTTAAGATATGAAGCACATATAATTATTTATGGGAAGTAGCTGATCCTTAGGTTATTGTGATCTTTATTATCTTGGTATTAAGTATTTTTTTCTTAATAGTTGAAAAACACCAACATTTACATCCTTGGCTTCCATTATTGGGCAAGCATATGGAGCTTTTATATCCAACCATTTGTTATAAATTGGGGAATGCACTTCATGCCTGACATGCAAGTGATGCATCTACATATGCAATTTTATCACCTTTGAAAATTTTATTTTATCCTACTAGCTGGGAACAATTGATTGTTTGTTTTATTGTACCTAATCTAATGACATTTCTACATGAATTTTTAATCAACCTAGCTAACTAGGAACTAGACCTATTTAATTGGATTATATTCTATGATATGTTTTTGTAAAATTTCTTGTGAAATCTACCAATTTTTCATAGTCTACAAAATTTTTGTGCGAGATCTTGAGGTAGGTCACTTAGCATGGGTTGATTGAGTTTTATTATTTGGATTCTAGAATATGTATGTAGTTGGATCAATTTTTCTATTGTGCTAAGATGTAATAAGCACCTTAAAAAAGATCTCTTTGTATATATAAAGACATAAATATAATAAAATCATAGAGCAAGGGCATGAAAAAAAAATGCAAAGACCACAACAACAAAATAATAGAGCAAGGGAACGAAAACAAAATGTAGAGATCATACAAACAAAATACAATGTTCACAAGAGAACAATAATGTTCAGAGATCTCCGCCCCCATTCAAAGCTCTCCACCCTCTTTTGCATGTAACTCTCCACAATCTAAATAAATGGGGAATAATTTATGTCACATTGGTATCATGATGAAATTGGGGACAATTGTAAAAAAAATGAAAATTACCTCTAATTACACTGCTGTCACAAATTGCCATCACAATTTGACCCCAAATGTTGTAGGGTGCAATGATCTAGTGGTAGGAGATTCAACGAGAGAGTAATAGAAGAAAAAAGGGAAAAATCACAAGATGGGACTACATGATAGAAAAATTGAAGTGATAATTCATTTCTATGGATTATGAGCTTGATTTGCAAAAGAAAATCCAATTGTTAAAGTAAGTAGGAAGTTTGATTAAGAAGTATACCAATGAATTCTATCGATTTCTCATTAGGATAAGCCATGTAGAAGTTGACAAGAAGAAATTTGTCCATTACCTTAATGGGTTGAGATCAAGTGTTCAAGAGGAAATGAGATTTGTTCAAATCAACAATATTGAATAGGCATACTAGTTTTCCCTAAGAGGTGAGGAAAAGTTGAACAAGAAGCTTGATAACAAGAATAGTAGAAGAGGTCATGGTGGAAGGTCTAGAAAATGGTCTTATGGAGGTTGAAATGATGATTAGAAGAACAAGGGTGAGGCTACCCGTAGTAGTTATAACAAGAGGGGAAACAGTTCAAATTATTTTTATGATAAGAATAATAGAGATTAGAGAGGAAGAGGCAAGGGGCATGGATATGGAAGAGGAGGCTTATGTGGAATATGTTTTCACTATGGAGATGAATGACATAGGGCATTTTAATGTTCCCAGCTCTAAGGAAGGACCAATAGAAAAAACTAAAGGCTAGGCCAAAGTAGCACATGTTGATAAAGAAGGCAAATGATCACATTATGAAGATGCTAAAAGAGAAGCCTTAGTTAATATAAGAGTCCTACTAAGTGGTGAGAATGAACTGGGTCAAAGGAAGAACATGTTTCACACAAGGTAAAATTATGAGGATAGTGTTGTGATGTGATCATTGATGATGGAAGTATTGACAATCAAGTGTTAGATATGATGGTCACAAAGTTAAAAATGAAGAGGCAAAAAAACTCATGTCCATACAATATTTCCTAGGTGCAAGATGACTAGAAGGCCATCGCCAATGAACAATGGCTAGTGAAGTTCAAAATTGGAAGCTACTAGGATGACATATTATGAGATATCATATCTATGAACATATGTTATATATTTTTGGTAGGCCATATCAATTTGATAGGCATGTTGTAGATGATGGACATCAAATACATACACTTTGACAAAGGACGGAGTAAAACATAAGCTGAAGCCATTAAAATATACATATGAAAAGGTATGTAGTACTTCTAGAGTGTATTTTTTTAATGGAAAGATGTTCCTATAGGGTATGAGGAATGAATATATGTATTTTTATATAATTCTAGAATATGGTAAAGAAGAAGTAGAAGAGGTACCTGCAAAATTTATAGATTTGTTGGAAGAGTTTCCATATATTGTCTCAGATAATGTCCCTAATGGATTACCACTAGTGTGATAGATTAGTAACTAGATGGAATTGATTTTAGGATCCATTTTTCTAAATAAGGAAGCAAACATGATGACACCAAAATAAAGTGAGGAGTTACATAGACAAGTGCATGAGTTGTTGGAGAATGAGTTGATTCATGAGAGTTTGAGTCCATGTGTTGTACCAGTAGCATTAGTACCAAAGAATAATGGAGAATGGAGGATGTGCATAGAATCTAAAGCTATTAAGATCATAATTAAATACAAATTTTCATTATTGTATATGGATGATATTATGTATTGTTTGAGTGGAGCTATGTATTTCACAAATATAGACCTAAAGAGTGAATATCATTAGAATCACATTAGAGAAGGAGATGACTGGAAGAATTCCTTCAAGACAAGGAAAGGATTGTATGAGTAGTTAGTCATGCCTTTTGGGCTAACCAATGCACCAAGAACTTTCATGTGGCTCATGAATGAGGGACTCAAGGTGTTTCTGGGTAAGTTTGTCATTGTTTAGCTAGATGATATATTGATCTTTAGTATGACATTAGAGAAAAACTTGATGCACATTCATAAAGTGTTTGATAAGTTGAGGGAAGACAATTTGTTGATAAATTTGAAGAAGTTTAGTTTTGTGAAGAAAGAGTTGGTGTACCTAGAATTTGTAGTTTCAACAGAAGGTCTAAAAATAGACCTTGAGAGAGTGAAGGCTATCCTTGAATGACCTACTCTAAGAAGTGCAATTGAGGTCAGTTATTTTGAAAGACTGGATAGTTTATACATATATTTTATAAGAGGTTTTAGTAGTATTTATGGACCCTTGACTAAAACAATGAGAAGAGATAAAAATGAATTTAAGTGGATTGTAGGAGCAAATAAGAGTTTTAATCTATTAAAACAAAAAGTTATAGAGCAACTTGTTTTAGCACTTCTATATTTTAACAAGGCATTTCAAATAGACTTTGATGCTAGTTGTACTATAATAGGAGTTTTTTAGAGCCAAGAAAGTAGACCTTTTCTTATTTTAATGAGAAGTTGAATGATGCCAAAAGAAAATATTTTATTTATGATCAGAAATTTTATGCTATAGTTTAGGCATTGAAGAAGTGGAGACACTATCTTCTTCCTAAGGAGTTTGTTTTGTATAATGATCATCAAACTTTGCAATATTTGAATATTTAAGAAAAGTTGAATCAAAGGAATTTGAAATGGTTTGAGTTTTTTCAATGTTATAAATTTATTTTGAAAAGTACCTATAGTTGAAAATTAGATGTACAATTTGAAATTTATGGCCTTTGGAAGTTGGGGTACCTAAAAATATAATTATGGTTGACCCTATATTATAATTTAGGAAATAATTTTTAATTGGGATTTTTTCAGTCTCAGGGGCTAGGTTTAATGTCTAGAGCCTTCCCAGGTGGTGGAAAATTGCCTATATAAGGAAGGTCTATAGTGACATTAGATAGTTTTGGGTTGTAGTTTGTGGCTCAGTGTTGAAGAATATTGTAAAGAATCTACCTATGTGGCTTTTCATGTTGTATTTCTAAAATATCCAATTTTTCATTTGTAACAATATTAGAAATCTCATATTTTATTCTTGCTTATTATTGTTATTTCTCTATTTCTATTATGTTTTTGAGGTATTAAGGGAAGGAACCTTCAACAAATGATATGTCTAATTTCTAAGGTGGATGACAATTGGCTATGACATCAAATATTTTTTCATCTCAAACTTGATAACATTGTGAAGGTTAGTATACATTTGTAGTTAGATGTTTTCCTAAGATTGTCAAACCTACTAACATGACATGTGAAGAATATGTGATGGAAAAATAGAAGAAAATTTATTTTCTAAGCAAAAAGTTTACTACTTCCCTAAAATTGGAGATTGTGTAAACAAATTTGAGTAGTCCTACAAAAACTAGATTGCTCTATGGTGATAGGTATTTTATTATTCTTGTTGATGGTTTCATTAGAATCATGTGAGTTGCATTTCTTAGAGAAAAACATGAAGCTTTTGATAAATTCAAGATATTTAAGAGTAGAGTTAAAAATGAATCTGGTTGAAGATTGAATTCTTGAGATCTAATATAGGAGGAGAATTCATTTCAAATGAGTTTAACAATTTTTGTGAAGACAATGGTATAAAGAGATAGATTTCATCTGCTAAGACAACTCAGCATAACATAATAGCATAAAGGAGAAACATATTAGTAATTGAAGTAGCAAGAGAAACAATGTTGAAGACCAATGTATCACATATCTTTTGGAGAAAAGCTATAAGTACAAAAATATACACTTGTTGGATACAATTCATCAAATTGTATGTTGTCATTGATGTTACACAAAAATTAGTATTAACCAAGCAATTCATAGTGTTAATTGAGTGGTAGGGCATCAAAGAAAATCACAATGTTAACCAGGTGGTTAGACATCAAAGAAATCATAGTGTTAGGTGAGTGGTCAGTCATCGAACTAATCATAGTATTAACTAAGTGGTCGGACATCAAAAAGAATCATAGTGATAACTAAGTGATCAGGTATCAAAGGAATCATAGTGTTAACCGAGTGATTAATCCTAGTATTAATTGAGTATCAATAGATTACACTTGTTAATTGATTGACTAATTGAGGCCAACCAGTTGGATGTTTAATGATTATTTGAAAAGGTATTCAATCTAACTTGATAAAGCTTATGATATATAAGAGAGATCAAGAAGTGGAATTAAATGGTGAGGGTGAGTAATGTGGAACAAGATGGATATTTGATTGAAAAAAGGGAAGGGTAGACAAGTGTGTTTGATAAGGAGAAAAAAATATTATGATTGTTAAGAATTTGGAGGTCAAGCCAAACAAAGATCTAAATCTGCAAAATAAGTTGCATCATAAATTGTTTCAAATTCTTGTTACCTTCTAACCATTATAGCATTGAAGAAATCTCCTAAGAGAATTGACTTAATAGTCAGATTGAAATCCCCTAACAAGGTGAAATTTCGAGACTGAAGTGTTTGAAGACCTCTAACTAGGCCACTCCTAATAGGTTGAACTAAATCCTCTAACAAGGTAATACTTAATAGTATGCATTGTAACCTTTAATAGGGTTGGCTCCTAACAGGGTTCACTTTAGAAGAGTAAAAAATATTATAACTAGTTTCATGGTAGTTTTCCCAAATTGGATTTCCATGTTAAATCTTGGTTTCATCTGTGTTCATGTTATTTTCTTTATTCTTTATGTTTTTGCAACTAATTTACTAAAGGTTAAAATATATTAATAATCATAAGACTACTATGTTAATCGAGTTACAATAAGAACTTAGTTTTAAACAAGCTAAATAAAGAATTGCATTATCAGTGGAAATTTTGTTTTGACATGGAATTGTTTTTTTAGTAATTGATTCACCCCTCCCCTCTTAGTTACTCTCTTCATTTTCAACAATTGGTATAAGAGAATTTGGTCCTTGTAGGAAAGGTTTCACAGACTTATGCTAAAGATCAAGATGTCATGCCAAAGGGAGATTCCCAAGTTTATCAGAGAAAACTTCTTAGCATGGTAGGAATTGATAAGCTATACCTATCAAGCATTGGAGATACTAGTCTATTCTAGTTGGAAAATAGATATGTGTGACCACTAAACCTATGGCTATAGAATAGATAAAGGAGCCAAAAGATCACAATATAATGATGATTGATATATCTTCCTCTCTCAACTATTTTGAATTTGATGAAATTAAAAATTGTCCATCTACATTTGAAATGTGTGAAAAATACATAAAGTCTATGGAGGTGATAAAATTGTGCAAAAAACCAAGGAAGAAAGTTTAAGAGGCAAGTTTGATCAAATGAAAATGAAATAAAGAGAAAACATTGTCCAATACAGTGAAAGAATTAAAGAAAGTGTGATTACAATCATAGCTGCAAGAAGAAAAAATAAAAATGAAACAATGGTCAACAAGGTATTAAGAACTATTGCTAACATAGGAAAGAAAACATTTGCTAACATTAAGGAAAACTATTCAGTAAGGAAAGGTGGAGATATTGAATTAGGTGGCAGAAATAAGGAGAAGGCAAAAGATAGAAAGATGAAAAGACTGGAAGCCAAATGGCTTCTCCCACCAGAAGGTTGGCATAAAGCCAACTTCAATGGAGTGTCCAAAGGTAATCCTAGCTCCTTGGGAAGTGGAGGCATAATAAGTAATGAAAATGGAGATGGTATTGTGGCTTTTTCCCTCCCGTTGGGTTATCAAACCAACCATTTTGTGGAAGCAAATGCTGCATGTAATGTTGTCAAACTGGCTTTTGAAACTAGAGTTACTAATCTTTGGCTTGAAGGGGATTCAAACAACATTATTAAATGCATTAATAGCAATTCTCAGCCATCATGGTCGATTGTGAATCTAATTGATGAGACTCGTGAGACACGTTCCAAATTTAGTAGAGTCCATGTCACTCATATTTTATGGGAAGCTAACCCGATTGCTGACAAGTTTGCAACTATAGGGGTTGGTGCAAGACAAATTATGACATGGCATCCCAAAAATACTTTGCCAATAGATGTTAAAAGCTTTATCGATCTAGACAAGATCCAAGGATGTACGAAGAGGATCAATACACAATTATGAGTATGAATGGATCAAAGTGAAAGGTTACTTCCTTAAAAATTTAGCATGGAAAATTGTAATTGCTGCAATTTATTACAGACTAGTTGACATGCTTTGTGGGTCGATTATTACATTTTCAATAGAAGCAGTAGAAGGGCTAATTCTTTCTACATTCTTCTTACTCACAGAGGTTCGAATCTATTGCAGTGCGAGGTGCATATGAGAATTGAGGGTGTGCAGAGTGTAGACATGGTTGGCAAAAGGTGTAGAAAAGAGCTAGTGGGTGAAACTGAGAAATGGAAGAGCAGGGATAAAGTATGGGAGCAACTGGATCTAGGTGGGATTACCAGATACATAATGAAATTACATGGCTTTGATCAGGAGTTGACCAATAGTATGACTGGTTCATGGAAGGATGTCAGAGTGAAGGTGAATGGGGTTTCTTTCATGATCATTGAGGAGGTTATTTCGACCGTTATTGAAATCTTGATTGAGGGTTTAAAGTTTTTTAGGGACAAGAAGCTCTTGGCTAATGCTATGTAGGATTTTGTAAAGGAAGAGAAGGAACTGAAAGCCCTAAAGAAGATTGACACGTATTATGTTCCTGATACCATGAAGAAACTATGGAGGTATGTTTTGAGAGCTATTATAGAGTATATTACTTTGGACCCTAGGTTTGATAGGGCTCATACCCACCACTTTGTTCTTTTGAATCATTTTTAGTGCAGCTATAAAATTTCTTTTCCTTTTTACTTGTTAACTTCTTTGAGCAAGGCAGTGGTTAGCTTCAAAAAGAAGCCTACTGATAATCCCGTGTTGCATGAGGGGCTCCTGTTGCTTATTTATTGAGCATTTTAAGGCCTAGTCTATTAGCAAGGCTCCCCCTTAGACTAAGAATGTGACCTCTGGAAGCTCTAGCTTCTCTTCAGACTTGGATGAAATTTAGAGCTTTAGCTTTGAGGATGATGTGATTTCTTTCAATGATAAGAAAGGCACCCAATAGGTCAAAAAATCACCTTCCTCCATCACCCCTAGTAGAAAAAGTCCTAGGGATCATGGGCAGAAGCATCCTGTGAAGGATGTGAAGGATGATAGTGATGAGGAGGAGGATGTGGAGACAAAAGAGGAGGAAATTGAGATGTAGGAGGAAAATAAGGATGATTGTGGAGAGAATAAATGCAAGAGGGAGGGTCTGGAGGATGAGATAAAGTAGAAAGAATGGGATATGTCTTCGTTGCCTCTTTCACCTATCCATATTCATGCACAACCTGAGGAACAAAATTTGGATTTTGAGATAGAGGGTGGGGAGGTGTAGGTAAATAATAGGAAGAAAGCTTGGAAAAACTTTAGAGTTAGGACCTCAAAAATGGGCATTTTAGAAAGGCCATGATCTCGCAGGTCCTCATGGATAACCAAGAAGAGATGAGGCTTGAAGAACCCATAGACCCGATGATTGTGGCAATTTTAGACAAAGCAAAGGAAACTAGGTTGAATCTCCTAAATAATGCCCACAATAGCATGATTGATAACTTCAGATCAATCAAGTGGCTTTTCCATGAGTTGGAGGAGGTCAAAGAGTAGGTGGATCATATGGATTTTAATAGGAATGGAGTGGACTCTGATAAAAAAGAAGGCAACGAAAAGAGGCTTAGTCTAGCTAAGAGAAGGATTAACAAACTCAAAATTAAGCTCTTGAATTAGATGATTTCAATGCTTAGCTCCATTAATAGCAACATCATATCCTTAATGGACTGGATCAAAGACATAGCTATGAAGGATGATGAGGATGGAAAAGACAGAGATGAAGCCAGAATGGGGGTTGACACTACTATGGACAACATCGACAATGATCAGGACTAGGAGGATCAAAGGGAGCACTAGCATGAGGCTAAGGAGAACAAGATGCAATAATCCTCTGCTTGTTCTTTTGTTTCTTCTTGTGCCCTTTTTTGGCTTTTTGTAAGGGCTTTTGCCCTGGTCGTTTCTTGTGGTTTTTGTTCTTGGTCTTTTCTATGGTTTTAGTCTGTTGGCTGGGCCTTGTGCTTATTATCAACCTTTGAAATGGTACTTTTTTGGCTGGGCTTTTCATGCTTATTATCAGCCTTGTTTATGTTTTAACTCTTGGGTTTAAGGGTCCCTGTAAAACCTGTTTATCTAATAAAAAACAAGGTATTAAGAACTCTTCTTCATATTTATGCAATTAATTTTTTAGTAATTCAAGAGATAAGATGCAATCCAAAAAATGATATAACTTTGGATGGACTTGTGGGAAAATTAACTACTTTTGAATTGGATAACTTTGATAACTATGCTTCTAATCCTAGCAACTTTAAATTTGCATTCAAAGATAAACTAACTCTTTGACATAGTGCAAGGTTGGAGAATCCCTAAAGGGGATGTCTAAAGCCCAAAAAAATAACAACACAATGAAAAACAACAATAATTCAAGATCTAATACCAAATCACAAATTTTATTCATAAAATAACTGATTACATGCAATATGCCCAATTTTAAGGTCTTCTAGGTTAGGGCCAATACAAATAATAATTACAATATCAATTCTACAAGATCCCACAAGATCTAATGTACAATCCCAATCCCATCTAGTCCAAATCCACAACTACATAAGAACACCAAGAAGAATCCACACCTGTAGCCTTAGGTCCACCAAGAAATCCTCTGGTTCTCAAGCTACAACTACTAGCTCTTCAAAGTTTGGATCTACCCTTCATCCTCTTCTCCAAGCTAGATGATAATGCATAAAGACTCCAAAAAACCCCCCTACTTATACCAAACCAAGACACAAGTCAAACCAATTCATTATAAATTAAATTAAATCCCTAACATTAAATATGTGTTGAGCCACAAGTTGGCTACAACAAGAATTAAATACCAAAATTTGCCTCACAGACAACTCAATACCAATAGGAACTAATACCAAGCCAAGTGTTAGAAAGACCAAGCCAAGCATTAGTAAATTCCAAGCATTATCGATATCCCAGATCATGTCGAGTACCAAAGTGTATGCCAAGCTCCTAGTGCATGAACCATAGTGTATGCCAAGCTCTAAGTATCTTTCATGCTCCCTTCAATGACTAAGCAGACTCAAGAAAAACTACTAAAAAGCTCATAGAGAAAACCAAGCTCCCAGTATCATCTAAGCACCCTAATATTTTTTGAATATCTTCATTAACTAAGTCACTCACTTAACACAATAACCAATCCAACTTAGTATTGACCAAGACACACTTCCTTCTTCATTTGGGTTCCCAAAATCCAAAGCCAAACCATACCATCCTACAGGATTGCAAGCCAACTAGGGATGCTCTTACATCACACACCCTAGGTTAGAAAAGATGTTCTTAATAGCTAGAAGAACATCTTTTGGGATTCAACACATAAATACCAAACTAGTTCTTCACATACATATCCTTTAAGTCTTTAACTTCTACACTCTATCCTTTGAAAATTCTCTATCCTAGACTGAATAATCAACTTGTAGAACTCCTTGGTATAATATTTTACAATCATATCTTTCTACTTTAGAGTCTACAAACTCTTAAACAACTCAAGTTCATAATTAGTAGGAATGAACTTAGCCTTCAATTTAGTCACCATCAATCTCCATCTAGTGATATTCATTTCACCTTCTTCTTCTCTATCTCTTTGCAATTCTTTCCACCAAGGAGAAGCATGTCCTTTCAAATTAGTTTGTGCCAACCTCAATCTAACCAGATCCTCAATATCCTCAAGATTAAATTAGTCTTCCAATTTTCCAATCCAATCAATCAGGTCTTGTGAAGTACCTAAGAAATTAGAAACCTCCATCTTATGCTTCAATTTCAACTAAGATCCAGGTCTAGCAAACTGGCCAATCCTAGTACCGATAGGTCTCTCCACATGATTAGTTTTTTCCTCACCACTAAATCTAACAACTTCAAAATTTTCAGCAACTTTTTGATAGCCATCATCAATATCCACATTCCTAGGTACACCACCTGAAGCAGTCACAATTTTAGCAATCATGTCACTCTTCATTAATGCAATCTTAGATCTAAATTCTACTCTAATCTTTTCTGAGATCCTTTCTTCCACAACATCACTAAGATCATCAATTAGCCTAGGGTCTTGTCTTCTTAGAGGAATCTTCCAAAATTATTTAAAACCCTAAGCAATAGGTCTACCAATCTAGAAGATCAATGAGCTCAGTGAGATCAACCTCTCTAACCCAAGATCCTAGTGCACACTGCCTCAACTTCATCAATCAATTCACACACTCAAGAATAGCCTTTTCTCTGATACGACCTAATGTAGTAAAAGGCTGGAGAATCCCCAAAGGGGATGTCCAAACCCCCAATAAATAGCTGCACAAAAAAAAAGCAACAATAATGCAAGATCTGATACCAAATGACAACTCTTTATTCATAAAATAACTATTTAGGTGCAATATTCCCAGCTATAAGGCCTTCTATGTTAGGACCATATACAAACAATAATTACAATATTAGTTTTGCAAGATCCTATAAGATCCAAGTTACAATCCCAATCCCAGCTAGTCCAGATCCACAACTAGATATGAACACCAAGAATAATCCACACTTGTATCCTTACGTCCACCAAGCAATCCTTTGGTTTTCAAGCCACAACTACTAGCTCTTTAGAGTTTTTTCTACCCATCATCCTCTTCTCCAAGCTAGATGATAATGCCTAAAGACTCCATAAAACCCTCCTACTTATTCCCAACCAAGCCAAAAGTTGGTCTAGTTCATTACAAATTAGTTTAAATCACTCACGTTAAATATATGTTGAGCCACAAGTTGGCTACAACACAAATTAAATACCCAAAGTTAGCTCATAGACAACTCAACACCAATAAGAACTAGAACCAAGATGAGCATTAGAAAGACCAAGCTGAGCATTAGTAAATTCCAAGCATTTCTAAGCTCCTAAAGCATGCCAAGCACCATAGTGTATGCCAAGCTCCTAGTACATACCAAGCACCATAGTGTCTGTCAAGCTCCAAGTACATTTTGAGCTCCCTTATATGACCAAGAAAATTTGGGAAACACTACTAATGAGCTCCTAGTATCTATCAAGTGCCTCAATCTTTGCTAAATGTCTTCATTAACTGAGTCACTTGGTTAACACAAAAATTAAACCAACTCAATATCGAATGAGTCACATTTTCTTCTTCAACTAAGTTTCCAAACTCCAAATCCAAACCACACCATCCTATAGGATTGCAAGCCAACTAGGGATTCTCCTACATCACTCTTGGTAGAAAAGGAGGAATCTCAAAAGGAAAATAGGTTGATAGTGAAGAAGAAGATGATACTGATGATGAACTTGAAGTCATTGAAGCCCTGCTTACAAAAAGATTACCAAAAGGGAAAGATAAATTTAAAGGCAATGTTCCATTAATTTGTTTCTCATGTGAAGAATTTGGTCATATTGCTGCAAGATGTCTAAATAAAGAAGATGGAGATGAGAGAAGAAATAATAGGTTGAATGCAAGAAAGACTTCAAAAATTACAAGGACTAAAAATACAAAGGTAAGAAATCTTGTTACATTGCCAACGATTTTGATTGTGATGATAATGAATAAGTACTCTATATTTCTATTAAGGATGAATTTGATAATGATGAAAATGAAAAGATGACACTTATTTCTCATGTTAGTAAAAATGATACATTGATAATAGATAGTGGTTGTTCTCATCACATGACTGGTGATAAAACTAAGATTGAACATTTAGAACACTATAATGGTGGAAGTGTTAGGTTTGGAAATAGTGAACCATGTTATGTAAAAGAAGAATCATTCATAGCATTAACTAAAGGAATCAAATGTGACAATGATTATTGGGTTGAAGGACTAAGATACAATCTACTAAGTGTGGCACAAATGAATAACATAGGATATAAGGTAGAATTCATGAATGGAAAAGCTAAGTATTGGATGGTAAAGGAAACCTAGTTGGGACTGGCCATCAAACAAAAGGTAACTTTTTTGTTGATGACTATTCTAGGATGATGACTGTAATATTCTTAAAAGAAAAATATGATGCTCTTCAAAAGTTCAAATGGTATTTTGCTAGAGTTGAGAAGGAAAGATGAAAGAATTTGAAATGTCTAAGATCAAATTAAGGAGGTGAATTCATCTCAAATGAATTCAATGAGTTCTACAATGAAATAGGAATCAAAATACAAGTATTAGTACCTAGAACACCAAAGTATAATGACATAGTAGAAAGAAGGAATATATCTATCATGGAGTGTGCAAGCACACTAATGATTGAGAAAAATGTTGCACCTAAATACAATAGAGAAGCAATCATCACAATAGTTCATACACTAAACCAATTTCAACTGAAGAAAGGTATAGACAAAAAGCCTTATGAATTATGGTATGGGTATAAGACTAATGCTTGTTATTTCAAACTATTTGGAAGAAAATGTTATATCTTGAAATATATAAGGAAAGGAAAGCTTGATGCAAAAAGTGATGAAAGCATATTCCTAGGTTACTCCAATAAGAGTAAGGCATACAAATGTTTGAATCTTACTAATCATAAATTTATTGAAAGTGCACATTTGAATATTGATGAGTTTGTAAAAAGAAGTGAAGAAAAGAGAAGCATGGAACCTAAAAACTATAGAAAGGTTGTTTCCTATGAGGAGAACTCGATACTTTACCCTAGTCACAAACAATTGAAGCCAAGAAAAAACCATAAACAAAGGCACTCGAGTCATAGGAAAAGGAACCTAAGTGATAGAAAAAGGCACCCAAGTCACAGATAGAGAAATTTTGAGTCACAAATAAAGGAAATCAATTCACAGATAAAGGAGCCCAAACAAAAGGCAGAAGATCAAAAGCATGGAGAACCAAGTGAACCTAGTTTAGAAAAAAGAAGGAAATAACCTAAGTTTGAAAAATATGTCATAAGACATCATGTACCTAGAAAAATAATTGGAGGAGAGATATATGGCATACTAACAAGGAATAAATTAAAAAGGTACATGTTTTCTTAGTGAATTTGAACCTAGATCTTTAAAAGATTCTTTAGAAAATGAAGATTGGATAGATGCAATGAATGAAGAAATTGGGCAAATAGAAAAGAATAATACCTGGTCTCTTGTACTTGGACCTAAGGGTAAGAATGTGATTGGTACAAAGTGGATATTCATAAATAAGTTAAATGTGAAAAGAGGAGTAACAAGGAACAAGGTAAGGCTAGTATGCAAAGGATATGGAAAAGAAGAAGGTACTGACTATGGACAAACATTTTCCTTTGTTGCAAAACTTGAAGGAGTCAAAATACTACTAGCATATGCTACACATAAAGGATTAAAAGTATATTAGATGGATGTAAAATCAACTTTCTTAAATAGAATCCTCGAGGAAGAAGTCTACATTGAATAGCCTGAAGGTTTCATTGATCCAAACAAAAGAGACATAGTATGAAAACTACACAAAGCACTATATGGACTAAAACAAGATCTAAGAGCATGGTATGAAAGGTTGCATGGATATTCATTAAGAATTGGTTTTGAAAAAATAAAATCATAATAATAATTTCTATATAAAGGAAGGATTCTAGGACAAGATATTACTAGCAGAAATATTTGTGTATGATATCATATTTGGAGGACATGAGACATTATGCAAATAATTTACTAAAGAAATGAGGAAAGAATTTGAAATGTTATGTTTGGAGAGAGAAAAATATTTGTTGGCATACAAGGTCATCATATGAAGGATGGCATATACATCAGTTAGTTAAAGTAAATCAAGTAAATGTTGAAAGCATTTGGAATGGAAGATTCTAAACCATTTGGAACACCTATGTCTACTAGACATAAACTATCAAACAATATTGAGAAACTTTAGTATGTGGTACACACCATACCTGATATTACATTGGTAGTTGACATAGTTGCAAAGTTTTCTACAAATCCTAAAGAAAATCACACGATGACAGTAAAAATGATTCTGAGGTACCTAAAAGGAACTAAAGAATATGGTTTATGGTATAAGAAAGGAGAAAACCTTGAATTAAGAACCTTTATTAATGCATATTGGGTAGGAATCATTGATGATAGAAAGAGCACCAATGGAGGAGCATTGTTTCTAGGAAAGAGATCAGTATCTTGGACAAGAAAGAAGTAGAATTGTATATCTCAATCAACAACAAAGGCAACATATGTTTCTATAGTTATTAACCATTCTAACATAATATGGATCAAGAAATTATTTTTAGGAATGAAGGAAGAAATAAATGAACTAGTGGTTAGCTATTGTGAAAATACAAGTGCAATCAGTATATCCAAAAACTCTATGATGCACACAAAGAAAAAACACATTGCAATCAAGTATCATTACTTGAGGGAATTGGTTCAAGACAAAGAGGTAAGATTAGAATATGTGAACACCAAGGAGTAGATAGTAGAAATATTCACTAAGACATTACCCAAGGATGCATTTATGTATCTAAGAGGGTAAGTGAGGGTTATTCCCCTATTTGATGCTCACTAATGCATAAGATGGTGATACATCAACCAAGTTTCATTGAAGATCTATCAAGTTGATGTAGATTGTCACACTTCAGGTGTGAAATTTAGAACATATTGCATGTGAATTAGTACAAAAGGTACATAGTAAATTCAAAGTATGTATCCTTTGACATTTGATTTTAAAAAGGGAGAGTTTAGTATCTCAAGAGGGAAAGTATACAAATGATGAGATAATATAGCAGAGGGAGAATAATGACAAAAGTACAAAGTGAAATGGTGACAAATGTAAGAGGAAGAATTCATATGGAAGCTTCTAAGACAAATCCAAGCATAATCACAAAGGGAGTTGGTATGGACAAGAATCAGAATGAAACCAAGGATATTATCTAATTGCTCATACTTTTATCATTGTATGATTGACATGTTGTGTTGCATCAATTCCAAAGAGGGAGATTGTTGGATACAATTCTTCAAATTGTATGTTGTCATTGATGTTACAAAAATGTCAGTATTAATTGACCAATTCATAGTGTTAACCAAGTGGTTGATCATCAAAGAAAATCATAGTGTTAATTGAGTGGCCATTCCTTAAAGGAATCACAGTGTCAAATGAGTGGTTAGGCATCAAAGGAATTAGAGTGTTAACTGAGTGGTCGAACATAAAAAAAAATCACAATTTTAACCGAGTTGTTGGGCATCAAAGGAATCATAATGTTATCTGAGTGATTAATCCCAGCATTAACTAAGTATCAATTGATTACACTTGTTAATTCATTGACTAATTGAGGCCTACTAGTTGGATGTTTAATAATTATTTGAAAAGGTATTCAAGCCGACTTGAAAAATCTTATGATATATAAGAGACATCAAAAAGAAAAAGTAAATGGTGAGAGTGAGTAATGTGGAAAAAGATGGATATGTGATAAAAATAGGAAGAGAAGACAAGTGCAGAAGATAAGAAGCATAGAATATTTTAATCATCAATGATCCAAAAGTCAAGCCAAACAGAGATCTGAATCTGAAAAAGAAGTTTCTTCATAAATTAGGTCAAACTATTGTTACCTTCTAACCACTCCTAATAGGGTGAACTATATCCTCTAACAAGGTCATACTTAATAGTATGTATTATAACCTTTAACAAGGTTGGCTCCTAATAGAGCTAACTTTAGAATAATGAAACATATTGTAACTAGTTACATGGTGGTTTTCCCAAATTGGGTCTCTACATTAAATCTTAGTGTAATCTATGTTCATGTTATTTTTCTTTATGCTTTATGTTTTTGCAACTAAGTTACTAAAGGTTAATATGGATTAATAATCATAAGACTTCTTTGTTAACCAAGTTACAAAAAAAACTTAGTTTTAACTGAGCTGAATAAAGAATTGCATTATGAGTGAAAATTTTGTTTTGACATTTAGGGGTAGGGAACTATTTTTTAGTAACCAATTCACCCCTCCCCTCTTAGTTACTCTCTTCATTTCCAACAACACTATGTATAGAGTGCATATTAGACAAGGCACTAGTAAGACCCCCTCTAAACTTTGGTTTGTACATGCACCTACTGTAGATTAATTTAGAATCTTTGGAAGTAAATTCTATATTAAAAGAGATGATACATTGGAAAGTTTGATTATATAAGTGAAGGAATTCTTCTTGGATACTCACTAAAAACAAATACATGTAATATTTTAATTAGAGATAAAAGACTATTGTTGAGAGTGCTAATGTGAGAGTTGAAAAAAAAATAGAATTCAAGAAAGGATATTTGATTATAATTCTAACAAGGAAACTAATAGGTAGAATGTTGAGCAGAAATTGTTTTATGAAACTAACACTAATTTTGAGACTAAATTAAGAGAACATAGATTGAAACCTAAAGTAGAAATCAAAATTGAACAAAAGACACCTAATAGGAATGTGGCAAAGAATCACCTTGTTGGATAGATCATTAGAAGCAAAGACAAATGAGTTATGACAACAAATAAGGTACATGAAGAATTGTGTTTAATTTCTCAAGCTAAACCTAAGAATATCGATAAAGCTTGTAAAGATGATTATTGGATAAAAGCTATGAAAGAAGAATTGGATCAAATTAAAAAGAACAAGACTTGGGAATTTGTTCCTACACCTAAAGATAAGAATGTTATTGGAACTAGATGAGAATTTACAAAAAATATATGAATGAATAAGGTGAAGTTGTAAAAAACAAAGAAAGATTGGTATGTAAAGGTTATTCACAACAAGAAGGAATTAATTTTGAAGAAAATTTTGTAACTATTGCTAGACTAGAGGCAATGAAATTTTTTTTGGCTTATGTAGCTAACAAGAACTTTAAAGTTTATTAGATGGATGCCATATGAACACTTTTAAATAGAGAATTAGAAGAAAATGTATACATTGGACAACCTATTAGTTTCCCTTTGACAAATAAATATGATAGGTATTGTATGGATTAAAACAAGCACCAAGAGCTTGGTATGCAAGATTGGATAAATATTTGACAAATTTGGGAGTTGTGAAAGGTAATGCTCATAGTAAGTTGTATATGAGAAAGAATGACAAAGGATTAATTATTGTTGTAGTATTTGTGGATAACATCATTTTTGGAGGTAATGATGAAGCAAGTGAGGCATTTTCAAAAGAAATGGAGAAAGAGTTTAAGATGGGTATGATTGGAGAAATGAAATACTTCTTGGGATTGCAAAATCTACAACACAATGATGACATTTTTATATCACAAATGAATTACATTAAAGATTTTTTGAAAAAATTTAGATTGAAAAATTACAAACCTATTGAAACACCTATGGTAACTAGATGTAAGTTATCTAGAAAAGATGAATCCACTACCATTGAATAGAAAAATTACAAATCTATGGTTATTGGATTGCAATACTTGTGGAATTATGGCAAAGATTTCATGTAGATCCTAAAGAGGCACATTATGTATTAGTAAATTAAATTTTCAAATATTTGAAAGGAACACTTGATTATGGATTATGGTATCACATATCACATAATTTCACTTTATGTGCATATACTAATGCTGATTGGGAAGGAAGTGTAGATTTTAGAAAGAGAACCAGTGGTGGAGAATTATTCTTGGTAGGAAGATTAGTTTCTTGGTTGAGAAAGAAACAAGATTGTATCTCACAAAGTACAACAAAAACTAGAGTATGTAGTGGCAAAAAAAATTGTAATCAGATTATTTGGATAAAAGAAATGTTGAAAGACATTGGGATATAATTCACTAAACCTATTATTAGAAATTGTCATAACACAAGTCTTGTAAGTATGTAAAATAATATAGTATTACATTCAAAGGAAAACCATATATCTATTCAGTATCACTTTTTGAGAGAGAAAGTTACAAAGAAAGAGATAAGATTGGAATATGTTAGTAGAAAAGAGAAGGTAGCAGTTATATTTACAAAACCTTTGGCTAAGGTCACATTTTAGTATTTGAGAGGTATGTTTGGGGTTATGCCCCAACCTACTTCAAAGTAGTTGATGCAAAGATAGCATCAGTCCAGGTGGTAGAAGATTACTATTTCTTTATCTAGACTGAATTCTTGATGCTTCCTCTACGGGAGAGTACCTGAATTTGACTTGAGTCATTGAGAACTCTTAGTATTGGTATTCTATAGTATCTTTGGACATTGGAGCATAAAAAAATTGTTTTAGAAATAATTGAACTTAGAGAATTGACATAATGATACCTTTTTCATTAATGTAAATGGGGGAGATATGCTATATACATGAAAAAAATCCTTTGTAATACATCATATATACATGGAAATCATCCTTTGGTGTGTATGTTTGGGGAGAGATACTTGATATGACATTTGGAGAGATGTGTATTTGATTGATGAAGAGGATTATATTGATGAAAATAATTATGAAAGATGTTGATGCATGGGGGAGATGAACACCTTCCTTATAAATGTTGGAATGAAATTTATGACTAGAATGAATGGGGGAGAAAAGGTAGATAAGGAGGAAGTATATTTGCTATTTTTTGAAGCTTAGATGTTTTTCATCTATGTTTCCATCAAAACCAAAGGTGGAGATTGTTAGAAAAAATTTTAATTGTATTCCTATAGGGAAGTATATTAGCATTGTTGGAGACATCATTCAAAGCTTATGTGTTACATTCATGATAGTGTTTTCCATTGATGTCAACATGATAGTGATTATTTAGTGAAGACTCCCATAGTTATAGAGGAAGAAGTGTTGGCATGGTTTGAGTGTTAAGATAATATTATGTGCACCTAAGATACAATATGTCTAGATGCTACAATTAAGAGTATGTACACAAGTATGAAGAATTGATAAAGTTATGAATATTTTGGTGAAGGCAGCTTTTAGAAAGCATTTCTAGAAAGTGGGTACTATTGTTTTGATTCTATCTTCTCTTAAAAATGTAATTGGCTTGAGAAAACTAAGATAGAGGTTGAAGACATGTTAGAGATGCCTTTTTTCATATAGCATAATTTGGAGATCATAGAGTAAAAAGTTATAAAAACTACGAGTCAACAGTTTGTGTGTAATCTTGGTTAAGTGTAAAAATATAATGTAATGTACATATTGTAACATATTAAGATGGTCATATATTATAAATGGAAATTGAAAAAGCCACATGGTCAAATTAATAATTTTATAAAGGATTTGGTATAAAAAAGGTTATTTTCTTATGGATAGGCATCCAATGCATATATTTTGTAATGTATGGTATGCGATTATATCTTTGTAATATATATTGTGAGAGATTGGTATAAAAATTTGTGAATATCAGAACTGAGATTGGTGTTGTTGAGGCACATTGTACTTAAAGGGAATTGTATTTGGCAAGACATGTTCCCAATTGAATAGTTGTTGCTTCATATTGTATTATTCAGAAGGAATAGTTTAGAGGCTATTTGGATAGTGGGTTCAATTGCCCTCCATTCAACTCCTCATAGGGACTCATATATATTTATTGTAATTCATTGAATCCTAATAGGTTCTACCCTCTCACAAGAAATTTTTATATTAGTACATAATTTTTTGGGCACCATCCCCACTAGGGTTTTCTCTCTGATCAAGGGTTTCTCTAGTTAGAAAATCTAGTTTTATTGTACATGATTATCTTTCTATGGTTATTGCATCTGCTATTTACATGTTTTAGAGTTAATAAAGATATTGAGATTTTTTTTAATTATATAACTAATTCACCCCCTCCTCCCCTTCTCAATTATATTGGTGGACTTTAATTTCTAACACCTCCAACTTTGTAAGTGTATAGTTGATCCCTCTTTATATAGACATTTGTGGCTTCCATCATATGTAACCTAATTAGGGCTTGAAAACTTATGTAATCCTTGATCAAATTAATCAAAAATTATTATTCCTCCTCATCATTAAGAACATTATGCCTTTATTTTATTAGCTCATACATGTACCTTGTGATCCATAAATTCATCCATCAATCCAATAGATCTTACCTAATATTTGGCTTGATCTTGGTAAACCATCAGCAATATTAAACAACATAAAATTTTGTGCAATTAAAAATTTGGATAGGCATTATATGTCACTTAGTAAACACTAATTCATTTTCTTAGTAATATGTTGTCCTTTGGTGATATACTTTCTCATTCATACCTTTTCTTAGTATCCATATATTGCTCGATTACTACTACGCTTCATGCTCATCCTAGTTGATGACTTAAACTCCATTTGGTGTCCATAAATGTTTGATGTCAAGGTTCATTGAAATCTCTAGCTTACATTAACCTACCTTATTGTTTGCCATAGTTCTGCACTTATGACAACACTAAAGGGACTTAGGAGTAGAACATATTCACACTCTTCTAGTTCTAATTCCATGAATATAGTCAAAGATACAAAGGACTAAAACTCCTTTTCGAGTTTGAGGTCTTGAGGGCACAATATGATCCTAGTAAATTTTTAAAAGATAATCTACATCTAGGGTTGGGATTTTTACATGCGCCAACACTAGAATATTTTTGGAAAAATTGTAAAGATGATATCATGATGAGCAAAAATTCTTAGTCAAGGATTAATATAGAGTAGATTATTTTGTATGGAGTAAATGTAGATGTTGATGACTTAGTTAATGATAAGTTTGAATTACATGATCCAAATTACTTGAAGAAAATTAAAGGGAATTGATTGAAACTCATCAATTGGGATGTTTCATAAATAGATGATCTCAATTTATATATGTCACTAGTAGTGAAGAGAGCTCAAAAATGAGTTGAACAAAATAAAGATACAAAGAAGATAGAAATATCCACACAATCACCACTAAATCTATCATAGAGACAAACATAAGAACCTACCAATATTAATCCTATAGGATGATCAACACAAATATCTTCTCAAGTTGCTAGAAGAGATGGTGAACCTCTAGAAAAGGAACATAGATCAAACCTACCTTGTCATGCCCTAAATTTAGCAGGAAAAAACACAACCAACAAATTTTTTTTTTTTGAAAGGTGAAATAGAAGTATTATGTATAGATCTTTACTTGTTTGAATATTCTTCCAAACTATGATGTGTCTAGATAATAGGAATTTACAATTTCGATCATTGAGTTTGGAGATGTCAAAGGTAGTTGGTGTAAAGGATTTTTTTTTTAATTATTTGAAATCATGTACATCAAGTTTTCATGGGAGACCATTCATTAACTAAATAACTATGTATGACATAATAGCTAGGCAATGTTATCATATTAGAATTCACATCCTATCCTTGAAGTGAGACATATGTAAGTATGAAACAAAAATTCTGCATCAATGCCATTATAATGGTTCCATAGTTGCTTTTGTGAAGATGTTTGATAATTTCCCTAGGTAAATGACCTTCACTCATTACATTCTATGTCCTATTTTGATCCTAAATTATTATGGTAGGACTATTTTAAGGTCTAGCACTATGTTCCTTAACCACTCCAATCAACTAGGTGTTTTACCAATAAGTATTTTAAATCATTTATCATTTATTCATTTTCCAATTTTGTATGATGTTTTATGATTTACCAATCCTTTATTATTATTAGGAAAATATGCCATTAAATGAAAAAAAAAGGTAATATGAAAATTCAATTAAGAATTATGATTCTTAGCCTATTCCTCCAAATAATAAATTTATGTTTCTAACTAGAAAACATTACTTAATTACCAACTACTTAATCTTGACTAATAAATATACCTACCAATCCACTAATATCTATATGTAAAATTGTTACTTTATAATTACTAAATAAATCCTACAATATAATGTCTATTCACTACAAATAAATTATTCTATATTTTGTTTAAAACACTAAATGCCTACTAATTACTTTTATCTTACTAACTACTATCATAGGTCTCACCACCCTAACATTCTATTAATACTATTTAATAAGAGCTTTCCTAAAATCTTAATAACCCCAATTAATAATATGCATTCCCCAATCATCCTAATAATTCCATTTAACAAAATGCATTATTAATCTAATTATCACTTAATCATAACTTTAATGGCTTAAGTTCAATATCTAACTATTCCTATGTCGTAACATTTACTTCTAACATAAACTACAGATGCCCCACCCCAACTTAAACATTGTTTAAACCCTTAAATCTTCCCAAGCATATTCTTGTCCAAGTCTAGGGTTACGTGACCCCTTTCTTCTCCCTCCAAAAAGGATTAGACAATGATGATTTTACCTCCCTCCTAAAACACCTATTTGCAAGGTCTAGACAACATTGATCCCAAGGTGTCATAAACCTGACATGGGTCATGTTTCCCAACACCTAACTACTCTTCTCCTCTTTAGAAGAATGTGGCTCATCCTTCCTAGGTGTGATGGGGTTGTAAGAATTCAAAGTTTTAAATCTTGCAAAATTTCAAGTTTGTTAGGCACCTAGGAAAATATATAAGTCTTATGTCATGTCAAAAAGAGTCTTCATCATTGCCATTTCACATAATCTCAAAATGTGACAAGGAAAGGTCACCTAGTGAGGACCACAACCCCCTGTTCCCATGGTAAAATATGGTATCTTTGTTGGAAATATTCAAGATATAATAGGTTATTGAGAGGGGAGGGGTGAATCAGTAACAATACAACTTTTAAGTCAATTCAGAATAACCATATACAACATTTACTCATCTAGCCTGCTACATAAAAGAACTATTAAACATTTAAACCATATATGCACAGAGATTTGGTGACCTAGAAACCTTCCAAAATAGAAAGTAAAACTGGGGTGGGGATGATACCCACAAAGCTTCATTACTGCAGTATGAAGTTGGCCGGTTAAGGCTTACAATGATCACTTTTGGTGATCTACCCTATTAGGAGCACAGAGGATTGCTAGATCCACCTTGTTAGAGGATTTACAAACATACTTTACAAGTATGAACTCTGTTAGGAGATTTGAATAAAGATGGTTAAGTCTACCCTGTTAAAGGATTTACAAAAATGATTCACCTGTTAGGATGAACCAATAGATCAACTTACAACTTGACCTTGCTGAGTATTCTTTTTTTCTGATGAATTCGCATATCATATCTTATGTCCCTCCTTTTTGAAATATTCTATATCTTGTATGTCTTTCTTGTATCTATCTATATATTGAATGATATAATACATTACATAAATATACCATTCCAATAATTATTTATGCAAGGTCGGCCAAACACAAGTAAACAAAATATAACTAAGTTGGCCAAATGGTAAAATAAACTCGGGTTCTTTAGACAGACTTGATGACCTTCTGATACGCGGCATCCACTACGTTACTCGACATCATCATGCACTTGATAGAGGTAGGGGCTCGGTTCATACTAGTCATACAACATTGCCTGGAACTCGGTAACCATTTGTGACTCGGTAGATATAGTGTCACTCGGTAGAAACTAACTTCTTCATTAACCTCCTGAGCTCGATTATCACTAAGTGCTTCCTCACTCAGTTAATACTGAGTGCATCTTTACTTGGTTAACACTAAGTGCAACTTTACTCGGTTAATACTGAGTCCTTCTTCACTCGGTTAGAACTGTGTCTTCGATGCTTGGTTTGAACTGTGTCTTCAGTGCTCGGTTTGAACTGTGTTGCCATCACTTGGTCTGCACTGTATTACTTGGTTTGAACTATGTTGCCATCATTCAGTATGCACTGTATTACTCAGTTTGAACTGTGTTTCCATCATTCGGTCTGCATTGTATTACTCGGTGCTTGGTTAGAACTGTGAGTGTTGTCAGTAATGGCAAATAACTTTATGCCAACAATCTTTCACTCTTAAAGGTGATGCCTGGGTCATATGGGTTGATCAGTATTTAAGATTGATATATATATATATATATATATATATATATATATATATATATATATAAAGAAAAATAAAATAAAATAAAATTATAAATTCAACACACTTAAACCAAGACAAATAAAGAATATCTATATATATATATATATATATATTATATTCTTTATTTGTCTTGGTTTAAGTGTGTTGAATTTATAATTTTATTTTATTTTATTTTTCTTTGTACCATATTTTGATTTGTATATTTATATATGTCACTTTCAAAAATCTTGTGACTTTAGGAATGACTTAGGAGACCTAGTGTTAACCATTTTATATTATAACTCCTAAGCCTTATAGGTTCTTACTAGGAGTATCAAGTATATTCCCTTATGTTTTATTGGTTTGTAATCTTGGGAAAGGAATTATTTTCTTTCCCCATACATTTTCTAGAGGCATAATATTGCACCTACAGGATTGTTTCCTTATGCATTTGGACTATGTATTCTTTTCAAGCCATTTTTCTTTTAATCCTACCATAGAATTTTAGTGAATATGTTTGATGATGTGATGGTATTATCTAACCTAGGAATTTATTAGAACTTGGAATCCAAATGAAATAATTTTCACACACATGAAAAAAACCATCAAATATGATAAATTTCTTCCTTTATATTGAAAACATAACGTATACACTTACAATGCAATTGTCTATGTTTTGATTTAAATAAACTATATCAAAAGAAACATAACCACTATGAAATATTCCCACCAATTGATTTATAAGAAGAAGTGTCTCATTTACATGATTGTCCATATTACATCAAACCACATAATGTAAAAACTTACAATGAATATTTCCTTACAAGTAACTATACACAAATTCTCAATCTTTCCTTATGTCATTTCATCAATATACAATGATAAGAATATCCCTCTTTACATCACAATGAAATAACCATGGAGACTTAACATCACAACACATTTTTTGATAACATGGGAAGATTTCTCTCTACACACTTGATTTTTCAACATTGTCAAGGGTGAAACCCTAATAGCTCCAAGGGATCCATCTTCACAAAACCTACAACCACACACAACTAGGAACCATAAAGGCTCACCTCCCATCCTAGGCTTCCATGAAGCCACTCATCGAGTAGGGTAAACAAGTCCAAATGGGACACACACACACACACGCACATGAGCGCGCGCGCGCGCACACACACACACACACACACACACACACACACACACACACACACACACACACACACACACAAACACACACACACGCACACATCACTTGTCAATACATGAAAACATATCACATAACATAAAACAAACCCTCCCATGGCTTGCACATTGATTCAGCATTGGAACCTTGAATATAGGGTGAAGGTGTGCTTTCAAAAAGGAGACTTCCTATATCATACCATATCTAAAATTAACAATTTTCCATGCCCTCTTGGGGCTTTTCACCAATCAAAAAAATTCCATGCCCTTTCGGGCCTTCGACAAACATCCTCCAAATATACCACCAACAACTATAGTTTCCTTGAAGCCCATACGCCATTAACTTCCTTTCTACACCATCTTTCCCTTATGACCCCAAAAGCAAGATATGAATGAATATGGCATACAATGGAGCCCATACTCCAAGGTTCTCAACTATATTTTAAGCCCAACTAAGCTCTTCACCTTGGACTTCTCTTTTATTCCCAAAGGCTGAGTGAAGCCCTCACAACCATAACAACACTTGACATTCAAATCAAAACAAGGAGATTCAAGAAAGAAAATCAAGAAATTTCATGAAACACAATGTACAATCAAACCATTACAACACAATACCAAGATTCATAGTAACAATACAAGATCTCATACAACACTCCATGCTTGCAGATTCATTATGCAATGCTAAAAGAAAAATGATCATGGTTTGAGCACCAACCCTTGTCCAAGCTAAAGGCAATGATAGTTGTTGTAGAGCTCCCTTAATCTCCCTCAAAACTCTAACTATGTCTAAACTTAGAGAGTGGGTGAACACTCCATTGATTTTTCCAAGACTCTCTAATAAGGCCTTCTCGCTAACTATTTTAGCAAAAGCACCAAGCCACTTCGTCTTACAAACTTGTCTCCCTCTAAGTTTTCTATATTTGGCTTAGTGAAAACATGGGAGAGAACACATGTGACAAGTCCATTTTCGAATTGATGGAAGAATACATGGGTAAAGGGCCCCCCTAGGCTGTCTAGTCACTATCATGGTCAAAATTAGGTCCCTAACATGTTATACTATCACATAGGTAACTCATTTTCACATTAAAAATAGTTTGGGACCACCTAATGACCCCTCAAAACCCTAGTCAAGTCTAAATTCGAATTTCCTTTGATTGTGACCCATCTTACACCTTGCCAAGTGGGTTTACTTACTCATTAACATGGTAATTAGTTTTAGGGTAAAATGCCACCATGACCAAAACCCTAAATGACATGTCATTACACACAAAATCCACAAGTGTCAAGTGACACATAGAAGCACATTCCATGTCACCATGACATGTTCTGAATGCAACTTTATGACTAAAAATTTCCACATACAAGAAAACTTACATTTACTAAATAAAATACACCACAATGAGGTTTTTGAATCTTCTAAGGATTTTCCTTGGTTAAACTGTATTCACATAGGTTTGAATCTTGTTTCCCCAAAAATTTCCATGATTCCACTTCCTACACATTAAACTCAAGCATCAGTAGTCCAAGGAGGTCATATAAATATATATCATAAATGAATATAATTTCAAATGTTATGTAATCTTATTAACATAATTCAATTAAATTTCCTTCCTAATCATTTCAAATAAGTCATTCAAAATGTTAAAATATCAAGATTTGCATATCATAAACCATCATAATCAAATCAATATTTATCTGCATATCACATTAAATAATTAATCATCATTATCAAATTAACATTTATCTACATATCACATTAAATAATAAACCATCATAATCAAACTAACATTTATCTGCATTTAGTAATTGAGTTAAAAATGGGGAGTGTTGGAAAGAGGGGGAAGAGCAATTTTCAAAATTCAAATTCTAAGCAGGGGGGGACTTCTCTAGAATGTTAGAACAAGGCCACTGGCCTGGGGCATGGGTCACATAAGGACAATCAAGGATCATTAGGCACAAGAGAGTAGGTGGAGAAAGATGATGGGGACCTAGATGCTCCACCCAAGGTGTCACACAAGATTCCATTGGTTCCTAAGACGGGTCTTCTAGGCCCTGCTAAATGATCATCACTTTTTAGGGTCAAGTTTATAGATAAGTCCTCTTTTCCACCAATTAAGATTCTCCCCAAGTCAAAGAAAGGTTCTTGTGCCATTCCCATTCCAGATGAGGTTGTGGATTATAGCATTGCATCAATGGCTTTGACTTTGGTTGGAAATTTTTTAGGGCCAAGGCCAAATATATATATTGAGAGGTCCTTTAAAAATAAGAAATGGGCCCTTAAAGGCCAAGTCTTTGTAACTACAATGGCTAAGGGCTTTCTATCTTTTGATTTTTCTTGTATGGAAGACCTCTCAAACATTCTATGTGAGGGGCCATAGGTTTTAGGTCATTCTACTTTGGTTCTTTAGAAGTGGTCCTCCAAACTAAATATGAATGATTCTTTCTTTGTGCAAGCCCTTGTTTGGGTAAGGCTTCCAAATCTCCCCTTAGAATTTTGGAATGAAGATGTTTTTGTGGGGTTAGTTAGATCTTTTGGGGAGCTTCTCTCAATATATCTGATCATAGCTTTGAAAAGATATCTTACCTACACTTGCACCTACATAGAGGTAAGGGAAGATGTGGATATGCCAAAAATAGTGGCGTTCCATTCTAAGCTAGGAGTGCATATTCAAAATTTGATTTATGAGTCTATTCTTTTTACATGTTTCCTTTTTTTTAAGTCTAGGCATAAGGAAAACCAATGTCCTAGGGCAAAGGCATAAAGGAATAAAAGTAGGACTTTTCATACCTTAGCAAAGGGTAAGAAAATGGTTTGGAAACAAAAATTGAATAAGCTAGAGAACCAAGAGGGGATTGAGGAAAAAAGAAAAGTCCTAGACTAGGAAGGAGAACAATTCATGATGATGAGGGAGGGTAGGGCTTCAAAAGAGGAGAAGGGCCAAAGGTGTTAGACTATAAGGATCATGATATGGAACCCCAAACCATGGAAAAGGAAAGTAAGGATTCTTTGATTGAGAAAGAGTAGGAGGTTGGTGTTCTAGAGGAACTCTAAATGGAGATCTCAGTAGAAGAATCTTTGGCCCCAATCAGAGAACCAAGGGGCCTCCTAAATGACTCTTTTTATAAATAAAGTGAAGGATATAAAGGAGAAGATGTTAGATAGGTAGGGTAGGAGATGGAAGTTGAGGCTCAGAATACTTTGGATCCCTCATTGGCTTCTTTGGAGCTAACTTCAGCCCCAATGCCCTGAGAAAGAAGGTGGTAGAGTTAATCAATAACTCCTCCTCAAAGCAATTGGAGGAATGGACAACTAGTTGCTCTCAAGACAATAAAGTCAAGGGGAGTGTGATTAAAAAGAAGAAAAATTAGAATCATGATCATCTTCAATTGACTCCAACAGCCACTAGAAGTAGGATCAAAGTAGATGTTGGGTTAAAACCTAAGTCTCTAGGAAGAAGAAGTCTGAATCAGGCAATTCAAGATGAGGCCAAAAAGAACTTGGCAGATGGGAGCCAGAGAACCATTAAGGAATGGTTTTTTAAAAAGAAATGAAGATCATATATTAGAATATTAGGGGCACAAATGGTGCCCATAAACAAGAGTTGGTCCGAAATATGATTAGAGATCAAAGCCCTAATTTTTTACTGATTCAAGAAACAAAGATGAGAAAAGATATGATAGGTAAACTATCTTTTAGTAGTAATATGAATAGTGAAGCCAGAGATTTGGAAGGAGTTATAGGGGGAGTTATGACACTCTTTGATAAGAAGACTTATTAGATCTCCACCATTCTTAATGAAGGTAATGCTCTTCTTAGTAAGGCTTCTAATGTGCATAGTCGTAAGTATTGGTTCATTCTAAATGTGTATGCTCCTAATACTAAAAGGGAAAGAAAGGTTTTTTGGGACAAGTTGATTGATACAATCCACAATAGTAATATAAATAAGGGTGTTATTATGGGGGATTTTAAGACCTCTCTTTTAGATGAAGAAAAATTAGGGTGGTTGGCCTCAGATCAGGAAAGCAAATTAGACCTATTTAATTTCATTAACAGTCTGGCTTTTTTGGACATTGATCTTTTGGGGGGACAATTCACTTGGTCAAATAGGAGAATTGGAGGGGATTGCATCTAGATTCATTTGGACAGAGCCCTCATTTCCCCAGATTGGATGCAAACCAATATGTGTAGACTTTCTCTTCTTCCTAGAGTTAGGTTGGACCACTCGCCTATCTCACTTTCATTTAGTCCTCTAATGGCCAAAAGGAACTTCCCTTTCTATTTTGAAAAGATGTGGACTTACCATCCAGATTTGGAAGCTAAGGTTTCCTATTGGTGAAATATAGAGGTGGAAGGTGTAGCAATGTTTAGGATAGCTCAAAATTGAAAAATGTGAAAAGAAACATCAAAGTCTAGAATAAGTAAAATTTCAAGCATATCTTTTAGGAGAAGGATGAGAAGATAGATCAGCTTCAAAATGTCCAGGAAAGGATTCAACAGGAAGGATACAATGATTAGATTAGGGTCGAAGAAAGAGCTATCCTATTTGATCTCCACAATATAATTAGTAGAGAAGAGTGCTTTTTGAGGCAAAGATCTAGAGTTAATTAGCTTAAAGAGGGGGGTTGAAATACCATGTTTTTCCATCTATCCACCTTAAAACATTGTGCTCACAATAGAATTTTGAGTATAAAGAGGAGGCAAGTTTCATTGACAAAGGAGAATGAGATCACGGATGAAGTTGTGCATTTCTTTTCTTCTCTCCTATCCAAGGATTCTTCACTTTCGCTAAAAGATCAAGAGGACATTTTGACTTCAATTCCATCTCTGGTACAAGAACATCATAATTCTATGCTCAAGGCTATTCCCTCCCTGTAGGAAATTTATCAAGCTTTGCTATCTCTCCCTTCTAACAAAGCTCATGGGCTAGATGGATTTTTGACTTTTTTCTTCTAGAAAAATTGGGAGGTGGTCAAAGGGGATGTGGTAAAAGTAGTATAGGAATTTTTTGGGGCCAAAAACCTTTTGAAGGAACTCAATGCTACTTTTTTGGTGTTAATCTCAAAAATTTTGTGAGTAGATACAATGGATAAGTTTAGGCCTAGAATTCTATGTAATTCTTTCTATAAAATCATTTCAAAAGTTTTGACTACTAGGATTCTCAGTGTTCTCCACTTGATTATTTCTCCACAACAAATTGGCTTTGTCCTAGGGAGATAGATCCTAGATTCTATTATGATGATTCATGAAGTTATTCACTATTTGGAAGCTGAGAAAAGGGAAGGATTTCTGCTCAAGTTGGACTTATCTAAAGATTATGATAGGGAGGACTAAGATTTCTTGAAACCTATTCTCTAGGATTTTGGTTTTGATGCTTAGGTTTGTAAACTTATTCTTCAACTTGTCTCTTCTCCCTCTTTGGATATTTTAATCAAGGAGCTCCCTCAAATTTCTTCTTCCCCTCAAGAGGGCTTAGGTAGGGTGATCCCTTACCCCCTATTATATTTATTATAATGGAAAAGTGTATTGGGAGGTTAATTTTGAGCAAAAGACAGGAGTGAAGCTTGCATGGTTTAAAGCCATCATTCAGATCAATTACCTTCACCCATTAGCAATTTGTGGATGATACTATTCTAGGAGGGGAAGCCATAGTTCAGGAGGCTAAGGTGATAAAGAGTTTGCTGGATACTTACATGAGGGGTTTATGATAGGCCATAAACTAGGAGAAAAGCTCAGTCTTTTTCGTAAATACCCCCAATTGAGTGACAAAGAAAAATTTCTTGAATACTGGGTTGTGGAGTGGGGTGTCTTTTAGTTACTTACCGTGGTATGCCTCTGGGGAAAAAACTGTCAGATTCTTTTTGGAATGGCATTATTGATAGATTTAGCAAGAAGTTGGTTGGTTGGAAAGGAGCTACCCTCAGTCAAGTAGGAAAATTTACTTTGGTGAAATCATCTCTTCAAAACCTCTCTACTTATGCCCTTAGCCTTTTTAGGATCTCAATTAAGCATGCTAATACTATGGAGAAAATCCAAAGGGACTTTTTGTGGATAGGAGTTGAAGAAAACAAGAGATATCATCTTGTGGCATGGGACAAAGTTTGCTTGCCTAAATGCTACAATGGTCTAGGCATTAGAAAAATTAGACACCTCAACAATGCTTTATTAGCAAAGTAGATATGGTGCATTTTTCATAGTCCACAAGAATGGAGAGATATCATGGTGGAAAAGTATTTGAGAAGGCAATACCTTAGCTTCTTACTTAGTGAAGCTAAAATTTCCCATGGATCCTTTATTTGGAATGGGATCCTTAAGGAAAAACCTTTGGCTAAGTCAAAGGCAAAGTGGAAAGTTGGCAATGGGGAAAGTATATTATTTTGGTAGGACAACTGGTTAAGCTAGGGGCCCCTCATAGATCATCCTAACTATGAGAGATGGGCTGATACATGTGAAAGAAGATTTGGCCAAAAAGTTAGTGACTATAGAGATGATCATGGATGAAAATACCTATCACTCATATCCTAGGATCTTAAACCTTTGATGACTAATCTAAATGCTATGTTTCTTAATAATAAGAGGGATGAAATCATGTGGGGAGATAATCCTAATGAGTTATACTCAGCAACTTTAGGTTATTTCTCATTGTGGAATAGGATGGAGAAACCTATCTAGGCAAAGGCTTGGATGATTGGCCTCACTCTGAAAATCAATATTTTCTTCTGGTTGCTTCTCCAAGAAAAAATTCTTACCCTTGATAACCTAATTAAAAGGGGCTAGATTATCCCAAATAGGTGCAGTCTTTGCAAGAATGATATTGGAGACAACCAACCACCTTTTCATTCATTGTCCCTACTCCTTTGAGGTTTGGGATCTTATGACCAAGGACTATGGACTTTATTGGTGTAAACTGACGAATATCCAGGATTTCTTTGGATAATGGACTAGTATGTATAAAGGAATGAAGACACATATGATAATTTCCTAGCCTTTTCCACATTTTTGTTGGGGAATATGGAAATAGAGGAATAATCATATTTTCAAAGATAGGGAAGCCCCTGCTTTTGTTATTGTAGATAAAATTGTTTCTACCATGAAGGAGAACTTTTCCATTAGAAAAGGAGGAGACATTGAAGAAGGATGAAACAACACTATAAAGAAAAAGGATAGAGAGAGGAAAATACAAGAAGCTAAGTGGCTTCTCCCCCCCTGAGGAATAGCATAAAGCAAATTTTGATGGGGCAACGAAAGGGAATCTTGGTCACTCTGGCTATGGAGGAATTATTAGAAATGGGCATGGTAAGGGAGTTGCGACCTTTTCTTATCCATTAGGGTTTTAGACAAATCATTTTGTGGAAGCCAGTGTGACCTATCATATTGTAAAACTGGCTTTGGCTACTAGAATTGACAACCTTCGGTTGGAGGGAGACTCATTAAATATAATAAATTGCTTAAAAGGTTGCACTAAGCCATCCTAGACCATCACAAATGTGGTGGAGGAGATTCAAGCAAACTTGAGTAAATTCAGAAGGGTCCATGTCAACCATGTGTATAGAGAGGCCAACTCAGCTATAGATTAGTTTGTAAATGAGGCGATTGTCAAAAACATGATGATGACATGGAAAGATGGTGAAATCTTTCTAGTGATCATGAAAGTTATCATAATGCTGGAATGTATCTAGGGAAGTATGAAGGTAATCTTGCATTAATTATGGAAATTTATGTTACAGTGCAAGTAAGACAAGTTATTAATGAATATCATGAAAAGGTAATTACATTCCATCATTTTCTATACTTGTGGCACATTTTATGGGTTCATTTTCCTATCCCCGTTGAAAGTGCCAAAGGTAAGAAGGATTTAGGGATTCAAAAATTGCAAGAAGCCGAAGTCTATGAGTGCAGGATTTTTGAACAAGAGTTCAAGATGTTTGGGGAGAGAAGCAAGAAGGAGCCGACTAGGGAGGCAAAAAAATGGAAAAAATGAATGAAAGTCAAGAAAAAGCTGGAGAAGGGTGGGATAGCAAGGTATATTGAGAAACTCCATGGCTTTGAAAAGGAGATCACCAAGCTCATGGTGAACACCTGGAAGGATGGTGGTGTAAAAATTGATGGGGTTTCTCATCAAATCAATGTGGAAATGATAGCTCAAATCATGTAGATACCCATGGATGAGACTAATTTTTACAAGGATAAGAAAATATCCAGCAATGTAGTTAAATATTTTTTCAAGAATGAGGAAGAATGGAAGTGTTTAGTGAAGGTTGAGACATACTACAATATGGAGTTGAAAAAAAAGTTGTGGAGGTATGTTTTAAGAGTTGTTATTGAATATATTTCCTTGGACACTAGATTTGATAGGGTCAGAACACATCACTTTGTTTTTTTAAATCATTTTAGGCATGTCACAAAAATTTCTATTCCTTTTTATTTGTTTACCTTGATGAGAAGGGGCATAGAGGGTTTTAAGAAGAAACCCACTACAAACCCAGCATTGCATGAGGGCTTGCTTCTATTGGTCTATGAATTTCTTAAGACTCAAATGAGGGGGAAATATTTAGGCCACTCTTGAGAGGATTCAGAGGCCACTAGGAGATGGAACTCCTCTAACTCTAAGGAATTTCAAAGTATCAGCTTAGAGGATGAGGAAAAAACCTCCTCAAAAGGAAAGAAGTCTAAGGGAAGATAGTGAGAAATAATTACTAGTGGTCTGATTTTTTGCTTTGTACTATATTTAGTTTAGTGTTTCTATGTCTACTGGTTGTGGGCCTATCTTTTGTCTCTGGCTTTTATTTCCTGGCCACAAGCCTGCCTTCTATTTTGGCTTTTTATAGGCAGTTGCATAGGTTCTGGACTTTATTTAATATTATGATTTTAGATATTATGTAAAAAATTTTGGGTTTCAGGATCCCTATAAAACCTATTTTTCTTAATAAAAAACATTTATCTACATTTCACATTAAATCATAAATCATCATAATCATCATATCATAATCTAATTCTATCATGTCATAAAGTTGCATCCACATGTGTGCAATCATTACATTCACAATATCAGGTTCATAGTACATGTCATAGATGCAGAATGCTACTATAGATGTCAAAATTGATAGATAAAATAAGCCATTGTCCTAATAAGTCTTGAATAATGTCACAATATCCAAATCTCAAATATCAAAAAGTTGCATACACCCACTTAAACATTACATTACAAGCATTTCTATAATTCAGCTTCTATCAAAGCAATTGAAAAAAGTTAGTACATGAACAAAATTATTAATTGTATCATTTAGGTCTTAATGTGCAGACATAAGTGAGATCATCAAAATGAAAATATTAAAATAAGATAACCCTATAGTCTTAAAATTATATCAAAACATCAAATCAGAAGTATCATAATGAAAATATGCCATCTATACTATGAAGGATTGGGTGAGGCCTCACATACCTATGGGGAATGATTGCTTCTTGATGTAGATCTCACAAAGGAAGATAAAACCAAAGATAAAGAGACCCCTAAAGAAGAGGAGTAAGTTCTACATGTAGATCTACATAACAAGAAACAAGAAGTGTCAAGCCAACAACACAAAGAAAAATATAAATATTAACCATTGGATCACTAGCTAATTCAAAGCCTAGCCTTTTCTAGTTCTATTTCTTTAAAAGATCCCAAATTTCCCTTCATCCTAGTACAAAAGAAACCCCATATCTAGTAAAAAAGAAACCCCTTTTATTGTAAGGAAATTATTTGATTTATAAAGTCTAAATTCTAATTCAAACGTTTTATCCACCCCTTCCTAGTAAGAACAATCCATAGCAATAAAAATAAAAAGAGAATAATGATAACATGCCTACCCAAAACATGGTAGATCATATTTTAAAGAGTCCTAATTCCCTTTAGAAAAAGAAGAAACATTCAATACTATGTAACATAAGGAATGATTGGGAAACAAGGTGCATAGTCTTGAAAATTAGATAGACTAAATCCAAAAATAGATTGTCTCACACGAATTCTTCTAATTTCATCATAACTAAGATTGATGTTGGACCTCCAAAATATGAGAAAATTATTCAAATATGGGATTTCAACAACTAGTAGGTGAGAGAAAAGTTGGATAAAGATAAGAAGGACATGGTCAAGCTTAAAGTAACGGTTTCTCAACTTTTTGACTACCTCAAGTAGATCCTTACACCCCTTTCATCCTAGCCAACATGTTATTGTTCTGTCTTGGACTTGAGGTCAAGAAAAATCCAAGCCTTGATTTCCTAGTTAAAAGAAGATAAAAACATAGTTAGAAGTGACCAGGACTAGATAGAAGATCTTAAATTTAGAGGTTTGAACTTGACCAAGCACCTTGGATCTTATACAAGATCTTTTTCTAGACTAGAGATAATGTGAAGGGTAATATCATGATTATAAAATGGAAAGATGATTCTTCTAAAAAAACAATTTCATTTATCATAGAGGTAATGGATATGAAAGTGGAAAGCATCATTATCTTGGAAGTGCTAAAATTATGTATCAAACCTATGTTACAAAAATTAATGTTTTCTCTAACTTTAAAGTAGAAACATGTGACTAAAACTCTCAAAGTTTAGGAGAATTAGTAGATAGTTTGCAAAAAAATATTTAAGGGAGGAGAGAAATACATCACTAATTTAGGAAATGCATACCTCCAATGAAAGGGGAAAGATGTCACTGGCATTGATACTATAAAGGAAATATATCAAAGGACATTTGATATAATGGTCGATCCTACTTTTGAATGAATCATAAATGAAGCCAATTAGTTTCATATATTATGTCATGTTCTTGATTATCAGTTAATCTATGAATTATTGTACATCAATTTTGGTATCATATATATTCCTTTAAACATAATAATTATTTATTTTATTCTATGTTTAATGACATGTATGACATTCATGGATGTGAGAGTGTGCATTTTGGATCTCCATGTTAATTTAGCTATATTATTTTCACACCTATGGAAATAAATGTAGTGTTTGGTATTGGTACTACTTTTTGTTTATGAATGGATATAACATGGTTATTTATGTTCCTATAAGTCTCTCCTTCTCTATAGTTAAGAGAATGCCCATTTATTACAAAAAAAGGGAAAAATAAGCATTCTACATATATCTATTTTAGGGATTTGTACCTGTCAATTCAGAGATCAAATTATTCTACAATTTTTACATCTTTGTTTGATGGAGAAGGTTTTAAAGATATCTCAAGTTAATATAGATTACCATTTTCACCTTTATTATTAATGTATAATAGAGAAAAAATGATGATAACAAAGTAAATGGTCATTATTATTATAAAAAGGACATGAAAATCTATAAATAACATTATTAATGTGCAAGGTTGATGTTTAGTTTAGGTGGAAACAAAATATTTCTATAAATATTAACAAGTATCATGAGGAGGCAAACATAGAGTTGGAATAAGGAGATGAAGGGGGGGTCATGGGGAAATGGAGGTAAGAGGAAATTGTGTAGGGGAAAAAACCTACACCCCATTTTGTTGTTGTGCAAGAGGTTTAATAGGAACCTCAATGCCATTCTCATTAGTACCAAGTTCTAAATCCTTACAACCTTGTCTAGTGATCAGATTATAGTCCATGATATAAGTAGTTCTAAGGGTAGATGGAGAAAGTGATTGATCTTTAGGTGTATGAGAATATGAAGTATAGGAGGGATTGAATGATGGATTTTGTGTATAGGAGATTGAGGGGCATTTGAGGGAGGTGGTGGAGAAGATGGCTCATTTAAGAATTGTCAAACATTGACATTGTGAACAATACTTTGAAGATCTTGGAAGGTTGTAGAGGTATGAGAGATTTGATCATGAGTATGTGGCATAAATTTAGGATGATTCTAAAAAAAAAGTCTGATGTAATCAAAAAGATGAATAAGGAAACTACATGAAATTATGATGATGACTTGAAATATGATTTATTGAGAAATATTGTATTTGTTAATATCATAATACCATATGGGAGAAAACCATGTAAAGACATTAACATCATGAAATGAAAGAAAATTTCTTAAATATCATAAGCATTGTGAAGAGACGAAAGAACAAAAGTAACCATTATAGATATGATTATAAACTAAGCTACTTTGGAGGGCTCAATTATTGCAAAATAAGATCTAATGCCAAGACCAAAATGAAGGGTAAGATATTATGTTCAAAAATTTGTAAAGGATAAAATAATAATGGTGAATGTCTTTTACTCCTTTAGAATTGGAAGATTCAAGAGGAAGAGATCAAGAACATAAAGTAGGTCTTGCTAAATCCATTGAGGGAAAGTGACTTAAGAATGAGACCTTAACCGTCTAAAAAAAATGGGCTCTCCTTGGATTTGATCCCCAAGTTATGAAAATCTATTTGATATGTGAGAATACGATCTAATAAAGGGTAGGAATAGAGTTGAGTAGCAAAGTGAAAGTGAATGATTTACCATTGATTGAAAACTTGTATTGACCTAATGTCTGTGCTAAGGCCCATAAAATTGACAAATCTAAACTGGGTAGAAGTCTATTTTTGGATTAGATAGGGATGAATTTTTGGGTTAGGGATGACCTCACCCTTGACCCAAGGTAGAAAGTGACCTTATGCCTTACTTGGTAGAAAACTAAAGTTAGAATCCCCAATTTTGTACTTTGGGATGTTAAATCTATACTTTTGTTTTCATTATAACTGTAGGTTTAGGGATAACCAAGTCCCTTACCTCAAATTGTTAGATCTTATAATAACACAAGGATCTAGAAAATTATCCAATAATACTCATTAGATATGCGTTTGAATAATCCATTTCAAACCTACACCTACACATAATAAGGAGAGAAAATGGGTTGCTAGGGAGGGGGCTTTCCTCAGTCAAGTCTTGGTTGAGGAATTAACTTTAAATTGAAATATAGATAGATAAATGAATGATCACATTTATTAGAAGACAATATATCAATATAGAATATTATAGAAATGTTGATGCAATTATGTTTGATATGTGATCAAGTATGCTAAATAAATAGTTTTAACTCAACATAAAACCCAAAGGAACATCATGTAATAAAAAAGCTCTTGTATGTAGATACTTGTAATATGCCTTAATTATTAAATATTGTATGAATGTAAGTGTCATATTTGATGGCCAAACTCCACAATGAATGCTTGAATAAAGAACTCCTTGCTTGTTTGTTTGAAAACTCCTTAAATGCACTTATTATAACTTGAGAATGGAAACCTTGCATAAACATGAGATGGTAAAATAAGGAGAGAAGGCCTTCCTCTATACTTATTTTGGAGAAAACCAGAACAATGGTCATCTCAAGAGAACATGAAAAATTAGAATTTTGCACTAGGCCCAAAATTTCTACAAAAGAACATCTAAGTAAGGGATGACCTTGTCCCTTTCCATCTAGGTAAGGGGAGACCTCATCCTTACCCCAGATAAGGGATGACCTCATCTCTGATCTAGAGGTGATGGGGTCCTAAAATGGGCTTTGGCCCAAGAAACTTTGTGCGAATGGAGGAAAAAAGTGATTTTCTATATGAGAAATATAAAAAATGAATTTAGAGAATGATTTATGTTGTTGGGAGAATAAATAGAAGGACAATCATGGAGAATTGTACCAACATAGAGTTTGGAGCAAGATAAGGAGAAGAAAAGGTCTTGAAATAACTAAATAAATGTAAGAGAAAGATCCTAACGTACCAAACAATGCTAAGGAGCAATTGAATATCTCAAATGAAATTTCTTCCATTTTAAGATAGTATTATAATAAATATATTAAAATTATATTTGTGTGTGTGTGTTCTTGTGCTTGTTTATGTATATATAACATACACATACACATACACATACACATACACATACACATACACATACACATACACATACACATACACATACACATACACATACACACACACACATGGACATGTAGTACCATTATAAGAAGATAAGAAGAACACATATAACCTGTATGAGGAGATCATTCAAATGGTAAGTCTGGGATGCTTGATGAATTACTTCTATTTGTTTGTATTCCACTAAATTTGTACATGCATTTGAGATATAAAAATATTAACATATTTTAAGTCAATTCCTTAAGGCTAATAATTGGGAGTGAATTAAAAAATTAGGAGCTTAAGTATGTTAATTGTCAAACACATTATGAAACATTAATTTTGATTTAAATGAATAGTAATATATATTAATAATTGAGAATTTAAAAGCTAATTAGTAGGGAATATAATGATAATTAGGAGATAATTTCTGAAGCAAGTCAAATTGTGATATTGCTATCAGGATTTAACTTTTCAGTTTTTGAGTCAAACTCATTGAGTCATGTTTCATGAGTAATGATTCAACATGAATCCATCTCTAATGAGAATAAATGGAGCACTCAACACTCATTAGATCTAAGTGATGCTCATAGAGATGAAGCACAAGGACTTCTTGGGAGGTCACGCATCCCAGTATTACTCTAGTTTGAGTGCACTTTAACTATGAAGCTTTCTCCATGGTTAAACCCACTATGCTTGCAACATCATTTGTAAAACCTTCACCAAGTGTTGTTCTTTATGAGAAATTCATCAAAAATTCCCTTAAGCTCATCAGTTGATAAGTAGGAGATAATTTCCATAGCAAGTGAAATTGTGATATTGCTATTAGGATTTAACTGTGTAGTTTTTAAGTCAAACTCATTAACTCATGTTTCATGAGTAGTGATTCAACATGAATCCATCTCTCATGAGAATAAATGGAACACTCAACACTCATTGGATCTAGGTGATGCTCACAGAGGTGAAGCACTAGGACTTCTTGGGAAGTTACCCATCCTAGTACTACTCCATCTTAAACACACTTTACTATGCAATTCCCTCGACGGTTAAACCCACTCTTGTTGCAACTTCACCTGTAAAACCTTCACCAAGTATTGTTTCTTATGAACCATTCATTAGAAAGGCCCTTAAGCTCATCAATTGATAAGGAGGATATATGCCCATTTATTCACATGAGAGATGGATTCATGTTGAATCACTACTCATGAAACATGAGTCAATGAGTTTGAATCAAAAACTACATATTTAAATCTTGATAGAATTATCACAATTTAACTTGCTATGGAAATTATCTCATACTTATCAATTGACGAGCTTAATGAACTTTCTAATGAAATGTATATATTATAGTTTGGGCCATTACAGTACACTATCAAAATAAGAAACATATATATTTTAGAATCAAGAAGTAACTACCTAATAAAAAGGAAACATGCGAAAGTAAAGACATAATAGATGCAATATGTAGTTTAAAATCATAGGGAAATCTTAATAAGAATTATTGTGCAAATGATATTCCACATTTTTGGAGCATGCAATGAAAATCATGTTCTATATACAAGGAATACATGTTTTTGAAAATATGTATTTACTTAAAGAAAACAAAAAAGTATGAATTTACTTGGAAAAAAACTCTTCATTGTCAAGGAAATGATTTCAGTGTCTTGTTACTTGTCATTTACAAACTTTGATCCATCTAATCTAATTAAGTTAAAAACTAAAACCCATAAAAAATTCAATCTAATAATGAAAACATTGATTAATTTTTAAAACAAGAGCTTTGCAAGCTAGAGTCCCTGCCTTGTAGGGAAAAAAACAAGAAATATAAAATTTGCATTATATTCAAAGAAAGAAAATAAATTTTGACACTATTCTAAAATAAAAATAAAAATAAAAATTTGTATGCAAATTCGATTTGACAAGTAACTTTGGACAAATGAGAAATCAAAAAAGGCTACAAGAACATCACAACAACTCTACAAGTTAGAGTCCTTGCCTTGTAGGAAAAAATAAGAAATAAGAAATATGAATTATCTTTAAAGAAAGAAAATAAATTTTGATACTATTCTAAAATAAAAATTAGAATTTGTATGTGGATTCAATTTGACAAGTAACAATGACCAAAGGAGATATAAGAAATTGCTGCAAGAACATGACATGACAAGTTAAATTCATAATAATAATGTAGAAAGTTGTATACTAGAAAGAGTGTTAGCATCAATGTTTGCATACTAGAAAGAGTGCAAGCATCAATGTTTGGATACTAGAATAATATAAGTTTAAAAAAACCAATGTCAAATGCATTACATGAAAAATTCTAAAACTATTTTTACAATTTTTTTAACATTTTATACTTTTTTTTAAAGATAACCAATTTGAAAAAAATGTTTGATTTGACAGAATTTCTTTTTAGAATTCATTCTTGCTCCCCTTATGGAGTGGTTTATTTTTAAGAAAAATAGTTTTTTCTCAAGAGACTTTCTTAGGAGGGGAACTGCAAAATTAGTAGGAACTATAAAATTTGTAGTACTCAAATTTTTATTTTGTAATTAGAAAATTAATTTTGTAGAAATCATGAATCCACATTAATTAAAAACAATTGAATAACTTAAAAAATGAAACTATCCTTAGAAAATGAGATACAACAAATTATAATTCACACTAGACTTATGATGAATAATTGAGACAATCAATAAAAATAATTTAGCATTTAACTAGTAATGCTTAGAATTGTAGGAAGAAAATTGGTGACTTTTCTAGCAAATTATAGGAGTTGATTTAGTATACATCTAATCAAGCATATTTTATTAGGTAAATGAATACATGCTAATGTAAAACTTACTTCATATTTGACTATCTGCATTAGCCTCAAATTTTTTTGCACAACTAATAAATTTATGCAATAAATTGGTTGTGATAAAAGCATTTGATTCATATATATTTAGTTAGCCTTTCAACTTCTAATGCTCAATATTAACAGCTCTATTTTTGGGTAGATCTAATTATCCTCTTGCATGTGTTATGCTCTTGGATTCTATGTTGGGACTTATTCATTGAATGATGGCTAGACTTATTGTATTAACATTTGTGTAACTATTAACATGACATAGTTGACTTCTAACTTGAGGATGCCATGGAGGATTGTGGCATGACTGCCACTAGTAGGATCATTATAAAACTCTCAAGAGAAAATTAAAACCAAAAGCAATATTCAAAGAAACATCACTTCCAAGTATCCCTCTAGATAAATATTTGATCAATGGTTAGCAACCCTCTACAAATTTCCCATGCACTATAGGATGTTAATCACTATTGCTGCTTGTGCTCACAAGAGTCCTTGGTCACATCTTAACTGCAATATAAGCAATTAATCAGGTAACATATTATTATTGACTGATGGAGGTATAAATAGTATAAACAAAATACTGAGGGGGGGGGTGAATTAGAATCTTAAACACCTAAAATTTTTATCAATTCACTCACATCTATCAGTAAACTTGTGCATGTAAAACTTGTAATGTAAATCTATTGTAACATGTAAATATGATCAATCAAATGCTTGAAAATGAAACACATAACACCATATTTGTTATCCAAAAACCCTTACAGGTGAAGGTAAACTAGGGTGGGGATGACACCCACAAATATTCACTATTGTAGTAATAAAGTTAACTAGTTAAGGTTACAATGTTTGATCATAAGATATGATCTATTGTGTGAGGAGTCTACCCTATTAAAGGCTTAAGAGATTGCTATGTAGCACCTTGTTAGAGGATTTAACACTTACCAAAAAACAAGGACACTGTTAGAAGATTTAAAAAGATCTATTATGAGCACTCTGTTAATAGATTTACCTTAATTCAAGTTGATTAAAACTGATTCAGTACCTGACTCTCAGTTTTCTTAGCAAGCTAATTTCAAGTCTTTTCCTTGTTAATTGATCCTCTCCTTTGATCTGATAAACTTGTCTTTTCCTTTTACTACACTATGATGAATACATCACTTGCTCTATTAGATGATAACAAAACCCTTCACAAACTTATGATCTAATCTCAATCCTTCACTTTACTCCTTGTTCACATGCATATACTTCTCTACTCTTTCTCTTAGTCCACACATCTCTCTCACTTTTTTATCTAGTTTAAGATCATCTCTATTTAAAAGGTTTTGTAAAAAGTTTTCTAGATCCTTCCATAATAGCCTCTCTATTTGAATTTTTGGTCACACAACATAGGGATCTATGATCCACATCATTTAAATTCTCTATAAAAACCTCGACAATTTTTAAATTTTCCTTCCATGTTAGCATGTAAATTGTGTTACCTCAAATTTTGTTCCATTTCTAACTTTTATGTAAACTCTGCATTTCTCGGTCTTTACTATTTTTTGATGCTCAACCTATATTACTCTTCTAATTCTTGGCATGTATTGTGCTTAGAACATAGTATATAACTTCATCACTTGTATACTTGGAACTTTCTCAATCATTGATGAGCTCGGCTTGTATCAAAATACTTGGTGACCATACACTTACTCGGCTCCTATAGAGCTTGGTACATACTTTCTTATGTACATGAGTTGAACTATGTAGAGTAGCTTGGTCATAGTGATGACCATCTAACTCTACCTTGTAAATGACTAAGTGATTGACACTAATAGAAAACAATGGTTAGAGATAACAACAATCTCCCCCTTTGACATTAGTGGAAAAAACAATTTGTCATATTTACATTGTTACAATACAATCTAATAAATGAGCTCTCCTCTTAAGTGTTGGAGTTGATGAAATCCAACTCCAAAGATGCCCAAGATCACCTGCATGCAAAAACCTATCAAAAGGAAGCCAAGGAAGGAAGAGCGCAGAGCAAGGGAAAAAACCCTAAACGAACACGAGAGAGAAAATATTGCAAACACAAGGAAACATGTATTTACAATATGCTAAAATGTCTTGTTGTTGTTATAATACAATGAGGGAGCCCAAATATAAAGAGGTTAAGGAATCTTCTAGAATGAGCTAGAAGATGCTAGGAGATATGTGTGACAACTAAGCATACATCCACATGAGGTGGAAAGTCATTGAACAATGTGAGAGGATAAGTATGACTTAGGAGAGAACAAACTCCCGTACTGTCAACAACTTATGAAAAAATCCTAGACTACAACTAATAAATGAAATGCATTTACCTAAGTAAGCATAAGAAAATAGAATAAATAATAATTAATTAATTATTTACTCTAACACCCCCCCTTAAGTGCAACTTAGGGAAATTCCTTAAGCTCACAAAACTAAGAAATGTAGAATGCAGAATGGGTCCTAGCAACGAGGCCATGTTAGGTACACATGTACAATGCAACAAAATGAAACCTCTAAAAATAGGGAAAGAGAGAAAACCACGTGGGAAAAACCCTCCCCCAAAAAGAGGTAAAAACCTAGTGAAGAACTGAAGAAGCCTCCAACTAGGGAATGTCCCCTAAAATAGAAACAAGGAGTGATCATGAAGAGCATCACTGAAGCATGAAGAAGCCACAAATCTACCATTAGAAAAAAATTGGTGATCTGAAGAACCTCCATGGAAGAAGAAGGCACAAATCGAGCATGTCTATATGGTAGATGGTCCATCTCACCAAAATGCATAGGTAGCCAGTCACTACAATCGCCTTGTATGTAGGATCAAGCACTGAATACATAGTTTACACTAATGAACCATCGAACCATGGATGCATTAGAATAATAGAATAAAACATGGATGCATTAGTAAAATAGAATAACCCCCCCTTAATGCAGATGGCGTGTGATGAAAAGCAACTGAGAAGATGGGCCAAAGTCTCCTATAGACGAACCAAGAACAACGAGAGAGGAAGAGTTACAAACAACTATAAAGACACGGTCATGCTGACACTACATGGGGCTAATGTTGTGGAAGGGACACTCACTTGACAAAGGAAGACAACACAAACATGGAAAGTACTATCCCCACATGGTGCTTTATGAAAATAGTACTTGTACAACTGACTCAAAACAATGTTCATGACCCCAGGAATGCAAGAGTGGCACTTTATCTTAGTACGATACATAAAAGTGCTTCAAAATGATAGCTACAATGATAAAAACTAAAAACAACCTGATACAAAACAAAGGAAACCATGTTAGGAAAATGATCCTCGTGCCTAAAACACTCAAGATATCCACCATAGAGAAAAAAACACTAAAAATATGATAGAAAGAGCATGGGCTAAAATGTAACAAAAAGAAACATATTTTTGAAAGGTGACAAAATCAGCATTCCAAAAATATAAAGTTTTCAAAAAATTGACATGGGATGCAAAAGATAAGCTTGCTGGAGTCAAAAACACAACTTTAGACTTTGAATAAAAAATGAGCAATAAAAATGCATCAAAACCTAAAAATACCTATATCAATGTCTCCATCTTAGAACCAGCTTTTTGGAACTTCTTTCAGATTGAAAAAATACCTCCATATGCTCAAGTTATGGCCAAAAAAGTGAAGGTAAGTCCAAAATGACCTAGGAGGAGAAGTGCAAGCAAGGATGATGATGTAGCACTGATGTCATGCTGACATCAAAAATCCACTCGATTAAATTTGACAGCCCATGATCCATCACAATAAAAAAGGTGCCATGTGGCATGCCACGTGGTAGGTCCATGTGGCAGAAGAGTGATGTGGCAAGGGCCACATGGCAAGGTACCACATGGTATACCTGCCATGTGTCACTCGCTGATAGGCTGAGATGCTGCTAACTATGCTATTGACGCAGTACCAAAAATTTGAGTCTACTAATGTTGTAGGTAGAACATGTGTAAATAGGTGAAAGGATGATGATAACTCTATGCAAGCACTAACAGGGTAGGCAGAGCTATGCTGTCAGAGTTGGAGGAGACTGGGGGGAGTGGAGCGGCGAATACAGGCTTTGCACTAGCTGAGGTGATGAAATTGGGCAAAGTGTTGAAGAAGTTGAGCAGTGCGGCCAAGGTGGAGCACGGGGCGGCGCTACCTACTATAGCTACTGGTAGGCTACGTGCAAGCAAGGTCGCAGTGGCACCACTGAGTGGCGCGCTGGCGGAGTGAACTAAAAATGTATTTTAAATTTTTTTTTTTGCCAAAATCGTCCGTACGACCATACGAAATGGGCCTACAATTTATTTTTTTGCCTCCTGGAGCCCTGTCTCCAAAAATGACAAATTTTATATGGATCCTAGCTGAAAAAGCACCTTCTGAATCCAATGGTAGCATCCGTTTGGGCTGAAAGTGCTCCAAAAATTCACTATCCTCCTGATTCGAAGAAAAATGCATAAACAAATTAGGGTTTGTGACTTCAAATCATAGCTTCAAAAATTATTCAATGAAGCAACAACAAGGAGGCTCTGATACCATGTTGGAGTTGATGAAATCCAACTCTGAAGATGCCCAAGATCACCTGTATGCGAAAACCCGTCAAAGGGAAGCCAAAGAAGGAAGAGGGTGGAGCAAGGGAAAAAGCCCTAAACGGACATGAGAGAGAAAATATTGCAAACACAAGAAAATATGTATTTACAATATGCTAAAATGTCTTGCTGTTGTTATAATACAATGAGGGAGCTCGAATGTAAAGAGCTCAAGGATATATCCACATGAGGTGGAAAGTCCTCAAACAATGTGAGAGGATAAGTATGACTTAGGAGAGAACAAACTCCCGTATTGTCAACAACTTATAACAAACTCCTAGACTACAACTAATAAATGAAATGCATTTACCTAAGTAAGCTTAAGTAAATAGAATAAATAATAAATAATAAATTATTTACTCTAACATTAAGTGTCAAACTTATGCCAATAAATAATGAATAAAAAAATCCATTTCATATTTATTCACATCTATATTTCTCCCTCTATTATAACATATCATTCCGTCTTCAAAACTCTTGTTCCCCCCTTTTTTTTAACACTATATATCATTGTTTCAAGTAATTCATATTTTCAATGAATTAATTATGAACTCTAGTAATCATGGACAATGCATGATCACATGTGGTTCTTGCTACTACCAATATATGTTTTTGAAATTGTAATCTTCTAGCCAAATCAATTAAACTTTTAACCATTGAAATATTGTGATCTTCTATGATAAGATCCTGGGTTGTTTTAAATTCTTTTTGCATGATGTCCAAAGGAGGTATCATCATTGTTTGAATAAAGGTCAATTTGAATCTTATATTTCTGTTAGCTACCTCAAGCTCAGCCAATGTGCTTTGAGCATTCAGTAAATTATTGACATGATCAATGCTTGATTTTGCTAACTCTAAAATAATGGTGCTGGATCTCTTCATCTCAACCTGAATTTGATTTATTTGTGCCTAAATATTGTTAGTGAATCTTGGCACATCTAATTTTTTTTTGTAAAAATGTTGTACCTTCTATATTATCTCAATCATAATCTATACTCTCTCTTATAGTTTCACTTTCTACTCGGCAATGATTATGGAAACTTTGTCCACAACCTTAGTTTCAACTCTTCTGACAAATCAATCCATTAGCTTCTCATTTGACTCCATATTTCTAGCATTTACTTAATCAACTATAGTTATAAGTTTGTTGATGATTAGTACATCTTCATCAAAATTTTGAATGTGAAAAGCATCAACAAAATATGCTTGACATCATGAAGTACATGCTTCTACTTGTACTCTTTTCTTTGTTCTTCTTGCCTTTTCTTCTTTGCCAAAACTTCTTGCAGCAAAATTTTTTGCTCCAAGGTGAGATTTTCTAGGTCCAATTGTGGCATCTTAATGATTTCATTTAAACTAACTTCAATATCTAGTGAAACATCTTTGTTTCTTTCCTCTTTCTACTAGGTGAAGGGGTGCTACTGGTTAACTCTTCCTTGAGAGTTGGTGAAGAGGTGTCACCACTTGGTCTTTTTTGTGCATCTATGCTCGAGACAACAATAGTCACATTTAGTTTAGCTTCATTTGATTATTTCGCTTCCTCAATGCAAGATGCTAAAACAATCTTATTATCTACAATTGTTTCCTTCTCTTCACCATCTACCTCTATATTTGTGAGCCTTGATTGCTCAACCTCTGGAGTGTTAGGGGTGTTGGCATGTATATGGGGCATGCTACCTCACAAACTTAGCATGTCCAAGATTTATCCACTATTTTAATCATTTTTCGATGTTTACAGTGTTTGTCACTCCTATCTTTATTATTAACCCAAAAATTCTCTTCCATGGAAATTCACTTTGTTGTTATACAACTTCCTCTTTATTTAGTATGATAAAAATAGTTCTATATTCAAGAACAAATCTGCTCTTATATTACTGCAAAAATGCATCCTTTTTCTCTTCCTTCTCTACCCATTCCCATCTTATGTTAAACCTATCATATAAGTCTTGGGGTATCTTCTTCTCTATTTCACTAGGAGCTAGTTTGAAATTTGATATCATTTCTACCGTAACCTCCTCAATTTTATTTCTATCATCATTATTGAGTGTATCATATTTGACATATCTAAAACAAGATAAATCTAGGGAACTCCTTAAGTTTTCACATACCTCAATAATAGACTTAGATTTCTTCCGAGGTAGTCCTCTAACCAATCTCTTTCTTTTGATTCTGAGGGTGCTAGGCTCTATAGCTTCTACTACCTTCTTCTTTGTAGAATGCTTGGCTCTAGTAGCTGCCCTAGTCCTATTGAGCTATCATTTTTTATGATGCTTAATGATAGGAATCCTTTCGAACTCCACCCTTGAAAAGATAATCTATGATCCACTCCAAGGTTTTGAGAGATCTTGCAACCTACTAGAATCTGCTCAATTGAAGATAAATGTATTTGTTCATAGGGAGGCCTTTGCTGGTTCTAACTAATTTCAAATAAGATGTTCAATCTGGTTGCTATCTCAAAAGGTAACCACAAAAGAAATAACTTTTTGGTATTTTCTATTTTATGATGAAACACAATTTAACATTGTAACTATATGAATTCCTAATTTAACCAAGTGTTAGCAAAGAAAATTTTTAAGATAAGGTAACAAGAGATGAAAGAAAATAATATGAAAGGGAAATTCCTAACAGAAACAAACCATGGTAACAACATGTCTGCGAGTTAAATCATCGAAAAAGATTGGGTAGAAAACCAATGAAAACAAGAGTAGTACTTCCTCAAATCCATTAATGCAATTATCGATGGGAACTTAGTAAAAATTGAAAGATGTTTCACTTATCATCAAATCACAAGGCCAAAAAAAATGTGCTCATGTGAGACAAGAAGCTATGTAGGAACAATAAGGTGATCTCTTCTCCAAATAAGTATGTCAGTAGAATTTGTCAACATCCAAAAAATGCTAGAGCTAAAAGATCACATAGTCAAATCAATACAAAAAATCGATTGGCTCCATTATTATTCATGAACAAGAATCCACAAAAATAACACACTCTGGCAAGCATAACTACATTCAAAATAAGAGCACCAATAACATATATTATTGCATCAAAATAAAAACCTTGAATACATTTTACATTCTTGAATTTATAAGAACTCATCTCCTCAATGTGTTGAGAGTGAGAAATCTCTTAATGAAAAGATATGCTCTAAACTAATAAAATAAATCTTATTAATATACAATTTGACTCTCTATATGGTGCTAAGTAGGAATTCACCCTTGTTTATATAAATTAATGGGTGCATGAGCTTTTACATGACTCAAGAAAAATGAAAGAAGAAAAAGATAAGAAGAAAGAAGCTGTAAGAGGATCTAAGAATCACTGGAGGCTCTAAAAATAGAAGATTGACCTTATTTAAGCATTTCTAGGAGTTAAATTGCCATCAAAATGTGTTTTTGGTACATGGAAAGCTTTAAATTAGCAACTCATAGTTAACTGTCAGTGTGCTATCACTTCTTTAAAATTGTCAGTGGACCTTTGGAATAGTGCACCTTGCCCACCTTGGTGGCAGGCTCAAAAAATCAAAAATTTTCCCCAAGTGTGAAAACTAAAATTCTAGCTTCTAGGTTTTCTTCCCCTTTATATCAAAGTGATGTTTGGATGTTTGCTCTTGAATTTCTCTATAATATTTATCACTTGGGTAGCATCCAAAAAATCAAAAGCTTCATACTTCTATCTTACAACAACTCAGTAATTACTAACTTGTATACATGTGGTTGCAAAATCCTCAAGTTTATTGTCTAGCTCCAATAATACCTCTTATGTTCTAAATGCTTGTCTGATATGTTCTTCTGAAAAAGAATCTTCAAAGGTTTCTCAAAACTGTTGGACAACTGATTGCACTGAAATGAGTTTTTCCTTTTATTCATCTTCAAAAATATCAAGGTAGGCATCACTATAATACTTCTCACCTTCCCAAATCTTCTTTTGTTTTTGATCCTTCAACTTTTGTATCTCCTCAGGTAATGTCTCCATTACTTTATTACTAGCCGCAATTTTCTCTATTCGATCCTCTAATTTATCAAGATCTTTTGTCAAGTACACCTCTGTGAGAATACAATTCCTTTTACCTTTTATTGATTGAATTTCTTGAAGGTCTTTTCCCTAGGTATGTACCTCATCCGTCAACCCAAAATCTTAGTTTAATATATAGATACCAATTTGTCTGCACTAGATCAAATATGGTGTAATAGGTTCAAATTAGCTTGTATAATTTGTACACCTTTATCCTCAAAACTGTAACACCATTTTTGAAATGCACCCAAAAATAATCTATTTGTACACTCTCTTTATCCCTCCTCTCTAATGCTATAGCAAGAGTAATCTCTAGGTGATCTTGGTCCAAAGGGCCCACAATTTTATGTAGATAGCTTCTTAGAAGCTTATTCTATTTGTATAGAATTATCAATTCATATTCATTTCCATCTAAATGCTTGAACACCTCCTTGACACCCATAGTGATCATTACTTTAGTTGTGTCTACTTGTTGGTTAAATAAATAGTATTGAGAAATTAGTGTCAACACACTTAACCATTTTCACTATGTATGCCAAGTACAAAATGTATGTTAAGCCAAAATTTCAATAGGTGCTGAGTCAAAGTTAGCACCGAGTAGATCACAGTGTAGTATGTGCCAAGCAATATAGGAAATGTTCATGTGTTGAGTGATCTAGAATTGTTCATGTGCTAAGTAATAGAATCATTCAGATGTTGAGAAATACATATGTCGAGCAAACTAGACAAATCCAAGCAACACAGGATCATCATAAGAGTTTGTATTTGCACAAACTAAGATGTGAACCATTTTTTGAGCTGAGTTAGAGAAATTTTGAAGTAGAAAATGGATAAGGATGAATCATTTACATTCCCTATGCAATCTGCATGCAACCAATAAGAAAAAATGGTGAAGGCATGCAACGAATAAGAAAAATGTAAATTATGAACGGGAATTTGAGATTCAATGTGGATCATAGATCCATACCTAACCTTAAGTCTTCACATTCTTTATAAGGAGAATGAATGCATAAGGAGAGATTACAATGAAATTTTAGTGTGAAGAGAAAAGACTTAGAGGAACAGAGCAATAGTTTCATAACAAGTTGATTAGAAAAACATAAGGGACAAGGTGTACATACAGAGATAAGATCAAGCGAGGATCAGAATAGGAAGAGAAGATCTAGTACCTAAATCCAAAAATTTGAGATTGCATTCAATTAGGTCAAATTTTCTAATACTCTCTCGCAATTGTATTAGAGATTGAAATCCTATGGTGATAGGTTAGCTTAACAGCTAGGAAGGAGAACCTTTGGAGAAGGTTAAGAAAATCATATTAAGTTAGGTGGGTTTAATAGCCTTTATGTAAATCCTTTAATAGGGTGACACTTCATCTAAAGTGTTTGTAAATCCTTTCAACAAGTCACATTTAATAGTGTGTTGTAGCCTTTAATAGGGAAAACCATCAAAAGTGGTTGAACTCATTGCTGTTGTAATTTTTGTAGGTGTCATCCCCACCCCAATTTTACCTTCTTATTCTTGGAGGGTTTTTGGGTTACCAAAATCTCTTGTGTTATGTGGTGATGGATGCTTTCATTTCTTGATTTTTTACATGTTTACTTTCATGCATGTTAATTTCAATTATATGTTAATAAAAGTTTGAAAGGATAAAAATAGAATACTTCTGATTCACCCCCTCACCCTCCCTCTCAAAAGTACTCTTCCCATTTGGAAATTCCAACAATTGGTATTAGAGCACTAGTTCTCACAAGGAGAAGCCTAACAGCTTGGAGAAAAAGGTCAAAACATGGAAGTCTTCAAACTTGGGAAGATCATTGACAATTAGGTGATTGATGTGCAACTAGCTCTACACAAATTAGAGGAAGCCAGGGAGGAATTGAGAAAATCTTTGAAAAGAAGAAAGGATATAGCCATAGTTGAAAATGACATACACTACAAGGAGATTGACACCACACAAGTATTTTCCAATAGAGATTCCAAGGAATTTGATGTAGCAATAGTAGAATTAATGGATAAAAATAGAGCACAACCTGAAGAAATCAGATTACTCAAGCTTGAACAAGAATGACAAGCCATAATGCTTTGTGAAGTGATTGAACAAAAGAAAAGAGCTATTGAAAACAAGGCTATGGTAGAAGAAAACAAGAGAAATATCATCAATAGGTTGGAAGAGAAGACAATTGAATTTGAAAAGATTTCAAACATGTAGCTAGACACCTTAAGCTAGATGATGAATGCTCATCATGAGCTAAACATGAAGGATATTGAGATCTCCACCTTGAAGATACATAATGAAAAATTGCAGAATGAATTGATGAGAGAAAAGGAAATAGCAAAAGGTTACAACAAACCCAATGAGGCTATCAACTACTTTGAGCAATCGCTAAAATCACTAAGGGCTAGTAATGATACATCAGGACTTGGCTACATCAACACTGAACAAGGAGAATCATCGAAGGCTATAGAAGAAAGAAGAAACAAAGGTAAGAACACTAAACCTACTTGTTATTTCTATGGTAAAAGGGACATACCTCTAATGCATGTGGAAGAAAAAATAGTCATCAGCATGATAAGCCTACAAATGCAAAATTCTATCACAAGTGCAAAAAGCAAGGACATTTAACGCAAGACTACAGAACCAAGACCATGAGGACACCAAGATTTGAGGGTCACTACTACAACTAAAAAAAATATGGACATAGAGCATTTGAATATAGATCAAAGCCTATGTGGACACCCAATGAACCTTCAAGAGGAATTAATCATACACATCACTACAATTGGGACTACAATACAAGGCAAAGTTGTCACTACTATCAAGAATATGGTCATTTAGATTAGAATTGCATAAGAACGCACTTCAAGGGGAACTAAATCAGATGGTTGAATCAAACTACTTGTTTTAGTTTCTTAAAGACTGGTTATATTAGTAGGAACTGTCCAACAAAGGTCAAGGCACCAAAGACTAAAGTTAAAAAGGGTAAAGAAAAAGTTGATGTGGAACACATCAGGGAAGATATGAAGAAGACATTACAGAAGAAAAGTGAATGCAGCACATCAAATGGAGAGATCACTTCACCCAAGAGGTCAAGTGATCACACCTCATCAAATTAAGTACTAGAAAGGCACATGGGGTTCATACATATGAAGATGTATCATACATCAGCCCAAAAAGAACATAGGAACACTACAAAGAAGAAATTAACATAAGTAAAGATGTCAAGGTAAAAGTTGGAAGATGATGCCAAGTTACCTTTGGTTGTCTAGTAAAACTCCAGTACATGCCGAGTTGAATAGCCTAGTAGCTCCTGAGTAAGACTTGATAGTGGCTGCCGAGCAATTAACAAGATTAGTAGATGCTGAGTGAAATGAGATAGTAGCTGCTAAGTGAGTGAAATAGAGTTGATGTCGAGTTGAAAAATCCTTTGGAAGCCAAGTGACAGTTGTAATCATGAATGTAATAAATGCTAGGTTTCAAGCCTTATAAAAGTGAAAATCATTCATTTTTTGTTCATTCAAACAAAGAGCAAAGACAAGTAGAGCGATTGAGCAATTTCCCAATGACCAAACAAAGATTTGCAGCAATTTCAACCATGATTCAACTCTAGTTCATTGATTCATAGGTATTTCATCCAAGTGCCAAGCTACGCAGAATTTGAAAGTCTATTTAATTTTAAACCCTAGTTTGGAAAAGATGGCATCTGGGTCAAAACCTACCAAAGGGAAGGAAATTCATGAAATACAACTAGTTAGTAATGAAGTCAGACAGCCAGAGTTTAGACCCATCCTTGAAGTCGCTTATAAAAATGATCCTGCTGGTGCCCTATCCTTAATTCTTGATAAAGTTGTTATGGTCCAAGATGTTCAAAAATGTTATAATTGTAAAGTTGGAGCCATAGGAGATTTGGAGATTTTTAATGCATTCAATAAACTCTGTGAAAATGGGAAACTTAAAGATGAATTCTCCATAGTTGAGAGGAAAGGTTTGACCAAAACCCTACTTTTCCCTATTGTCTTTAAAATGGAATGATACGCATTGTGTTAAGCAGAATCCATGATGGAGCTTTCTAGTTAGAAATAGGGCCAGTAAAGTTCACAAATAAAATTGTAAATAGGGTTATTGGTATTCCAACCCTAGATCAGCCCAAGACCCTAAGGAGTGATAAGAGGGAGGCAATTGAGAAAAACATTGGTGCTAAGTGGAACAACAGGGGTATGAAAATTGACACCATCAAATACCCCCTACTAGATTTTGCTGTAAGGATTATATCTCACAAATATTACCAATCCAATAGGTTAAATAGTGTACCCTACATAGCAGTAGATGTTGCCTATAAGCTAGTGAAAAAAGGTCATACTTATGATCTTGCAGAATTGATGATGTAGAAAATCAATGAAAACTTGGGAGCCATAAGGAAATTGAAAGGGGCTCAATGCAAATTTGGTTTAGTTTTGGTTTGCATGTTTTTCTACATTATGAAAGAATTCCCTTCAATAGGCAAGGTGAGATGGGATCCAAATAAGACTATTGTTGACCAAATAAATGGATTCATTTATCAAATGGGTGAAAAGTTTGATGCCTAAATGACCAGTTATTTTGAGGACTTCAAACAATCCATGAAACAAAGAATGAGAATTCCAATCTCATTGGTGGAGCAACATGAAAAAGTCATTTTTTTTCTAGTGGACATTGATTACACTTAGATACAAGCATTCATCTTTAGAGTTAGATGGCTTCGATGACTGGGTTATGGACTTGATGTCAATCAAGCTTCAGTAGCTATTACAACTCTACTTGTAGAGGAAATTGATAAAAATACAAACATTTTGGAACCTATGACATTGTTAAATCAAGGGTGGTAATAGACCTCAAAATAGCCACAATAGTGAAGAAGAAGGATAAATTGGTCAAGAAGATCAAAAAGAAATTTGGTGTTGAAGAGGTAGGCATAGCAGAGGAAGAAGAAGTAGATGAAGAAGAGGAAGACAATGAAAATGAAGGAGATGAGCTTGAACAAGAATCTCTACAATTGACATAAGGCTTAGGTGAGGATCAAGAGGAAGGTGCAAAGGAAGAAGAAGCCAATGAAGGACCTATAAGAATGGAAGTCACCAAAAGAAAGGCTAAAGTACCACCTACACCTCAGCCTAAGCCAAAGAAAGTGGCAAAGTCTACACCCAAGAAGCCTACTACTAGAGCTACTACAAGAGCTACTACACAAAAGGCAAAAGAAGAGGCAGCAAAGAGGAAGAAATACATTGAGAAGACTACAAATGAGCCAAAGAAAAGAAGAAAATTTGTGGCTCAACCCGATTCAAATGAAGAAAGGATAGAATCAAAAGACATTAGTTAGTTTAAAGTGGTAAGTGATCCACCAAAGTCTTAAATTGACAAATTATGTGCTAAAATTAGGAATGGTGATTTGAATGATTTGAAGAATGTAAATTTTAATAAGCTCACAAAGGATGAGCAAAATAAAATAGAGAAATCTATCTATAGTATGATGGCAGAATATAAACATACACCTCTTGAATTGGATAGCTCATTGCCAAAGGAATTATATAAGATTGTAGAGGATAAATGGCATTTTTGTTTGAAAATTGAGAAGGAAATAAGGGAGTCTACCTTAGCAAGAATGTTGCCTAATTTGACTAAAAGTCAAATAAAAAATGCAGTCAAGAGGCACAACAATATATTTACTCCCAAATACAGGGCAATTAGTATTCTACAAAACAAAATTGAAGAGGTTGTGAGAAAAACCACAAAAGTGTTGAAGATTATTTACAAGAAAATTGATAATGTATTTGATGAAGAATACAAGGGAGAAGCAAGCGCCAAAACAAAGGAGATAAAAGAAGCAAGAAGGAAGAAAGTATAGCAAAAGAAAGTGGGGGAAGAAAAGAAGGATGAAGAAGAAAAGGAGGAGGAAATGAGTAAAGAAGAGGAGAAAGGGATAGATGAGCAACAAGAATAGAGTGTGTAGGACACATAACTACCAAATCCTAGCCCTCCTCATTATACCACCACACCTGCAAAGACAATCAAGATAAAAGATGTTATTAATACTTTTGGTCAAAACATTAATCCATTAACTATAGAGGATCTAGAAAAGGTCCTTGACCAATCAACACAAGAAACTAGACTATGTTCAAGCCCAATACTGGTCAGTGTTGAAGAGTTGCAAAAGGCACTAGAGAAAACAAAGGAAGTCAAGGTGCAAACACAAGAACCACCTTCAACCATACAAACTACTGGAATTATATTTATTCCTCCACCATCTCCACAAAAAGAAGTTATAGATACACTTCAAAAGTTGAGTGCAGTAGTAGGCGATGATAAAGGCAAATTAGTACAATCAACAAGTACATCCCCAACCAGAATGACAAGAGAAGAGAAAAAAATTGAAGAGAAAGAAGAGACAAAAGATAAGGAGGAATTTGCAATACAATTTTTGGTTGAACTACCAAAAATAGGCACTCCTACAAAAACTCTTCAATAGCTAAGCACTAAAATGCTAGCTTTGTAAATTAGAACACTAAGCTCAAGCTCAACGAGGGTAGCCAGGACAATTCATTATGGAATTCCTGAGCTTGATGAAGAAATAAAGATACCCTATTCTGAATCCAACACTCTCATATAATAAAAGAATAATGAGATACAAAGTGAATTGGATAGAAGAAGGAGACAAGAGGCACCTAGAAAGGAATATAAATATAGGCAAGCATTAAATGAAATCAAGGACATATAGATGGATGCCTTCAGCCTACAGTCTCCAGATGAGTCAAGACCAATTATAGAGCAACTATCAAATATAGTTGATTAGGTGACAAATGAGGACCATGACACCAATGACAAACTAATGGAATGGTCAAAGAAGAAGTTCCAAGGTAAGGTCAATAAGAAGATATCAAATGATATCATTTTGGGACAAGTTGACCTAGCTAAGAAAATAGATAAAGTCAAAATTGTACTTGGGAATATATTCTCCCTTTACAATAAATTGTGTGATTTTTCCAACTTCACAAAAAAAACCAATCAAAAGATATTGAGCTTGGAAAGAAATCTAAAGATTTCTAGCATGCAACTTCCTACCAATCCAACTCAAAGTGAGAAGCATTTTTCTCATATGCTTCACACTTAAAGGGAACTAGCTATATTAATAGTAGAGGAGGCTTATATAAAAGCCAAGCTAATGCAAATTCAATCCTCCATCACCCTTCACTTGGAGGTACTCCACAAGGAGCAGATGTATGAAGAGATAGTTTTGAAGAAAGATCACAACCTTTCTACACATGAAGGACTTGTAGACCTAGCAGAAGAGCTTGCAATCCAACACAAGTCATTAGATATTGAATTAAACAACTGGGATGCAGCTCTAAAGATACTCCTAGAGGTTGATAGCTCATTTTTGGCTAAACATGGTATTACTCCATAGAACCCTTTGACATCAGTGTCAAAAAGGGGGAGTAATGAACAAAGGAGGAGATATGTAGATACTATGGGTAATTATCAAAATTTGACATTCTTTTAATCCTTCTTTCATTCATTTTGAGAATAAAGTGGAATGATTGTTAATAGCCAAAAAGGGGGAGAAAAGGAATATAGGAGTGAAGAAGAGATGTAAAATTTTGGTAATCACATGGAATATAGGGACATCACATAGATCAAATATAGCATACAGGCTTAGAATGCAGAAATAGGTCAAAGGATATAGAGGATCAGGCACATTGGCAGAGAATTTCAATTTCAAAGGCATAATCAACCCAGGGGGAGTCATAAGGTATATTGCTACTCACAATTTTTTTTTGAAATTTTGCATATAAGCTGAGCAAGTGAAGAATGTACTCAATAAGGATAGAATCACTAATGTTTAGTTAAGTTTTTTTGACACTCATGTCAAAGGGGGAGATTGATGGTTAAATAAATAGTATTGACAAATGAGTGTCAACACACTTAACTATTTTCATAATGTATGTCGAGCCAAAATTTCAATAGGTGTCAAGTCATAGTTAGTGCCAAGCAGATCACAGTGTAGTAGGTGCCAAGCAATATAGGAAATGTTCATGTGCCAAGTGATCTAGAATTGTTCATGTGCTAAGCAATAGAATCATTTAGATGCTAAGAAAATTAGAATAACATATGCTAAGCAATACTAGATATAATAGGTGCTGAGTAAACTAGATAATGTAGTTGATCCCAAGTAATCCAGAAATAGTATGTGCCAAGCATCAGTAATACTTCATGTGCCGAGCAACACAGGATCAACATAGGAGTTTATATTTGCACAAACTAAGATGTGAACTATTTTTGGATCTAACTTAGAGAAATTTTAAAGGAGAAAAAGGATAAGGACGAATCATTTACATTCCCTATGCAATCTGCATGCAACCAATTAGAAAAATGGTGAAGGCATGCAACCAATAAGAAAAATTCAAAGTATGAGTGGGAATTTGATATTCAATGTGGATCATAGATCCATACCTAACCCTAAGTATTTGCATTCTTTATAAGGAGAAAAAATGCACCATTGTATGTGTGGAAGAAAACAACATAAGGAGAGATTATAGTGAAATTTCAGTTTGAAGAGAAAAGACTTAGAGGAATAGAGCAATAGTTTCATAACAAGTTGATCAAAACAACACAAGGGACAAGGTGTACATACAAAGATCAGATCAAGCGAGGATTAGAATAGGAAGAGTAGATCTAATACCTAAACCCAACAATTTGAGATTGCATTCAATTAGGTCAAATGTTCTAATACTCTCTCACAATTGTATTAGAGGTTGAAATCCTATGGTGATGGGTTAGCTTAACAACTAGGAAGGAGAACCTTTGGAGAAGGTGAAGAAAATCCTATTAAGTTAGGTGGGTTTAACAACCTTTACGTAAATCCTTCAATAGGGTGACACTTCATGGAAAGTGTTTGTAAATCCTTTCAATAGGTCACATTTAATAGTGTGTTGTAGCCTTTAATAGGGCAAACCATCAAAAGTGGTTGAACTCATTGCTATAGTAATTTTTGTGGGTGTCATCCCCACCCCAGTTTTACCTTCTTATTCTTGGAGGGTTTCTAGGTTACCAAAATCTCTTGTGTTATGTGGTGATGGATGCTTTCATTTCTTGGTTGTTTACATGTTTACTTGCATGCATGTTAATTTTAGTTATATGTTAATAAAAGTTTGAAAGGATAAAAATAGATTACTTCTGATTCACCACCCCCCCCCACCACCCCCCCTCTTAGAAATACTCTTCCCATTTGGAAATTCCAACATCTACCATTGGATTTCTTAACATGACTTCTTTAATCTGATAGTCCTTAGGAGTCAAATCTTTGGTATCAACATGTGGAGGAAGGATGGCTATATAGACAAGTAAATCTTTATATTTATTCTTCATTATGAAGGCCAATTTTTGTGCATCACCCATAGGTGGCTTAGGCTTCTTGATCACTTTTATTATCTCATCCATACTCTCCTCAACAATCATGTCCAATTGCTTCTTTTTCCAAACCATAACCTTCCTCTTTAGCTATGCTAGTGTAGTGCTCATGGAAGACATGTATTTGGCTAAAGAGGAGGTTTGCACTACTAGCCCTTTCTCCTTATCACTCCTTTCCAGAGTCTTCTCCTTCTCAGAGACATCTACTTTGGGAGTCCCTAAATTTATTGTAGCCAAATTCCTTGCCTCCTATATCCTAAGAAGTTTTTTGGGGTTCTTTAGGTATTTGTCCCTCTTTTGATACTTCATTGGTTGGCATCTTTTTGGGTGCTTCTTCATCCACTATTCAATCTTCTTTAGTGATAGGAGGGAGAGGAGTGATTGAGATTTTGTCCAATAAAGAAAACTCCTAAAATGATGGTGGTGGTGTACCTAAAGAACCTTGTGGAAAAGGTGGCATTTAGTTCCAATTCTCTCCCAAAGGTTGGTTTGTAGGTGTATTTTGTATCTTATCACCCACCATTTCAGTTCCCATGGGTATAAAATGTTAAAAATAAATGTTGAAAACATTTGTTTCTTGCCCTTTCTAATAATCAGTCCACTACTGCTACTCATCTTTAGAAATGGTAACCTGAATAGGTTCCTTGGGAATAAATTGTAGTGTTATAGTGGAGCTTCTTCTAATTATTTCTTGAGCAGTCCTAGCTAAGCGAGTCCTTTGAATTAAGGGAAGATTATCCTCTTCTTCTTCTTCATCTTTATTGTTAGCTTTAGGGATTGTATCTAGAATTAAAGGAATGGGAATAAATTTCTTCTATAATTTCCCCCTTCATGTCCTTTTTATAATAGATGCAACCTTAGCCTTTTTAGTAGCTAAAGGAGTGGCTTCTTCCTCTTGACTAGGTGGTGACACATCTTTTGCTTCCTACTCTAGTTCCTATTCCTATTTAGGTGGGGGATCTTGTTTAGTATCTTAGGCTTGAGCTGTCTCTTCATCTTGAGGCTCTTCAGTTTGAGGCTCAACTTTCTTTAGGTAAACTCTTTTCATCTTATTCTTGCCTTTATCTACTCCAAAGTACCCAACATCCCTATAATGTTGATATACCATTTTTGAACTGACTAGAGACTGAGTAGGGAAGGTTGGTATTATAAATTTTACACCTTTACCCTTAATTGGGCATGTTGTGGCTTGAAAAGTGACAACTTGTGGAACTACGTCAAGGTTAAAAGAATTCTTGTAACTAAATTATGTGCCTATCCATGTGGTTAATAGTTGTATTCTCATCCCTATCAATCTCTACATTCATATATCTTGTCACAGTTATACAAGGGATCCAAGATATCTTGAGTTTCTTGTTGAACAACCTTGAGTCAAACCTTTATTTTTAAGGCACTTTGTACCAGATATAGAGTCATCCAATGATCTTCTATGGCATCTTCATGTACAAATGGCTTGCCTACCAAATGGTAAACTCTGTTAATATTATAAAAAAAATGGCAAGGGGAGTTGTAATCTTCCAAGGGATACTGATCCCACTCCAAGTCAAAGGTCATAATATCTTGCTTATACTTTACCTCAAATGTACCTATAGTAATCGGGCATACCCACATCTTCTTATGCTATTTTATCACTTTTTCATATGTAGATGTGAGTTATCTTGCAATCTTTAATAAGATGAGCATATGCAACACATATCTTAGGAGCTTCTTTGGGTTGACCTGTGTGCCAACTACCCTTAGATAAGTGAATTTTTTAAACTAGATGTAATAGGCACTGATCTTTGTGATCCTTGCTACTACCTCTACTAACATCCTCTTAGCATAGTCACCATCTATGAATAAGATGATTAAAAATATGAAAGCATCATTCACTATCCAAAATTCCTTTCTTTAATCTAAGAGCTTCTTCTTTATCAACTAAGCATATACTGCATAGGGCCAAGTATTGGCATCTTTCATGCTTCCCTTCTTGTATAGTCTTGGATAGTCACTTATTCTTTCCACCAATAAGTACACCAAATATGATGTCATATAAAACTTGGGGTTGGCTTTAACTCCTACCAACTATTCATCGAAGTTTTCACTCAATATTGTGGCCTAATCAATTGGTATTTTGGCTATTTTGATGGTCTCTATTAAATGGACCATCTCAATGTAAAGGCACCCAACTACTGGTAGACCCATAATCATGCTCAAGAGTATAATAGCATATCCAAATTCATCCTTCATATATCCCCTAGTCATGTTTAACTTTTTGGCTTTGCATCCCACCAGTGTTCTATCAATAAAAAATGACGATTGTATAATCTTTGTGGCCTTCTTGTCATTGTCCCTATAGCATATATTTTTCTTGATGATAAGTTATCTTCACATACTAATCATCTCTAGGGAGATGAAATATTTTCTCAATATTCCTAGGTCTAAGGTCTAGGACTATCTCCCTTGTGATTCTTTTAATAACTCTTTCTTTAGACACGTAGTTTTTGGCTAGAGTCATAATAAGATTAGAAGACTACACAAATGTGCAATGTGATGCAATATTCACCAACTCAGATCAGATAAGTGCCAAAACCTTTGGGGACCTCTCTTTAGGCTTAGTGTAGAGTACAAGGGATGCATTCCAGTCTATGTCCCAATTCAGTATCTCTGATCTCTAAATGCCCATCTTGAAAGTGCAATTTATTTGGTGCACCTAAAAACTTGAAGACAATGGGTTTTGGAGCAATATTTTCAGCAAGTGAGGATGATGAGGAAGCTATTTTATCTACACAAAATAGAAAATGATTAGTCTAGAGAAGTGCAATAGCGGGACTTAGTGTTTTAATCAAAGGTGCTAAGGGTGCGCACCTACTCACCTTGATGGGGTGTGCATGTGGACACCCTTATAATACACTTAATGTTTTAAGGAACAAAAATGGTGCGTAGATGTACACCTTGACAAGTTGTGCATCTGTACACCATTATCTCCAATGTTTTGTGTTTGTGTAGAAAGTTACACATGTGTGCACCTTAGGGAGTAATGCACATGCACACCTTTCCTTAGCATTTCCTTTGTTCTTTTAAACTCTTTTTAGGTTTTTAGGTGTGAGTAAAGGTACAAACATACATAGCTTTAATAGGTGCACATGTGCACACCTTTGGTGACTAATGTTTAGTGTTGTTTGTAGGTGCAGGTTTAGAGCACACCTTGAAGGGTGCAGATGTGTGATTCTTAAGGGAGTGTAGAGAATAATGAGGAAGGTGAGGGGATCCTAGGATTTTATATGCTTGAGATAGTGCACACCTATGCATGTGTGCATTTGCACATCTCCAAAGGGAGAAAGTGCACACTTGCACATTTAGTGCACATGCACACCCCATAAGGGTGTACATGTGTGCTAGTGTGCCCTTTAGTACTAAACTCACTCTATCACTCACTTATTCTCTATTTTGACATTTGGGTTTCTTAGTTATTGGATTAGGGCTTGACCTAGACTCTAGGTGGAGTTTCAAATTAAGATCCTAGGCCCCATACTAGGGGTTTGGGAGACAAAAAATTAGGGGGTTCCCATTTCTAGGAGAAATGGGGTGTGCATTGTGAAACAACAACATGTCCTTGGCTTGTTTGGTGGTGGAGGAGAGATGGGTATCACTGTTGACTTCTTCTTTGTTCCTTAAGCCTTCTTACTCGATGGCATGAAAACAACTAGGACTTTTCCCTTGTCACATTCTTCTCCCTCTTTCTCATCAACACTACCTTATTCCGCATCTTTACCAAGACATTGTGTCAATTGTAATGGTTCTTTTCCCTTGCCTAGGGTGGCAAGTTTTGCTTCTAAATCTTCAATCTTTTTCTTCCTTTTATTTTCTTTAGAATATATCTTTATATTTATAGTTATTCTTTCTTTATCTTCTTCATATCTCCTGAAAGGTTCAATCTTGACATCAATCTCTTCTTTTAGTAGTGCATCAATGTTTGCACTTAGTACATCACTATCTATCTCATAGTCAAAACTTTATAACCAAGCATTCCTCAACTTTATTGCTTGTACACAAATATTGTTCATATCCACAAGAAAAAATATGTCACTGTAATATTTTGTGACCAATTCTTTAGATACCCTCATTTTTCTTTTCATCCATTTCTTAAATTCATCAAAATAAGTATCCATTACATTCTCAAAAATTTCTCCCAACTGAGTGATATACTCATTAATTTATTTTTTCACTCGTTTGTCTTTCTCCCATTCAACATTACTAATACCAAGAAAATACTTCTGGATATAAAATAAAATACACATAATGAGGGATCCAAACTTACACATTGAATTCTTTTCTTTTCTTATGGATGACATATTTTCTGCAAGTTTTAACCTTTGTAGCTTGGCAAGATCACACTCATGATCTTTTATTACAATATTCCATGCTTGATCTATGATCATACAAGGAACACTATTCAATATGCTCAATTGATACAATTTGTGAGTGCTAACCATCACTACAAATTAACTTAGTGGACTAGAGATGTTTGTGATCGACATACCACATCCATTCCACTCAACTCCTATGTTTGTCTCAACTTCTTCACAACTTAGGCTTCACATGGTTTTCTTCCTATGTAGGGTTGGATAGCCTATAACCCTATGAATAATTTTATTTATGATTTCCACTATGTTGGTGTTTGAACACTAAGGTTGATCTAAAACCCATTAACAAGATGAAAAAAGACAAATTATAGTCTAAGGGTTTTCTATTTCCTATACTCAACTAGATTTTCTTCAAATTTGGACCAACATTAATAGAGTACAGAGGAATCTCTACACTTTAGGCTCTACAAGGCCAAGGCAAGTGCACCTTAGGGATGGAAATGTGACTAGTTTTATGATTCTTTATTCAATTATGTGCTCAATAATATTCTTCTTTCAAATCTATCCCCTATAGCAGAAAATGGTCAAAAAACCTTCTTAGATTTGCAATGAATTCATAATTACAATAACTAACTATTATTCAGAGAAATACTATTCCAAATAAGTGATGAAAAGAAGTTGATTCTTCATAAAAAAAAGTAAAATTTGATTTGATTTAAATTTTTCTTTGTGCAACCACATGAACTTTTAAATTTGCATCTGAACTAATGACCAGTGCCTTATCCATTGTTAAATAGAGTCACACCGGTGAAACTTGACCTATTTAATTGCCTTACAATTAAATTATCAGTAGTTAACCCTAAACCCCATTCTTATTATATCCCTCTCATATGACTAGAAACCCTACCAATTTATGGAAGCATTTACTTAATTCCTTGAATTAAAAGAAACAATAAATTGATATAGAACCTATCCTAGTTGCATTAATTGCATGAACCTTGCTCATTCATTCCCAAAATAACCAGCAAATGAAAATGGAGGAAAATTTTAGAGACACAGATATTGTTTAATTGTTGGAAATATTATGATAGGATAAGTTACTGAGAGGGGAGGGATGAATTAGTAACTTCTAAAACTTTTATCCCAATTAGCAATTAATCCTTTATGTGAATTTTGATCTAACTGCATGCATTAGAAACTAAAAACATGAAAGCATACACAACACTTTAACATAAGATTTGGTGACTCAGAAAATTTCCAAATAGAAAGTAAAATTGGGATGGGGGTGATACCCACAAGCTTTAGTACTGTAGTATGAAGTTGGTTTGTTAAGGCTTAAAATAATCACTTCTAATGATTTTCCCTGTTAAGAGCAATAAGGACTAGACTAGGTCCTCCTTGTAAAAGGATTTAGAAACATTCAATGAAGTATGCATTTAGGAAAGAGATTTACATATGACTATTAGGTCTACCTTGTTAAAGGATTTGATTGTTCCACCTGTTACGAAATAGTAGCCAATCTCTTATCTGCAACTTGGTTTGTTGAATGAGATTCCTCTAAGTGTACAAATCACCTTGCTATGATAGGTATAACTTTGTTAGTCCTTATACTATTTTAGCCTTTGTAATTCTCTCTTTTTCTCTTCTTTGATGATTACATTACTTCTCTTATATTATTTGGATGTGATACAATACATTACATATATATTGATCCAATTACACAATTACAAAGTCAGCCACAATGCAAGTTTACACAAATATTACAAAGTCAGCCAACAGTGCCACTAAAGTTTGCATTCCATATAGTTGGCTGCTGAATGTAGAGTGCACATTCTCTCTAAGGGATTCTTTGATTTCCATTAGAGAAGGCTTCTAGTGTTCTAGAGCTAAACTCCATATTTCCATAGTTTGGGCATCAATATTATACCCAAAGCCTCTCAATTCTCCAAGCTCATTTTCATCTTCAAATGAGATAGACTTGTCTTCTCATTTGCTCTAGTAGAAAAGAGAAACTGATATCCCATCCTAGGAAGACAATCATACCACTCCTCTATACTAGCTCTCTAGCTTCTTCCACAATGAAGGTTTTACTAGCAGGGTCATACACTTGTAGCTTCTAAACCATTTTAGCAACCACCTCATTAGAGTCACCTAGCTTCATTTGTAAAGATAGCTCATTCTATTTCAATTTAAAACGAAGCTTTTAAACTTTTCTATTTTGATGAAATTTTCATCATTCATAAATTCATTTGCTTCTATGATTCTATCATCAATCATCTTGCAGCTACAATTTTTTGTCCCTTTGTTCATCCTTAGAGGCTTGAGCTATCAAATATATTCTTCTAACATCATCAAAGTACTAGCTACCCCTGGGCAATATTTGTAATGCCTTTTGTTGAGCTATTTGTGGAATCTCCACCATTTTTTGTTTCGTATTCCTCTGCTTTGCCCACTCTAATATTTCAGGTTGATCTTCCTCATCATCACTTCAACAACAATATCTTCATCAGAGTAGTTAGGATCAAATTTATTTCTTATATCTTCAAGCACTTGTGCTAATATTTCATCAAAATTTTCTACACACTTATCCAATCTTGACCAATAATCTTCCTTAGCATATAATCCTTTAAAAGATGGGATCCACCTTTTTCATTTCTTGCTCAAAATTGAGAACATCTCTATATTTGATCATCCTCTCTCTACAAACATCCTCATTCAATCTGTCAGCAAAGACATTTTCCTCCCATAGAGGTTTTGTAGGAGGTAAATTATATCCCCTCATGTTATTTATGGCATGCCTTACTACATTATAGGTGTCATATGTTCTAGTTGGTCTAGTTGTTAATTTGTAGCCTCTGAGATAGACATCTATTTCTTCTATAGAATTTTTTCCTATCTCAAAATCTCCTCCCTTAGTGCATATGTATAAAAATGTTCCTTTCTTGATAGCCTTGCCTAGGTATCTTGTATTTAATGAGATTAATTTCCAAAAAACCTCTACAAACCCTAGTCTCTATGGGACATATTTGGGTAGAATGTGAGGTGGCTAAGGGCATCCAAATATTCTGATGATAGTAGACTCCTCAAATAGAAAAATTCTTCCCCAATCATGTCTCAATTATTTCTCAACATCAAAACATATTTTTGGCTTAACAATCTTCCTAACACTCCTTGGTATTCTTTCATTAGCCAATCCTATCATTTTTAAAAAAAGATGCACAAAATAATTATAAAAGGAAATATCATTGGAATATGGGTAGGAAATTTTCCATACCCTTGTCCATCTTTGCATTGGTAGTCTTTCTCCCCATTCATCAGTGCATTTCAAAAAGATTTGATCAAAGGAATCAATTTTTTTGAATAGTACCAAATGTATGATCAAAGAGTAGTGAGCGAATATGAAATTCTCCAATTGTCCCTGTTGTGCAGCAATGATCTCCTCATGGATCTTGTTAATGATGTATGTCACATAATCATACTCAACATTGGTGTTGGGGCCTTGATTATTCAATGCCATGACATAGTGTCCTCCTAGGGAATTCATGGTTCCATTTGAACCTAGGTCTTTTGATAGAAATGGAAAAAGAAATATGTAAAAAAAGCAATACCAGGAAAGAATCTAAGCGAGTTAATGCATGAAAATATATTACCATAAGATAGGAGAGAGAAAGCTTCAAGATCCAACACCATGAGACAAGATATTTGTAAAGGGGAAAGCAAAGAAAACCCCTTGTGACATTATGAATGAGGCATGAAAAGCCTAAGAAGAGAGAGAGAGAGAGAGAGAGAGAGAGAGAGAGAGAGAGAGAGCAATCACTCATACAATAATTGAGAAGAGGAAGAAACCTCATGAGAAATGAGAGAGGAGGGTCATCTCTTAAATAGAGATGTGAGAGAGGAGTTAGAAGTAACTCCCATGTCTATGAATGCCACCATTCATAAGTGTGTGAGGCCAAGTGTGAAATTCCTCTTAAGGAGGAATAATCTAAATTACAAATTATAATAATTATTTGTCCTCACATATTCCACTAGAGGATAAAATAAGATGTAGTGGAAAAAGGACAAAAACAAAATATATTAGGATACCTTGGATTATATCCTAATATATTATAACAATAAAGAAAAGAGGTCTAACCTTGGTTTATAGCACACCAAGGAAAGATTACAACTTCTAACACCCCCCTTTAATCTTTACTTGGGGAAATTACATCAAAGGGTATTAAACCCATATTTTTACAATGAAATTCTAAATAGCAGCAACTTGATCTTTGAGAATATCTTCAATTATGCAAAAGGTCTCTGTAAGTGCAGGTAGATCTTCGTAGATCCAAGAGAGAAGTGGACAGGTCATGAAATGTACACCAAATAATATTGTCTTGTATGTGCCTGGATAGATTACCTAAAAAACATAGAGACAAGAAATGAGACAACTATCCACAAGAAGTATTTCATCTTATATGAAAATTAGAAATCCTTTGAATAAGGATAATAAAAATCTCATAGAGAAATAATGAGGAAAATAAAACATGTTACCACAAAGCAATGGAGATAACCTAATATCAAAAATGAAGTATATGCTCAAAAATTATCAATAAATACAAAAAAGTTTGATCAATGTTCTCATGAAAAGTATATTATACTAATGTACTAATGACCACAAAAAAGGCCAACTAATGATACTTGCATCAACATTGCATCAATCATGTGGATATAGATAGTCCACTTAATGAATCATCTCACTGCAAGTTAATGGGCTGTAGCACCATAACTTACATGACTCGTGATCTAAGCAATAAAGTATGCAGATCATTATCACATTAATATATGAAGATAAAGTAAAAGGACAGACATGTTGATCAAATTAGTATTATCATGATTTTTGTTAGGATACTAAAAGGAATGGATTATGAGGATTTAACAACATATTTCCTTCAAAATTGGATCAAATCATCTAAATTTGGAGGGAAAAATCCAATAATAGTATCCTCTTCATTGAGGAACAAAATGGAACAACATGGAGGGATACTCCATAAATATCAACCTTTCAAAGTAGAGCATATAGAATCAAATGGAGAGAAACTCCATAAATATCAATCTTTCAAACTGGAACCAATAGAACCAAATGGAGGGAAACTCCATATAAATATCAATCCTTTCAAAGTAGAACAAATAGGATCAAATGGAGGAAAACTCCATATAAAATGAGTGCACACCAATATAGGATGGAGGGATACTCCATGGGCTAGATAAGGAAACTATGTATCAGTTATACTGAGAGGACCTACATAGTTAACCTTGAAGAAATTGGCTCCCTATGCAACTCAAAGAAAATATAATATAAATCATGTAAATCAATGATATAAAACCATAAAATGCTAACATGGGCATGGAACAATGCTATAAAAGCATAAAAGTGCAACTATGTGCACATCAAAATATCACAATAAGGTTGAAGGCAAATGTGTAAGATAACTCATAATCCAAACAAAATTGAGGTAAATGTAGAGATCCAAGGAAGATCAATGAGAAATAAACAATATATGGATATCAGGTAGAAAACTTCATTAAGGGTAAACATGAGTACTTAAGTGATTTTATGCATTGGAGTCTTGAGCAGATGAATTTTAGAGAAGAAAAAAAAATAGACTTTATAAATTAATAAAATCGCAATAGCTTGTATATTTATTTGGGCATATATGTGGGCCCCCATATATACTTGAATAAATATATCTAAAATATGAAATCCTACAATGAAACAAGGTCATATCTAGCTCACATGGAAGCCAAATTATTGATGGAACATAAATACATGTTCTAAAAGAAATAGACCTGAGGTACTTACCTTGATGCTTGATAAAAATTAAAATGAAAAAAATAATATAATTACCTAAATTCACAAAAAAAATGATAAAATTTCTATCATTTTCTCTACAAATTCAAATTTATTAAAATGCATTATAAGATTTTAAGAATGTGAACTTGTCAAATAAGATCAAAAACTTTAGTAGGCATCAATATAGGAGATGTGAAAGGCTAAACAAATTGTGGACAAGATCAATGTGAGAAATCATTAAAACTCAATTGTTTAAGAAATATTAATAAAAATTGAAAAGTAAAAAAAATTAAATTGACAAGAGAATATGATTATGAAAACTTTTTAATCATATACAATATGTATTTATAAAATTTAGAAAGAATTTTTAATAATATATCTCTTAAAATAAAAAATGGTTATGGAAAGAAACTTCATTACAAAAAATTATGATAGCAAAAGAAAAAAAAATATCCTTTTTTATAAATAATATTTTAAAACAAATAATGTACTTACTCAAACTAAATGCATTTTATATTAAAATTTGTTATTGGTGTGAAAAGCTATAATTCAGAGAAACTATCCAAAATCCTTCTCCCAATCCTTCTCTGCAGAAGCAGATTGATAGAACGCTTGACACCATCTGCGAGTTTGCCGACGATGTCATCTGTACACTTGGAACTTTAGCTTGTTGCATAGTCTCAGAAGAATTTCTAGAGAATAACTTGTGAGCAATCTTTTTTGAAAGTAATGTTTTTGGGTTACACTTGCTGATTCATTGCCCGGATGAAAAATAAAATTTGATAACAATTGAAAGTATACCTCTTTAGAAGTACATGAGCTTCTTTTGAAAACAAAAAAAAAAAATATTGGCGAGGATTCAACTCGAGAGTACTAGTTGCGGATTTCCTTGAATCCATCATAGAAACTAATAACAAATTTTATTTTTCCATCCGTTGAAGACTCCAAGCTCTTACCATTCTAGTAACTATTTTCATTTAAAATGAGAACATTCGAGAGAAATAACGTGAACAAACTTCTTTTGTAACTAAATTTTGGGTTATGTTTAGTGATCCGTCATCAGCTTGAACTATGCATTTGAGTTGCAAATGAAATTTCCTCAATTAGATTACCCTTTGCCGAAGCTTTTCTGGATTATCTGCTTAGACACCTTTTGTTGATTTTTTGAAGTGCTCAATTTTTGTTTAAGCTTTTGTATATTTTTTTGTGGATTCATTATATCCATCTTTTTATTTAGCCACTTCCATCTCCTTCAACAAGAAGCTTTACTCAAATATTATCTGTGGGGATTGGAGGTTCTACTTTGGGTCCAAAATTTGTTGCAGAGGCATTGGATCTAGATAATCCTCCTCTAAAGATAAGATTTATTGATAACACAGATCTTGCAGGCATTGATCACCAAATTGCACAGCTTGGGCTAGAGCTTGCCTCTACACTTGTTATTGTAATTTCTAAGAGTGGAGGAACTCCTGAAACCAGAAATGGATTTACTTAACAAATAGAGAAAAAATTAAAATACCCCAATGGTTATAGCTTGATTCAATGTATCTGGGAAACACAAATCTAATATAATATGAGAAAATGCGTGGAGGATTCGATAAATAGCTGCATTTTTATGGTGAAGAATATAGGATCTTCAGTTCATCAAATAGTAGAGTGAAAACTATGAGATTATACTTGAGCTAATTGAATAGATAGTAGGATATGCAAAATATATATCTATTGAAAAATGGATGCTTTCATGAGTAAAAAAGCAAGTAACCACAGTTGCATAATATGAAGAGGAAAAAGGTATACCAGCAGTTGTAGCCAAATCAAATGATAATGGATTTCATATATACAAAATATGAGAGTAGAGTGATGAATAAAAACCCATCATAGCACGATACATGGCAGAGGTAGCATATTCTAAATTGAGGTGTTAGTAATGGCTCTAAGAACGCCTGATATGCAAAACAACACAGAAAAAAAATTGAAAACTCTATATACTCGATAAATTCCCTCTGCATGCCAAATAGGATAGAGCTACAATGAATAATAACATTTTTGGGAACAAATTTCAAATAAAAGTTTAAGAAAAGCGTTATCGAAAAGCAAAAAAATAATGGCAAACAAACAAAAAATGTTACAGTGCTAGCCTATAATAGAAATAGTGTAGGATAGCCAGAGAACTAAACAACATGCGTTGGGTGTTTATACTGGATTGGAATGATGATAAAGGTTCTATATTGTTGTGAACTAGAATAAGAAGCAACCAAAGGTGACTTTCAACCCAAGAATTGAAAGAGGTGACAAGATAGACATCTAGCTGAAGATAAGAGGTTTGAATAATGCAAATAAAGCAATACTTCTCTTTGTTTTGGCGGTAAACCATCCAAAGCAAGAGAAAGGAAAAAATGGTAGATAATAAGAAAGAGCATAAAGAAACCTACAAAAGGATTAAAAAAAAAACACTAAAAAAAACTTAACTAACAAAGTAAGGGAAGGTACTAAATTTTTCTACTAAATTAAATTAGTTAAAAAAAATGAAATATATTAGAATAAACTGTCTCAACAATGTACTAGATTAGGAGTGAGATATCTTTAAATTTATATTATTTTCTTTATCAACAATATATCAAAACCTACACAAATTAGAGCAAATAGGAGTTAATCGGGTTTGGTGGTAAAGCAGCCAAACTCAAAAAAAAATTCAATTTATTCCAACTTAAGAAGATTAAAAAAGAATTAGTGAAATCTCTCTAAAGAGTCTCCTTCAAATCATACCTTCATGCAAACACTCAAAACAAAGATTAAACTGCGCTGATACCATGATAGAAATGGAAAAAGAAATATGTAAAAAAAGCAATACCAGGAAAGAATCTAAGCGAGTTAATGCATGAAAAGATATTACCATAAGATAGGAGAGAGAAAGCTTCAAGATCCAACACCATGAGACAAGATATTTGGAAAGGGGAAAGCAAAGAAAACCCCTTGTGACATTATGAATGAGGCATGAAAAGCCTAAGGAGAGAGAGAGAGAGAGAGAGAGAGAGAGAGAGAGAGAGAGAGAGAGAGAGAGAGAGAGAGACAATCACTCATACAATAATTGAGAAGAGGAAGAAACCTCATGAGAAATGAGAGAGAAGGGTCATCTCTTAAATAGAGATGTGAGAGAGGAGTTAGAAAATAACTCCCATGTCTATGAATGCCACCATTCATAAGTATGTGAGGCCAAGTGTGAGATTCCTCTTAAGGAGGAATAATCTAAATTACAAATTACAATAAATATTTGTCCTCACATATTCCACTAGAGGAAAAAATAAGATGTAGTGGAAAAAGGACAAAAATGAAATATATTAGGATACCTTGGCTTATATCCTAATATATTATAACAATAAAGAAAAGAGGTCTAACCTTGGTTTATAGCACACCAAGGAAAGATTACAACTTCTAACATCTTTGTTGAGACCAAAGATAATATTCTAGAAATACCTCTAAAAGAATTCAAGAGGCATGATTTTTTCTACTTCCTTCTTCTTTGGAATCTCTCCCTTTTCTTTTCTAGACATAGGGATGTGCCTTGTCATTGCCCTACCCATATAATATGTCTTCTGGCTTTTGAAATTCTTAGTTAGGTTATTGATGTCAATAGGCAATGGCATTGGGCCTCCTAGGTCAAATGCCTCTATGAATGTATCCTTCTCTAAGGCTAAGGAGATGCTTCTATCTCTATGGGGGAATGACTTACTAACTAGATTGTAACATTTTATTAAGGCCTTTACTAGGTCCACATCCACAAATACTTCTTCCATAATTTGTTTGCCTAAATTTCTAACCTAAGGGTTGCAAGCTGGAACTTTCTCTATTCTATTCTTGTAAAAGAACTAGAACAATTCATATCCATTTCTATCTGGAGCTTCTTCATCTATATAAAATTCATATGGATCTCTAAAGGCATGGTCATTTGTAGATTGTGCATTTTTAGAGCTAGGTAGGATATGCATGAATTCTTTGACAAACGAACTAGGGCTTTTCATTTGTAAAGTAGATTCTACAATCTAAACTTGTGCAATCAATTCTCCTTCCTTTTGAGCCATTTCTTCAAAAAAATTCAATCAATTTTGAATGTTGTATTCTTGCAAATAACTTTAAATCACTCTACAACTAAAATTCACTCTAAAATCTCAAAACAATTATGCAACTGATAATGAAAATCTTTTTGTCTTTCATAATTATCTATCTCTGCAACATGAACATGGCATTAATGACATTTAAATGAACCCACTTAAAAACCTATCTATCTTCAAAAAGCTAGCAAAATATTCACTTTTTTCATATTTTGTACTTCTAGCTCATTTTCTTTTTATCCAGCTCAGACATGGCCATTGAAAACTATTTTATATGTTAAAATTGTAAGTTGTGATGATGCGATTACCACTTTATTGCTGCTTCACCAAGGTTTTATTTCTTTTCTTATCTCCAGGTGAAATAGTTTTTCCTAAGCTAAATGTCACAACTTTTCTTATATTTTTCCTTAACTACTAAGTCTAACCCATGATATGGTAATTTACTTTGTTCATTGCTTTGCAACTATCTAACACTTTATCTTTCTGACTGCTGCAATCTAGCAATGACCAATTTATTCATTACTTCACATCTTTGCCATACTTTGGAACCTAACATCTATCATGTTTATGAAAATATGATACTTCATATAATTACCTTGTCACTTCCTCACAACCTCCAAACATGATGCTTATTCTAACCATGCAACTAACCTTTTTCTTTGATTGCTACTTCATCTCGCAACATCACAACTCAAAATTTCCACTCTCTTTGAAAGCTTTCCAAAGTGTGATAAATAGTTCTATGCCACTTTTCAACTTAAAATATTAAAGACAAATAAAACTATGCAAAGATGTGATGATTACCTTTAATTATAATATATTGGTTATTCACATGCTCACAACTTCATTCGTTAACCATAGTTGTTGACCCAAAAAGATGCAATTGCTGTTGTGTTTGACTATTTCTTCTTTTCACAGCCTCACAACCAAAGACCTTAACTGTGACTAAAAACCTATGATCTTGCACTAGTCTTTAACATTAACTATTCTAGATTCATCTGGCAAGATCACCACTTAAAAAATTAATCGCAGCTAAACCTTGCAATAGTAGATTTCAAGCTTTTGCCACTTCACAATAGTAATCTTGAGTCAATCACAAACTCCTGCGACGTTGTGCTGGTTCAAAACTTTAACTGCATGATTGCATTTCACTTAGTATTTCATTGTAACTCAAACACTTGCAATGTTGGAATGACTATTTCAATTGACCATCAAATACTTTTCATAGTTTTGCTACTCACAATATTTCTTCATGGATTAACTATGTGATCATGCAATAACCCTTTAACTTGAATATTTTCTCCTTATCACTGCTTCATAAATTAAACTCTTAACTTAATAAGTAACCTTACAAAGGCATGATTACAAGCTTTCATAGCCTCTCCACTATTAGATTGTGGTGACTAATAAGGAAAGTACTATGCAGACTTCATAAATTTTTTGGGGCCTATTTTATTAGGATTTTGGGCCAACATGTAATTATTAATTATAATCCTAAAGAGATAAAAATACTTGTATAAAAGTGCTTAGGGTTAGGGATTATTTCATAGTTGTGATGCAAAATTTCTTCTTGCAGTGGTATTGAGCTATAAGGGATTACAGATTGTAATCAAGTTGTAATCATTGAATTGTAATAATATTAGACTTGTTCTTTAGTGGATGTAGCCTAGGGATTGGGTGAACCACATTAAATCTTGGTGTCTTGTATTCCTTTTTATGTTATCTATTATTTTTTGATATTGGTTATATTTTCATGTAATTGTTATTTCTATCTGCAGTTTTTTCCTAACAAGTGGTATCAAAGTGAGGTTACTTTTTAGTAATCCTCTGTAGGAAGATCTCATGGTTGAGTGGGAGTGATGGTAGATGAAGGTAAGCTGAGGGTTGACAGGTTTAATGGGCAAAACTTCTAGTTATGGAAGATGCAAATGGAAGACTATCTTTATTAGAAGGATTTATGGAAGCCATTGGAAGGAAAAAGAAAGAATTAGGGATCTATGTGAAATAAAAAATGGGATCTTTTGGATAGAAAGGCATGTGGAAGCATTTGGTTATGCCTGGCACAATCAGTGGCATTTAATATTACAAAAAGTGAAGACTATAGAAGAGTTGATGCAAACCCTAGTGAAACTATATGAAAAGTCCTCCGCTTCAAATAAGGTATTTCTCATGAAGCATTCATTTAATATGAAAATGGTAGAAGGTGGATCTATTGCAGATCATTTAAATGAGTTTAATACTATTACTAGTCAGTTATCTTCTGTGGGTATCAATTTTGATGAAGAAATTAGGGTTCTTTTGGTTTTGTGTTATTTGCTTGAAAGATGGAATGGCTTGGTAATGGCTATGAGTAATTATGTTCCTAGATCTAGTACCCTAAAATATGATGATGTGATCGGTGTTGTTTTGAGTGAGGAAACTCATAGGAAAACCTCAAGTGGATCTACATTAGGAAGTTCTTTGAATGCACAAAGTAGTGGTAGAATGATTGAGAGAGGAAGTTATTCCAAAATTTTTGGAAAATCAAGAGGAAAGTCAAAGGGGAGGAGGTCTCAATTGAGAGGACCAAATGACTGCTAGTACTATGGGAAACCATGGCAGAAAAAGAAAGATTGTTGGAATCAAAAGAAAAATGAAGGAGATAAACTAGATGGAGACAATAAGGCAAATGTGGTAAGTAACAAATCTGAAGAGGATGCTTTGCTTCTATCTTTAGAATGTGTTGATGATTCGTGGTCTTTAGATTCTAGTGCTTCATTTCATGCTACACCTCATAGAAGTTATTTCATTGATTATGTCAAGGAGATTTTTGGAATTGTTTATTTGGGGGATAATGAACCCTGTCAAATTTTTGGAAATGAAAAAATTAAGATTAAGTTGCAGAATGGGAATCATTGGCTACTACATGAGGTAAGACATGTTCCAAGGCTGAGTGGGAATCTAATTTCAATAGGGCAACTTAGTGATGATGATTATGTAGTTACTTTTAATAATTTTTTTTGAAAGGTTTCAAAAGGTTCCCTTGTAGTAGAAAAAGGTGTGAAATTAGGCACCTTATATCTTTGTAAAGGTCATATTATTCCTTCTACTTTAATTGTTTTAGAGAAAAATGAATGTTTGGGAATAGTTGCTGCAATTGAACAGGGAGAACAAGTAGCTGCTATAAATTATGATACAATGTAGTGGCACAACAAACTTGGGCACATGAGCGAGAAAGGTATGAAAGTACTTCATTCAAAGAAAGTTCTACCAGGCCTGAAATGTATTAATATGGATTTCTGTGAAAGTTGGTTGTATGGAAAATAAAAGAGAGTGAGTTTTGTAAAGACTAGGAAGGAAAACAAAAAGGAGAAATGAGAGCTTGTGCATACCAATGTATGGGGACTAGCTCAAGTATCTTTCCTTGGAGGCTCTCATTATTATGTTACATTTATTGATGACACAACTAGAAAGGTATGGATTTATTTTCTTAGACATAAATCTGATGTATTTTAAACTTTTAAGAAGTGGAAATGCTTGGTTGAAAATGAGATTGGTAAAAAATCAAAATGTCTTAGATCTAATAATGATGGTGAGTATTGTAGTCATGAATTTGAAGATTATTGCTCCACTAATGGTATTCATAGATAGAAAATTGTTCCAAGGACTCCACAAGAAAATGAAGTGGTTGAATGCATGAATAGGACTATAATGGAGCATGCAAGGAGCATGAGGTTGTCTGTTGGGTTGCCCTTACACATGAGGGTGGAGGCTGTGAATACTAATACATATTTGGTAAATAGAGGTCCCTTTACTCCTTTGGGTTGTGGTATTCTAGAGGAAACATGGACTGGTAAGAAGGTGAGTTATTCTTTTCTCAAAACCTTCGGTTGTGAAGCATTAGCTCACATAGATTCTAAAAATAGAACCAAGCTGGAAGTTAAGTCAAAGAAATGTGTATTTGTTGGATATTACATTAATGAATCTAGTTATAGGCTTTGGGATTTTGAAAATCATAAAATTGTAAGAAGCAGGGATATCATATTCAATGAGAAAGTTTTGTACAAATATTTTTTATAGCAACATGAGAAGAAAGAAGATGATTATTTAGTGTTGGATGATACTCCAAAAGATGATGTTCCAACCATTCCTCATGATGTGCAACAACCACAACAAAAAATGCCACACACACCGATGAATGTTAAATGGTCAACAAGGAAAATTAGGCCTCCAAAAAGATTTTCTCCCTCTTTGTATTCAATTTTACTTACTGATGCCAGTGAGCCTAAATGTTATGATGAATCTATGTGGGTGGATACTAAGATTCAGTGGGAGTCTACAATGAAAGGCGAAATGGACTTTTTGCTAAAGAATAAGACATGGGATTTGTGCAAGTTTCTTGTAGGTAAAAGAGCTTTACAAAATAAGTGGGTGTACAGGTTAAAAGAAGAGGATGGAGGTAAAAAAAATTTAAAGCTAGGTTAGTTGTAAAAGGATTTGCACAAAAAAAGGGTATTGATTTTGATGAGATATTTTCTGCTGTAGTTAAAATGAGTTCTATCCGTATTGTATTAAGTATTGTGGCTACTGAAGATTTGCATTTAGAGTAACTTGATGTTAAAAAAACCTTCCTTCATGGTGATTTGGATGAAGATATATATATATATGGCTCAGCCATAGGGATTTGAGGTCAAAGGTAAGAAGAACTTAGTGTGCAAATTGAAAAAAAGTTTATAGGGCTTGAAGCAAGTACCTCGACAATGGTATCTAAAATTTGATAGTTTTGTGCATGAGGATGGATATAATAGGTGTCATTCAGATCATTGTGTTTATTTTAAGAGGTTGGATGATGATAGCTACATTATTTTATATTTATATGTTGATGATATGCTTGTAGTTGGGTCTAACATGGATCATATTAAGGAGCTAAAATGCTAGTTAGCACATGCATTTGCTATGAAGGATTTGGAGGTAGAAAAAAAAATTCTTAGTATGAAGATTTATAGAGATAGGAATAACAGAAAATTGATGCTATCTCAGGCTGATTATGATGAGAAGGTGTTGCAACATTTTTGTATGGAGAATGCTAAAGCTGTCAACACACCTTTACCTAGTCATTTAAAGTTGACTAAGGAGATGTCTCCTAAGACACAAGAAGAGGAGGAAAAGATGTCCAAGGTACCCTATGCCTTAGCTATAGGAAGCTTGATGTATGCTATGGTATGTACAAGGCTAGATATTACACATGTAGTGGGAGTTGTTAGTAGGTATATGAGTCATCCAGAAATTGAGCATTGGGATGCAGTCAAATGGATTATCAAATATTTGAGAGGAACATCTAATAAGTGTTTACACTTTGTGGGCTCTACTACTAATTTATAGGGCTATGTCAACTTAGATTTGGTAGGGGATATTGATACTAGGTTAAGTACTACAAGTTATGTCTTTACTATTGGTGGGGTAGTCGTGAGCTAGGTTTCTAGGTTACAGAAGGTTAATGCTTTATGCACTATAGAGGTAGAGTATGTAGCTGCTACAGAGGTAGCCAAGTAGATGATATGGCTCCAATTCTTCTTGTGAAAATTGGGACACCCTCAGAAAGATAATTATTTGTTTACAGATAGTTAGAGTGTCATTCATCTTGTAAAGAATTTAGCTATACATTCAAAGACCAAACATATACAGTTGTAGTACCATTTCATTTAGTTAGTTTAGGAGGATGGCTAGTTAAAGATGGACAAGATACATATAGATGACAATCCAACAAATATTTTTACAAAGGTAGTCACAACGAAGAAGTTGAACTCTTCTTCAACTTCAGTTGGTCTTCTAGATTGAACATGAATAATAGAACAATAGAGTCTAGGGTGATTTGATTGAGTGGGAGTCTCATGGAGTAGCAACATAGCTATAGGATCAGTCTCCAAGTGGGAGATTTTTGTTTAGTGTGGAGCCTGATCAGTCCCCAAGTGGGAGATTGTTAGATTGTGGTAACTAATTAGGAAAGTATTGTACATACTTCATAAATTCTTTGGGGCCTATTTTATCGAGATTTTGTGCCAGCATGTAATTATTAATTATAAACCTAAAGCATTAAAAATACTTGTATAGAAGTACTTAAGGTTAGGGATTGTTTCATATTTGTGGTGTGAAATTGCTTCTTGTAGCGGTATTGAGCTGTAAGGGATTACATATTGTAATCAAGTTGTAATCACTGGACTGTAATAATATTAGACTTACTATTTGGTGGACGTAGCCTAGGGATTGGGTGAACCACATTAAATCTTGATGTCTTGCTTTCTTTTCTATGTGATCTATTATTTTCTAATATTAGTTATATTTGCATGTAATTGTTATTTTTGTCCGTGGTTTTTCTTAATGGCCACCTTAACTCAAGGATTCTCTCAACTACCTGTGAGCATGTGATAACCTTGAAAGCTAACCATTTATGTCTTTCACATCATTGTGACTCAAACTTCATAGTTTATTTGACTACCTATGACTATGCAATGATTATTTGAAGCTAACTATTTCCTTCTATTTATAGTGTCACAACTTGAATTTACTTAAATGAGAAATGACTTGTGATTATGTACTTTCCATTATATCACTCATTCTCACCCTTAACTTGATAGTTAACACTAACAATGGTGAAGCCATGCTGCACTAATGATAGACTATTTCACATCCTTGCACCCTTCAACATGGTTATTAAGAAAAACATAGCCATGTTGTGATTAAATTACTTTCACAACATCACAACTTAAATAATAATAGAAGCATGATATCTAATGAGACAATGGATTAAAAAATTTGGGGATATAAATGCATAAGTCAAATTTTTCATATATCCCTATTTAATAATTTTAAGTCAATTTTGAATGAATTCCAATGAAATAAAAAATAAGACAATTTCCCTAGGGCTTTTTTCATGGGAAATGAGAAGTTTTTTTTCAAGAAACCCTAAGAAAATGAGAACAAATTTCTTCCTAATTTTCACAAAAATTCATGAAATTTTAGGTAGGTGAAAAATCAGGCCATCACACTAGTACATTCTGTAACTAGTACTTTATCTCATGGATTCTTCTCAAAACAACTTTAATCCATTCAACCTTGAAATTCTTTAGGAACTCTAGGGCACAAGTTAACCTTTTCCTTTCAACAACTTTGATTTGTCCTTCATATTTAATTCATTGCACAACTTCTCATATGCTTCTTTGATTTCTTAATCTTCTACTTTTCTAATTTTACACATATAATAACTTCTGACATCATGGATCATAATGACTTTAGGTGGTATCAAGGATAGCACACACATTGAGTCTCCTTTCATAGAAATCTATGGAATAACATGAAACTTTTGTGGAAGACAAGTGTCACTCTTCACTAGTTGGATTTGACTAACATCTTGGCTCATTCCAACAGTTGATGATGCTACCATGTTTGTAGTTAGGGTTTGAAGTTCTTTCTTCTTTGGATACTTGGCATAGTTTAGATCTTTACTCATTCAAGCCTCTTTGTCCAATTCTTTGTTGAAATCGTTGTTAGTCACTAAAATTGCCAAATCATTATGTGTTGTCAAAAATCTAAATACAAGGTATGTAATAATATATTTAAAATTAGTTATATACCTTCTTTTGATTGATTAGGGTTCTCCATTAATGTTGTGTACTTAGGTAGGTGGAAGCCAACTATCTCGATCGATATTGATGCCTTTAAACTAGGTCTTTAAATTATAACTCAGTCTCTTCCATATTACCTGATCTCTATCGTTTCTCTTTGGATGTGCTTGGTCTATGTTGCAATGCTTAGTCAACATAGACAATTTTTACTAACACTCGACAACCTTTCAAATTTTTTTTCTTATGCATCTTCACATATGCAAATATGAACTTTTGGCACATTTTCATGTAAGAAACTGATACATGATATATCAATTAAGAATATAGTTCCATACATACCTCTCTTGCTTAGTTTGAGATGACATGATCACCCTCTCCATTAATTTGGGTGACCTCTTCTCCATTAGCTCCACTAGTTCCATCTTCTATTTTCCTTTTCCATTTCCAGTTCATTTCATTCCTAATTTTCTTAATGTCCACTTTGTTTTTGCCTTTATCTCTTGTCTAATTTTTTGAATGTACTCGAGTCCTCCAATTCTTGCTTTGATGTCCAAACTTGTGATATTTGGAACATGCATTGTTAGGTGCATAATTCTTCCTCTATTTTTTCTAGCAAGGTTTTGTCTGTGATCTACATTCATACGCTCTATGCCCATACTTCTAATTTTTTTAAAAATATCCTTCAAATTTAGGTGTAGTAGTTGTATTCCTCAGTCATGACCTACACTCATCTATTTTATGTCCTTGTTTCTTGAAGTAAAAACATCAAACTTAGGTTTAGAATTTTGCATGCCATGTTTTCTTTGATAGATATTTGTAATATGGCCAATTTTTTGATAGTGATAGCATGTTGGTTTGTCTTTTAACTTTGCATTCCTCATTTCTCCATTTTTGGATGATTCTCCTTTCTCAGTGCATGAATGTCCTAACCCATTAGAACAACTTGATGACTTCATAAGTTATTCAAAGTACTTCATTACCTCATTAGGTTTGTTGAATTTATCCATATATTATTTCTCATCTTTCAATTCATTCTTCAATATGTCCTTCTGTAATTTGATATTTGCAATTTCCACATCTTTGTGATTCAATTCCTAATTTGCAAGCATTAGTTGATTCATCATGTCTAGTTGTATATTTTTGAGCTTTTGCACATCGGATATCCTTTCTTCAAGTTTGGTAAACATCACCCTTTTGACTTCTTCAGCCATGTCCTATCTTCTTCAACTTTCTTCTTTTGTTTAGTTACTTTACATAGTCTTACTGATTGGATTTCATATTCTCTTTTCAACCTCTTATTTCTTCATTTAGAAAATTGTTCTTGTCAAGTAGATCAACATATGGTTTGTCATTTGGATTCATTGATTCAAGTAGTCCTTTCATCTCCACTTCTTCATATGAAAACTATTTTATCTAAATGGAAATTTTATTTCTCCTTTTTAGGGAATCTTTCAGATCTTGTCTTTCCTTCTCAAGTTTTTGTAGTATTAGTTAGATGTCAATCACCTGACTGTCAACAACTTTGTCTAGTATGAAAGCCTCCATCTCCAAGATCTAATCTCCACGCTATTAAGCTTTCTTCTAAGAAATAGTGCTCTAATACCAATTATTGACTAATGGAGGTATAAACAAGAGAAACAAGATCCTGAGAGTGGGGGAGGGGTGGTGAATCAGAATTCTAAACACTTAAACTTTTCATTAGTTCACTGACATCTATTAGTAAACTTGTCCATGGGAAACTTGTAAAGTAAAATTGCTATAACATATAAATCTAATTAGTCTCATGCATGAAAATGAAACACATAACACAATATTTGTTACCCATAAGCCCTCCAATGTGAAGGTAAACTAGGATGGGGATGACACCCACAAATATTCACTACTGTAGTAATAAAGTTAACTAATTAAGCTTGTAATGTTTGATCATAAGATATGATCTACCCTATGAGGAGTCTACCCTATTAAAGGCTTAAGAGACTGCTAGGTCTTACCTTGTTAGAGAATTTAACACTTACAAAAAAGTAAGAATTCTATTAGGAGATTTACAAAGATCTATTAAGACCACTTTGTTAAGAGATTTACTCTGATTCAAGTCAGTTAAAAATGATTCAGTACGTGACTCTTAGTTTTGTTTGCAAGATGCTTTCAAGTCTTCTATTAGCATGAATGCTAATGATACTACTTTGGGGGAGTATCCTAAGCATTGGAAAGTATTGACATGTTGCATTCATGATTGTTTTTTCATTGATGTCAACATAGCAATAGGTATATGGAGATTTCCAGAGTAACAAAGAGAGATTGTAGTTGTATGACAAAGGTGTTGCTTTTTTGGTGATGTACGATCATGAACATGTTCAAAATTGTGTCTTGATTATGTGGTTCAATGTGTAATACCCAAGTTGAAGATGTACAGAAGTTGTACCTAATTTATGGAGAGTCATACATAAATAAAGCATTAAGAAAGGAGTTCCTAATGGAAGTTCATTATCTTACATCTTAGATGCAATGAAGAGATCCATAGTCAGCCAATGACAAAGGACACTCCTTTAGTGATGTCAGCAAGTGCACAAGCCCTAGTATTGTACTTGTGAAGTTTTGTATAGCCTATGAGCCAATAGTGCTATTATAATTAATTAATTATATTATTATAATTAATTGGGAAAGCCTCAAGGATGACTCAAGGAATTATTTTGAAGATATTGCATAAAGGAAAGATGTTTTTCTTGTTTGTAAGGTGTATCAAGTATTGTATGGAGTGTGAAGTGTGAAAAGGAGTAGAGTTTTTACTGAATGCGAGTAAGCAATCTGAGGGATTATTGGATGCAAGTTTTGTGATCTGGTTACAAGATTAGAAGGAGAAAAGCTTCAGTTGAAAAGATAAAGATAGAGGAAGGAAGTACTATTCATTTCTATTATTGTGTAAGGAGTAATAAAAAGATCATTTGGATAGTGGGTTCATTGGTCTTAACCTTAAGGCTATTTGGAAAATGGGACTAACTCTCTTCCACAACTCCTAATAGGGTTGGCACAACTCCTAACAGGGATTGATTTGTATTGAATGTTGTTATAGAGCCCTAACAAGGTCCATCCTCTAACAAGAAACATTTATATTAGTACATCATCTTGTGGGTACCATATCCACCAGAATTTTCCCTTTGATCAAGGGTTTCCCTAATTAACATATCTAGTGCTATTGTGTATGATTTTTTTTTTGTGACTTTTGATTATATTACTTATATGATTTAGTTTGTTTAAGGTTGATAATTGTGATAATAGTAAGATAACTGATTCACCCTCCCCTCTTAGTTATATTGGTGGACTGTATATTCTAACAATTGGTATCAAAACAACAAGTCCTTGAAGGTAAAGCTTAAGAACTTTGGGAGATCCATGGTGAATCTTTTTAGAAAGGATATTCCTAGATTTCATGGTGTCAACTATGATAGTTGGAAGGAGAAGATGAAAACTTATTTTTTATGTATGGGTCCAAGTTATTGGATTTTGACAAAGAATAGAAGACCATTGTGAAAGAAGAAAATCTTGAAGAATGTAGTGAAGCAGTGAGAGATCTATTCATGTGCAACATGAGAGCAAGAGAAGCATTACTATCATCCCTTCCTAAGAATGAGTATAGTCAAAAATTGTTGCAGGAATTTAGTCACATGTTGGAACCAAGGAAGAAGATGAGGTAGTATGGAAGATCTTGAAAAGTTTGATGTGACCATTCAAGTAAATAGCTCAAATGATTCAACTATTGGTACCATGCACTAAGGATTTTACCAAGGAAACATTTCTTGGAAGATTAGAAGCTGAAGAAGTAGGTCTAAGACAATATGAAGATCTAGCAAGGGTGGAAACATCTTTTAGTGCCCTTAAAATTTGACCTAATCTGACAAGGAGTGCAAGCACATATGGATAAGTTTGTTAAGTTTAGGAGTCATGATGGAGGTATTGTTAGAATTGGTAACAATGCATCCTATCATATAACAGGAATTGGATCCATTATTCTTGATGGTAAAACTAACAGTGATGATGTTTATTTTGTTGATGTATTGAAGAATAATTTGTTGAGTGTTGGATAGTTTGTGGATGAGGGTTATCAATTGCAATTCACTGAGAAGACCTACATTATCAAAGACAGAGATGGTGAGTTGACTGGAATAGGCACAAGATCTAGAGGTAATGTATTTAAGTTGAATCCTACTAAAATGATATATTTGGCAGCTAAAGTGAAAAATAGTTGGTTGTGGCATAGAAGATTCTATCACATAAATTTTGATAATATTGTGAACACTAGTAGTACATTTGCAGTTAGATAATTGCCTAAGATAATAAAGCTTACTAATGTTGTTTGCAAATAATGTATTTTGGCTAAATAGAAGAAAGTATCATTTCCTAGCAAGAAGGTCACTACCATAGAGAAGCTTGAGATTGCTTGCACAAATATGAGTGGTCCTTCAAGAAAAAAAAGATTTTATGGTGAAAGGTATGTTATGATTTTTGTTGAAGATTTCACTAGAATGATGTGTGTAGCATTTCTTAAAGAGAAATCTAGAGCTTTTGACAAGTTTAAGATATTTAAGAATAGAGTTGAGAATGAATATAGTGTTAAGATAAAATGTTTGAGATTAGATAGAGAAGGAGAATTCACCTCTAGAGAGTTTAACATATTTTGTGAAGATAATGGAATAAAAAAGATAGCTATCCTTGTTGAGATAATGGGTGTTGCACATATTGCATAATATTGTTATATTGTATTATTTTATTTTATTATGCAATGTTGCACCTAGATTGACATGCAACATGTGAAGATTTCTATGGGATATACTTGATGAGTCGTATTGTAACATTGTGATAATATTTCATGTAATTTTTTAATATTAGGGATAAGAATTAAAATTCTAATATTAAATGTTGGGCCAATGGGTTAGGTAGCACATGGTTTATATAATAACACTTGGTGGTTTTGTGGGACTTACTACTATATAAGCAACCATAAGGGTAGTTGTTGGTGTGAGAAGATAGAAGGGAAAAAGGAAAGAGTTGAGTGGGACAAGCCTTGACAGGTTAGCTAAGGGAGCATTTGTGAAGGTTGGAAGCATGACATGGGATGTGTCAATTCATGCTTGTTCACATGGATTTCTTGGTAGTGGCTATGGATTTGAAGACTTCCATGGTTGTATTGCAATGATGTTTTTTCTAAATAATACATGGTGATGGATGCTTTTGGAGGCCAGTTTTTTCCCTTAATAAGGGTTTCCTAGGGTATTTCTTGTGTCACATTTTTTGTGGGTATGTTGTCTATTCTCTTGCATGTGGGTTTTAATTACATATTTATTTTAGATCTATTACAGGTTATGTGGAAATAGTTACATTCTTTGTTGCAAGTTTCCTTACAAGTGGTATCAGAGCTATAGTTTTATTATTGTACCCCTAGATTGAATACATGGGAATGCATGAGATGATAAAAGAAAGAGCAAGATATATGAGGTGTTTATTGTAGATCTAAAGTTTTTGGGTTTGCTGTTATGATGGGATGTTGGTAGATTTTGTGCATATGAAATTGTTGGACAAAAGGGTTTTAGGGAGAGCTTGCAAAAATGACCTCTTAGGTAAAAACAAACCTCACCATCAGATTTGGGTTGATGTTTCCATAAATTTTGATATATAATATGCCCTAGTTTGGCCATGTTCAGAGGAAATGAAAGAGTTTTTTAGTTTTAGCCTATGATGGCCATCAAATTTAATCTCGTCGAGATTTTTGTCGCAAAAAAAAAAAAAAAAAAGTAGTGAAAATGGTAATAAAATTGTCTTAGTAAAATGATCATAACTTTCTCTCAAGATATCAGATTTTAGATTTCTTATAGGCATTGGAAAACTAATTTAGAGCACTATAACTTGGTGTAGGTTCGGTTCTATGATTTTGATATTTTTTTAGGTTTTAAAGCCCAAAAGTCAGATGTTGTTTATTTTGAACACATATTAGGGCATAACTTGGGCATATGGAGTAAGATTTTGGACTTCAAATAGTCAATAGAAAGCCCTTGGAGAGTTCTACACATTGGTTCAAATTTGATGTAGGTTTGGCATGATTTATTTGGTGATATATTGATCTAAATAGTTTATGGTATGTATTGACTATGGTAACATTGTGAGTTTATGACATTGTATATTTTGGAGATTTAAGATTTGATGTCATTGTATACTCAGTTCATATTTCAAATTGGTATCATGATGATATGGTTATTAGTATTTGGTTTGGATATGTATGATGACTTGTTGGGTCTACAAATTTTGCAATGTTGTAAGTGGTCTATACTTATAGGTTGCATTTATAGTTTGGTTATGAGTTGTCTTTGCCCATTGATCTTTCATTATTGATGCATATTTAGATTGGTGGCTTGGATTTGGGTTGGCTATTCCCTAAGTCACATGATTTGCTAAGTTTTTCTTCATGTAGAAGGGATAAGATGTTGTTACTAGGTATAGTTATGGTGGAGGATTGTTGTTGACTTTTTCATGCTTATAGGTTGGACACATTGAGAGTTAGTTGCTTGGCTCATGGATGTGATCATGGTCTTATGAATTTTGGCATGACAAGATTGGATATACAGGTACATACTTGATTTTCATTGGCTTGGATTTTCTAATTTGGTTATGGTGGTATATCTTCTTGGTTGAGGATCATGGTTATTTGATTTCTTTTAAGGAGCTCATAATGTGCACTTTGAGTTCTTTGATGGTTTTATGCCTTGTTTGATTCTCATAGTTAGAGGATGGCTTTTTCATCTTGCTGTCATGGATAGCTCACATACATAGTTTAGTAGGAGCTTGTGACAATGATGAAGTGACAGTGTAGTATTAGTTCTTGGTTTGATTTGTATCTTCTTGGATTGGAGATCTTGGTTTCACTTGGTACTAACACTTTGGTTGTGTGAGTGTAGACTTGGAGGATCTTTATGTAGGAGATGGATTTTATGATGCCATAGGTGACTTGGTACCATATTTGAGATGGTTTTCTTCACGGTGTGTGGAGATGGTTGCATCTTGAGGACTACTTGGGTTCTTGGTAAAGGTGTGGTTTACGCTTTCATATGACATGTTATCCTTGGTATGAGGATGGTTTCATTATTACATCATGATATACTCTTGATACACGTTTAGAGTTTTGACATGTTATAGTATATTCATAAGGAGCATGTTCTCTCTTTTGAGATAGTAAGATCATCTTCTCATGTTTATGTTTCTGAGGCCATGGTCAAAACTTTGACATTGATCTTGGTTTAGTTTCTTGGCATTGAGTATATTGATCGTAAGTTGGATACTTCATGATATTTCCATGTTTCATCTGAATTCGGCATAGATTGATTGGTTACAAGTGCTCATGGATACTTAGAGATGGTAGTGATGCTAATTTCTCTTATATTAGACAAGTATTTTTTGGGATAGTTGTTGGTTTTAGTAGGAAGCCCAAGGGGCATTCACCCAATATGGACTTGAGAGGAGATTGTTTTTAGATAAGTCTTGTTTGGGGACTTGGATATCTTGAAAAGTATTCTCATTCCCACTCTTGGTCTACTTGGCAGTTTATTACTTGAGAGGTGTAGCCCATTGTTTCTCTTAGGTGCATTATGTTTATGCTTGTCTTTCATGGATATGAATCTTGAGATACAGTACATGAGTTAGTTATAGAGGGTTCATTTGAGAGATGGTTTAGCATTTTTTATCTCCATTTTCATATGTTGTTATGTTGGTTGAGTTTGTGAGATGGTTTTATATTGGGCATATTCCTTAGATTGGGCATGTTTATTCCTTGGTTTAGGAATGGTTTATGAGTTTGATCTTCTTGTGAGAGGCTTATATCCATGATGAGTTATATGGTATGGTTTGGGTGTTATTGAGGCTTTTTGTTGGGGTTCTTTATGGAGGAGATCATACTTGCATAGTTTACCTCTAGAGGTGTGTGTAGAAGGACATGATATAGGTTATATTTTGCATGGTTTCTCTTTAGTCTTAGTTATCTTCCTACATGTTTGATTTCACTTACATTAGATTTTAGATTGGTTAGAGATTGTGATAACTAGTTTGTGCTCATATATGTCATATGAGAGATGACATGGTTATTCTTTTATCTCTTTCCTCTATTGGTTGTGGAGAACTTGGGAGAGTGTTGTAGACTTGCATTCAGAGTTGTTCTTGTAGGATATTGGTATATGTAATGTGGATGCCCTTGATACTACATGAATCCACTTCTTTGAGATATTGTGAGTGAATTGGTTATAGATTTGACATTATCTTTTGTAGTGGGAGCTTCTTAGTATATATGTGGCAGGCATGGCTCTTGAGGCTTGTGATTGTAGTTTACAGATTGGATATGTTGATAATGTGAGATTCACTTGGTATACCTTTTGGGGGTATGGATATTTGGATGGGTTTTCACTTGCTGTGGGTGTTATTTCAGCTATGGATATTTGAAAACTATGGATACATGTGATTACCTTTGGATCAATTTTTTTGTGCTTGGCATTTTAGTTGGTATAGAATTTTATGATCTTCTAATGCGATGGGTTGGGTGGCTTTCTCTTTGGATGGCTTCTATGTATGTCTAGTGGTAGTGCCATAATAGAAGGTGGGATCAATCATGTTTGAGATGTTGGATACTTTGATTTTGTTATGGGTACCAGAATATAGCACTTGGTATACTTTGATCCATGATGGTGGATGTGGATTGTTCCCTTGTTCATTTATGTGGCTATAGACTGACCCTATGCAATGTATTCAATAAGTGAGAGATTGTTGAGATAATGGGTGTTGCACACATTGCATAATATTGTTATATTGTATTGTTTTACTTTATTATGTAATGTTACACCTAGATAGATGTGCAATATGTAAAGATTTTCATGGCATATACTTGATGAGTTGTATTGTAACATTGTGATTATATTTAAAGTAAATATTTAATATTAGGGAAAAGAATTAAAATTGCAATATTAAATGTGAGGTCAATGGGTTAGGTAGCACATGGTTTATGTAATACCACTTGGTGGTTTTGTGGGACTTGTTACTATATAAGAAGCCACAAGGGTAGTTGTTGGTGTGAGAAGATAGAAGGGAAAAAGGCAAGATTTGAGCAGGACAAAGCTTGACATGTTAGCTAAGGGAGCATTTGTGAAGGTTGGAAGCATGGCATGAGATGTGTGGATTCATGCTTGTTAACATAGATTTCTTGGTAGTGGCTATGGCTTTGAAGGCTTCCATGGTTGTATTGCAATGGTGTTTTTGCTGAATAATACATGGTGATGGATGCTTTTGGAGGTTTTTTTTTTCCCTTAAGAAGGGTTTACTAGGGTATATATTGTGTCACATTTTTTGTGGGTATGTTGTCTATTCTTATTGTAGTTACATATTTATTTTAGATTTATAATGGGCAATGTGGAAATAGTTATATTTTTTGTTGCAAGTTTCCTTACAATCCTCACCTAGAACACCTAAGCATAATGGGATTGCTGAAAGAAAAAATAAATTAGTAGTAGAGGTAGGAAGAGCAATGTTGTTTGAGAATAATATTTCGAAAATTTTTTAGAGAGAAGCAATAAATACAACAATATACACTCAGAATAGAGTACAAATTAGAAAAGATATGAGCAAGACACCTTGTGAATTATGGTTTGGTCATTCACCATCAGTTAAGTATTTCATAATATTGCAAATGTTACATTAAGAGAGATGTTGACATTGGTAAGTTTGATCCAATAATTGACGAAGTTATGTTTCCTAGTTATTTATTAAAAAGCAAGGCATACAAATGTTTTAACTATAGAACCAAGACAATAGTTGAATGCACAAATGCAAGGATTAGTGAAAAGTTTAGAACTAAAGAAAAGATAGTAGATTATAACTCTGATGAAAAGGAAGATAATTTTGGAATTGTTAGAAAAAATACATAAGTTTTTTTGAGACTAACAATGATCTACAAAATGATGTGTTAACTATTGAGTAAAGAGGAGAATGTAGACATGAACCTAGAGATGAAATAAGAGTTGAGATGTCAACTCCTTCCTCCAAAAAGAATCTAACAAAGAATCACCCTCTAGAGAAGATAATTGGAAGAATAGACAAAGGTGTGATGACAAGAAACAATGTTAATGAAGAGATATGTTTGATTTCTCAAGTTGAACCTAAGAACATAGATGAAGCATGTAATGATGATCATTAGATTCATACAATGAAGGAATAATTAGATCAGATTGTGAAGAATGAAACACGAGAGTTAGTTCCTAAACCTAAAGATAAGAATGTGATAGGACCCAAATGGGTATTTAGAAACAAGATGAATGAGCAAGGAGAAGTTGTGAGAAACAAGGCTAGACTTGTATGAAAAGGCTATTCATATCAAGAAGGCATATATTAGAGGAGACATACACACCTATAGCTAGAATGGAAGTAGTGAGAATGTTCTTGGCATATGCAACAAATAAGAAGTTTAAGGTTTATCAGATGGATGTTAAATCAAATTTTCTAAATGGAGAACTTGAGGAAGAGGTGTGCATTGAGAAGCCTGAAAGATTCCCTCTGACAGATGATAAAGACATGGTATGTAGACTAAAGAAAGATCTACATGGTTTGAGGAAAGCACCTAGAACCTCGTATGCAAGGTTGGACAACTATTTGGCAAAACTTGGATTTTCTAATGGTACATCATATAGTAACTTGTATTTGAAATAAATTGAGAATGGTTTGCTAATAATAGGAATATTTTTTGATGACATCATATTTGGAGGTAATGATGAAGAATGAGTTCAATGAAATGAGTATGATAGGAGAAATAAAGTTTTTCCTAGGATTATAGATTGTATAGAGTAGTGAATGAATTTTATTTTCACAAGCTAAGCACCTAAAGGACTTGTTGAAAAGGTTTGGATTAGAAAGTTGTAAACCTATTTGTACACCTATAATAATGGGTCACATGTTATCCAACAAAGATGAGACACTTGCAGTAGATTAGAAGAAGTACATATCCATGATTGGAGGTTTGCAATATCTGACTCACACTAGACTAGATATAGAAAATATAGTTGGAATTGTAGCTAGATTTCAAGCTAATCCTAAGGAGTATAAATATGCTGTAGTAAAGAGGATATTTAGATATTTGAAAGGAACATTTGACTATGAAATTTGGTATGATAGATTGAGTGATTTCACTCTATGTGCATATACTAATGTAGATTGGGCACATAGCATGGATGACAGAAAGAGCATAGTAGTGGAGTATTTTTTCTTGGAAGATGATTGGTTTCTTGGCTAAGAAAGAAGCAATATTGTATTTCACAAAGTACAATTGAGGTAGAGTATATAGCAGAAACAAATAACAACAGCTAAGTAATGTGAATGAAACAAATGCTAAAGGATATTAGAATTGAGTTTGGAGAACTTGATATCATTCACTGTGATAACACAAATACAATTAGTATGTCTAAGAATCCTATATTGCATTCTAAGACTAAGCATATATCTATTAAATATCATGTGTTAAGAGAGAAAGCAACTTAAAAATGATCAAATTGGAGTATGTAAGTACTAAAGATCATATTTCAAATATCTTTATGAAGTCTTTACCTAAAGATATATTTGAGTACTTGAGAGGTATGTTTGGGGTTATGCCCCTACCTTCTTCTGAGTAGATGATGTAGTAAGTGCACCAGTCTAGTGTACACATCACTATTGTTAGATTGGACTGAATGTTTATGCTTCCTGTATTGGGGAATATCTAACTTGAGATGAGTAATTGAGGACTCTTGGTGTTTGGTTTTGAATAGTGTTTTTGGATACTCAAGTTGGTTGAAGTCTTGGAGTAGTTTACTAACAATTGGTATTTAACAATTGGTATACTATCATATTGAGGCCTTTAACATTGATATCAATGGGGGAGAATATTCATGAAAAACATCTCCTCAGAATGTATGGGGGAGATATCTATTTTGGGGAGAAGTTTAGCGTTGTTTGGAATGTGAACAACCGATGCTAATCCTAGAAGTGCTCTAGAGGATTTCAGACTTAATTAATGAAGAGGATTTGAGAAGATGAGAACAATAGCAATAGTAGTAGAGTATTGTTTTAGTATTATTGGAGCTTAGATATTTTTCATCTATGTTGCCATCAATGCTAAAGGGGGAGATTGTTAGGATGAATGTAGACAATACTTCTTTGGGGGAGTATCCTAAGCATTGACATGTTGCATTCATGACAGTATTTTTCATTATTGTCAACATAGTAGTAAGTCTGTGAATATTTTTAGAGTAATAGAGAGAGATTGTAGTTTTACAAACAAGGTGTTTCTTGTCTAGTGATGCATGGTCATGAACATGTTGAGCACTGTGTCTTGATGACGTGGTACAATGCGTAGCACATAAGTCAAAGATCTATAGAAGTTGTACTTGATTTATAGAGAGATGTACAAAAACAAAGCATTAGGAAAGAAGTTCCTGATGGTTGTTCACTATCTTACATCTAACATGCAGTGAAGAGATGCACAGATAGCTAGTGATAGAGGATAGTCTATTGGTGATGTCAACAAGTGCACAAGCCCTAGTATCACATGTGTGAAGTTTTTTTATAGATTGTGACCCGATAATACTATTGTAATTTTAATTAATTAATTATATTATTATAATTAATTAGGAAAGCCTCAAGGCTAGCTCAAGGAATTATTTTAAAGATATGGTATAAAGGAAAGATTCTTTCTTATTTGTAAGATGAATCAAGTATTGTATGAAGTGCGAAGTGCAAAAATGTGCAGAATGTTTACTAAATGCAAGTAAGTAATCCAAAGGATTATTGGATGTGAGTTTTGTGATCTGGTTATAAGATCAGAAGGAGTAGAGCTTCAGTTGATAGGTTAGAGATAGAGGAAGGAATTACTATTCATTTCTATTATTTTGCAAGAAATAATACAGAGATCATTTGGACAATGAGTTCATTGGTCTTAATCTTGAAGCTATTTGGGCAATGGGTCCAACTATCTTCCACAACTCCTAATAGGGTTGGAATCCCCTAACATGGATTCAAAGTCTTCTAATAGGGACTGCTATATACTAAATGTTGTTATAGACTCCTAATAGGGTCCATCTTCTAACAAGAAAAATTTATATTAGTACATCATCTTGTGGGTACCATCCGAGTATGTGTAGGATCATGGTGTGCCAAAAAGTGGCGATCTGAAAAATTTATAAATCTAAAATATCTCAAACCATTTCAAAATCTATTCTAACTTTTTTTCCACCTACCATGATACTAAATGAAAATAATTAATATCTTTATAAGGTCTACTATATCTTTTGATACCAAACCTATATGGTCAACTTTAAAAGCATCCTAAAAATGTGCTTTTGACCTATTTTTATGTGATTTTTACTTCAAACATGTAGCTGACGACTTTTATTTCACCAAAATTGGATGAAATGTAAAGAGTTTCTTAAGAATGTTCTTATCTTTCTATAAATGTAAGGTTTGTCAAATTATGAGTTTAGTAACTAATTATTACTTATTTTCTAATGGAGTTACATATAAAGTGCTAACTGACACACTACTTGAAAAACAACTATAACTTTCAAATGGTACAATATTTTTTAAATCCAAAAGATGCATCACATTCTATATTTTCTCTACTATAAGGGAAAAAAATGAAAAATTGAATTTTGCAGAGTTTTGAATTAGTTAAGGTGGTCAGACACGAGAGTTCTTTTATTCCAAAAATACTAAAGTCAAAAATTAATTATTAATTATTTATTTAGAATAAAAATACCCAATAATATGTGTTACATCTAGGCATGATTCTACTACTTATATCTAATTTTTTTTTTCTTAAAATATTATCATTTTATTTTGATTAAGGTGGTCAGACATATGTCTACTTCTTATTTTTGTTCTGAAATTTTTGTATTATTGTATTAAAACTCAAAATTTTGGCGAACCAATTTTTAGTTTTTTGAGATAAGTCCTAGTAGTTTAGAAACTAGATTCAATTTTCTAGAGATTCTTTTCTCTCAACTTTTTTATATAAAGTCAATAGCAAGTAGAAAATTGCATGGTAAGTTGACATAACCCTGATTTTTTTAATTTTTTATTGCCACTTAAGAGCATAGTTTGGTTGACCATGATCCTGCACATATCCATCCCCATCAAGGTTTTTCATCTAATCAAGGGTTTCTCTAGTTAACATGTCTAGTGTTATTGTGTAAGAGTATCTTGTTGTGGTTTTTGATTATATTACTCATATGGTTAAGTTTTTTTAAGGTTGATAATTGTGATAATAGTTAGATAACTGATTCACTATATAACTTTGTCACTTGTATACTTGGAACTTTCTTGGTCACTAATGAGATCAGCATGTATCAAAATACTCGGTGACCATACGCTTACTTGGCTCTTAAAGATCTCGGTATGTACTTGCTTATGTACATGACTTGGTCTATGTAGAGTAGCTCAGTCACAGTGTTGACCATATGACTCTGTGTTGTAAATGACTAAGTGGTTTACACTAATAGACAACAATAATTAGAGATACCAACAATTATTAGTGGACACCTGCTACAGTCTTGATAGCATCCAAATAATTGAAAGTTCCCATTTAGTTCCTACAAAATAATTGCCCTTATCTTCACTTGAACTACATAAGGACTTTACTTTGTTTTTGATTCATTTACAAGGTTTTACACACTTTAATGCTCTTGTGAATCATTCCAAATATTCAATAAAAATTAGATGTGGATTTTGTACATAGAAGAAATGCCAAGTTGATTGATTTACTTCTAGAATTGACATGTAGATATTGAAATGAATAATATTTAGAATGATAGGGCAAGGCAATTTACCTTATTATAATTCAATGGTAGGCATAAAAACTATGATAGTATTAACTTCAAGATATTTTGTGTTGCTATTTTATGCCATTTCTCATTAATCCAAGGTTAATACATGTAATAAATTCTTACATTCTTTTATTTAAATTTTTTCGAATTTTAAGATAAGACAAGTTTGTATTTCTTTGTTTTTTTAAATAGATGTCTAGTTCAGAGCCTTTCAAATTCTTAGAATTCATAGTATAGTTCAAGTTGTGTCTTGCACTGGCCTTTGTTCTCATATAGTATTTGATTTCTAGTTCTTTCCTTTGAATTCGCTTCATGATTTCCTTGAGAAGTTTGTGGAATTATCAACATTCCTTTTCATATCTCAAGGCACTTCAACATGACCATCTATAGATGGAATGCTAGTAACTATAAACTGGACATTGGAGTTAAATATATAGAGAAAGGCAATATGGACAATGAAAGGGTTCAAAATGACATGGGAATGAGATCCGTTATCAGAAATAGTAACCAAAGAAATACATTTTTGGTATAATAAATATGTCAAAAGAAACTGCCAAATAGGTTTACCGCACACAAATTCCCCACGTCTCCGACATTTCATCCTCAATTCCATCAAAACAACCCCCTCAATTTTCTATCCTGAGATAGAATTTAAATTCTAATTTTGAAGCATAATACACTCATACATAGCCTCACTCGGGTCTAGGCATTTATCCTTCCAAAAACGCTCAGAAACGTGAAACTTCACAACGGTAAAATTTAGGATCCTTCTCTCAATTTTACCTGATTTTGGTAACACGATATATGAAATAAGAGAATACTTTAAAACAAAAATCTGCAGTAAGATCATGTTAAAGAGAGACCCCAAGATTCTAAACTATGTATAATAATGATTCAATTTCATAATTTACCGTAAATTCTAGCATAATTGACTTGGTGATACCTCCTACCATATTCAAGATGGATATGCTTATACATACATACATAATACCATATGCCTAAATCTTACTGGCTATAATATTCATTCCAGAGTAAATTGATTTACTTTATACAACAATTGTGGACAAATCTAGTCCACCAAGCTGATCTATGCAAGCTTTTGAATCTTGAAACAAATCCGAATTACTTTTCTCCAAATCAGTGCATTGAAATTCACAAGCTCTACCCCTTACAAGCTTTCCATCCATTCCTTTGATCTCCAATAATACATCTCCACAAGTCTTAGATGGCAAAGAGGGAGACATATTGCCGAAATGAAATTAAAATTCTAGTACAATTAACATACATGAGAGAACAAAGCCATGGGTATACAATTAAAGCATCAATTGCACACAATATGCACAACATATATTCTCTAAAATTGCACACATTAAAGTTGTCTTTAAGTGTTTCCATCATATAAATATTGATACATACTCTTGAAAGTATCAATAAATCTTTATATCGAGATAAAGATTTGGAAGATTGTACTTTCTCAAGCAACATTGTTTCCACGTAAGATGAAAAACTGATTTATGCTTTATTGCAAGGCTCTACTACTACTAATAACACCTCTAGATGCATGTGAATTTTGAAACACTAACATATATGAATATGCTATGAGTTATTTATAGCTCATTCCATTAATCAACGGTTTTGCTATATCCTTCTATCCATCTATCAACCTGATGTTTGTTGTTTCTTTAATCAATTTTGTGAAAGTGTTTTACATCAACATTTTAGATCTCACTCCATCATCCATCATCATGATGGAAGTTTGCATAAAGAGAAAGAAAAATCACAAATTACAATCAGAAATGTTAATGGAAAAATTCACACAATCAAATTTAGAAACAACAATATATCAACATTATTGATTGTAGAATTCATGCCATTAATATGTCAGCCTTTTACCTATAGTAGAAGTATTTCTAGTAACTGCAACTCTTTTATAAAATTGTATTCTCAATGCATCCAAAGATTGAGGGGTTGGAAAATTCCATTGCGAACTTGGTCAAAAAGAATGTGGAGCTAGAAGATAAATGTGACATGGTTTCCAATTTCTTGGTGTGTGTGATGCATTCAATAGCCACCACCCTTTGCCTCTTGCAAAATAAAAAGGAAATCATGATGATGCTAAGGACATGGAGATGATTTGTCCACTATATGGATTCCTAATTGATGACTAGTTGTGATTACTTCTAGAGAATCCAAGGAACTAGAGCAAGGAGGATTAGTGCTTGTTGGTGTTCTTTCATTTTAGTTTTTAGTTTTATGTTTAGTAGGTTTTTTAGTGGCTTGTTTTTAATGGATTAGTTTAATGACTTTTGTGAATATTTTGGCTAGTTTTGTATATAATGTTGACATTCTGATGGTTTCTTCTAGTAGTACTATTAAAAACACTTTATTGGGGGGGCAGGGGTGGGGGGAGGTTGATGGTTAAAAAGGGGGTTGGGTAATTGCATGGTAATGACTTTCGACCGATTCTTAGTTAGTGGTTTTCTTTATATGAGTCAACCCCAAATTTTGGTTACTTCTTAATATAAAAAACAACTAAGCTCAATCGGAAAAAACAAACAAGTTTTAAACTTATATTTGATATTACAAGAAAATTGTATTTATTTACCAAATCTATAACAACTACATGGAAATGAAAAAGAATATAAAAATAAAGATCAAAAGTATAAATAAATCTTTCCTACAACCAAAACTTAAACACTACAACATTTGGGATCAAATTATGATGACAATTTGTGACGACAGTGTAATTTGTGATGATTTTCATGTTTTTTTGCAATTGTCCTCGACATTGTTGCAATACCAATGTGGGTGTTGTAATTGTGATATTGGCATGATTATAATAAAATAAAATAAACATGGCATTAATCATTCCTATTTGATTGATTATGGAGAGTTGTGCGCAAAAGATTGTGGAGAGCTCCAAACAAGGGTATAGAGAAGTTACGAAAGACTATGGAGTGTGGAGATCTATGATTACCTAACCATGCCCTTGCTTTGAATTTTGTTTCCCTTTCTATGGTATTTTTCTTAAAATGCATTCTCCTCATTATTTAGTCTTTCTATTGTTTCACACTAACTTTGAATATCTTCCTCCCTAGATGAGATCTTAAAATTAATAAAATATTGTTTTGTTGTCCATGGCTTTGAATGAGCTTGAATGTATTGTAATAATCTATAGTCAATCTATTCCATGCCCTAGCTCTGTAATTGCATTTTTGTGCCATGCTCGTGTGATTTTCATGCCCTTTCCCTTGCTCTTCCCTTGTTGCATACATATTCTAGAATCTGAATAATAAAATAATAAAAGTCACTCAACCCGTGCTTACATATTTCCAACTAGTAGGATCAAATATAGTTTTCCAAGGTGATAAAATTGCATTTGTAGAGGCATCACTTGCATGCCAAGCATGATGCCCATTTCCCAATTTATAATGCATGGTTGGATAAAAGGCTCCACATGCTGGATCAATAATGGAAGCCAAGGATGTAACCATGCTCGTATTGGCATAGTCTCCCTGTGAGGATCCCACGTATCTACTACTACTATTAATTTGGGCATCACTATATGATCTAGCATGTTATGAAGTACTAAAGTTGGTAGTAAATTCTCCCATATCTCCAAAACTTGTAGCATAGTTTCAAGGTCCCTTTGCTCCTAGGATTTGTAGCAGATATTCTCACTATTCAAAGAATAACTTCAATGAAGAGTTGAGTGTAAGGAGTTTAAGAAGCAAGTCTTGCTTCAGTGTAAATGCCATAATCATGAGGCTCATTCCCTTGTAGAAGCCTCTACCACAATGAAATTACCTCTAAACCATGTAAAGGATGTTGAATTGGTTCCCAACTTTGAAATACTCTTATAAGAAATGTATACTTGGGATCATCATAGGGAGACTATGCCAATACTTGAAATACTCTTATCAGAAAATGCAAATGCAATACATGAAAAATTGCATAGCTTGTAGTCCTCTTGATATTTGGACTATAAATTCTCAAAGACACTTGTAAGTAATTCCAATGTTATAGTACCTACTACAACACTTTCCTAGATTCTATCTAGTGCTGCTCCAATAATATCCTCTATGTTGTCTATTTTTTGTTTTTACCATGTAATCTCTTTCTAAAGCCACTCCTTCTCCTTCTGGTATATTGCCAAACTCTCTCATGCCGTAAATTTTGATTATCAAACTTCTAAATATCAGCCTCTACCATATCTAAAATCAACTTCACATTGTCTTGTAACTGTAGCATAAGTGTTTGATGCTTGGTAGCTTTAATTTCAGCATTCAAGTTTTCAAGATTGGTCAACACCCTTAGTTGCAGACCTCTCCTGTCAAACACTTTCTATACTATTTCAGCACCATGTTCTTGCTTTTGAGATAACAGTTCTTCAGGTGCATTTTCTTGTAAAACATTAATTTTTTTGAACAATTGTAAACTCTTAGAAAGTGCATTATTATTTTCTATTAGCATTGATGAGCTTCCCTTGAACAAAATCAAAATGAAGAGGCACAAATGAAACACAAATTATGACCTTTCCTTTATTGCACCCATATCTTCTCTTCATGTCCCTAAGCTAGACAATCATGTCTATTGGTTCTCATAAAAAAACTAAGATAATTAATTTTCAGCCACTATCAAAACTTATTGTTGGTCATTTTTTCCTTCCCGCCAGAATCACCACATTTGAATTTGACGTAGTAACGTTTACAAGTTTTAAATATTCAAAAATTCAGAAGGGGCAAAAAATACTTTACGCTTAACCTTTATATTTCTTTCCCTGCACATTTTTTATGTTTCTGCGGGCCCATAGGTCCCCATCATCAGATCGAGTATCGATCAATGGTTGGGGCTATCTTGCTATGGAAAGTTGCATGTTATTTTGCCATAGCAACATAGCACCTTTGGCCACATGGCCAGTGGGTCCTCCTTTTCTTGTTGTTTCTCTGGCGCCGAGTTTTGATAGATCCCTTGAGGGTGCTATCAAAAAATTTGTGTTTCTCACCGTTAGCGACATAGCGCCCAGATGGCAAGTAATACTACAACAACATCAAAAGGAAGGTGCATCCCAAATATGCCCCATCGAATATCAGTGATGAAATTTGGAAAACACGGTGGGACCTCAGGCAACGTGGAAAGTGACTGCGATCAAAGGAGGATTTTGATTCATCACCAGTTGTGTAGATCTTTTAATGTCAACAGTAGCCTAGACCCATGCCCCTTTCAAATGCATGAAGTTTTCCTCACCCTCAGATTAGTCTGGATCAATGGTGGGCGCTATCTCGCTATGCAAAGTTGTGAGGATATTACCCATAGCGACATAGCCCCTCAATGACACATGGCACAAACGACATCGTGGGCCCACCCTTCTCCAAAGTAATATTACAGCTCATCCTTGGTGGCAGTTGTCAGGTGGGTCATAGTACAGTGGTGATATTTCATTGGTCCACTCAACCAACTCGGTGTGTAGTTGTGTAATTTTGTTGATTACCATAGATCTAAGAAAAATTGAGGGTAGGCGCTATCTCACTATGGTAAGCTGCGAGGATATTACCCATAGTGACATAGTGCCATTGTGCCACATGGATCAGTGGGGCCAAGTCTCACCAAGATGTGGATGCCAGGTGTGCTGAGTGGTTCATGGGCCCAAGTTTTCAAGCCCTTTTTAAAGGAGATAGCGCAGTAATATGACAAGTTTCATGATCGTCAGATCAATCTAAATCCACACTGGGCACTATCTCGCTATGGGAAATTGCTCAGAGGATATGCATAGTGACATAGCACCTCGATGACACATGTCCCAGTGGCTCAAGAAACATTGACAATTAATGAAAATGGTTAGAATAATTGTCGTAGTCAGGGTTAAGATGGCGCAGTTAATTAAAAGACATGGTCAACTCAAGAGGACCTCGTGAGGTGGCAAAAGGAAATAAACTCATTAGTCCACATGGCTTGTCCTGGTGCCAAAGATAGGTTGACTAGGTTGACTTGCTGATTCATGAGACAAGAACAAGGGAAATCGAGGGTTTCTTGTGCAATTTGATCCTATGATCAATGCCAACCACCTTCAAGTGAATGCTAGACAAGGAAGAACACTCCACCCCCCTGATCCAACCCATCTACCTGGTCAGAATGATTTAATGGCACCGCTTCTGTCCTCTCAAGGCATTTTTTGGCAACAAAGATTAGATTTTCTTCAAATCCCCATGATTGTTCCCTATAGGACTTAATGGCAAGTAGTTACGAAGTAACTACAGTTAGAGGACATCTCAGTTATGCCTACACTATAAAGGCAAATTTTGTAGATTTTGTTCAGGTTGACCTTTCTCTATTTTCTCTATTATTTCTCTGTAGATCCTTAGTGTAAATTCTTCTATGCCTCTGAACTACATGATTTTCTACCTTATCTCTTTCAACCATTGGTATGCAAGTGCAAGAACTCTTTGCCTCTTACTGGTGTTTTGTAGAGATCTATGATTTGCATGATTGTACCTCCTTGGCCTATGAATGCTAATATTAGTGAATCTCTCTTTCCTTGTGTCATTCATCTTGGTCTTTTGTTTGATTATTAGATTAAAGCAAGTCTGAATGTGTATATCATTAGTTTCATTCTAGTTCAATAGTGCATATATGGGAAGAGATTGGTCTGAACACTCTATTTTGGTGCATCACCTCTCTAGATTAGAATAGGTAGATTTTCTTTTATGCCCTCCTTCTCCCTTTTCCTCTCCAAGAGTAGTTAGGTGCATCCTGATAATAAGAGGAAGCCAGCCTTCTCTGGAGACTCAACCTCAAAGTTCAAGTCCCATAGCTTGGAGGTTGTTTCCATGTTTCACTAGGTTGCCCTCATGCATAGGATTTGGACAAGGGTGCAAACCTAAGTGACAACAGTTTCTGGCATGCCTAGTGGGACAACTTTTCAAAAAATTTCAAGCCTATTGGTGTCAAAAGGGAAGATTTCAAGATCAATACCAAGGAGATAGTACCGGCTTCAGTGTTTAAGCCTTAAAGAGGCTCATCCTTCAAAGTACTTGGCGACTTTGAGCTTCAAATACATATCTGGTTCTAGACCAAAGTTGTAAGAATTCATGCCCAAAGATGAAACAAGGGCATCTTCTAGAGGTAAGTTTCAATATCAGGAGCTTTCATTTTCAAACCCTAGAAGGAGGACTAGAGTATCTTTATCACCAGTTAGGAGTGCAATAGTAACAAATACACCTACAAGATCTATCTCTACTCCTCTTGCTGTTAGACCTCAACCTGGACTACCATCAATAAATATCAATAGATCACTTGTTTACATGGCATTGCCTAGAGCCCATGCTTTTGCCACCTTTAATGGTGGCAGTCCTCTTTTATTGGCCCAAAGACATGACATACCAATAGCTGCACTTAAAAGTATACCATAGTTTACTGGTGAAACTTCTATCTCTCCCTCAGAACACATTCAAGAGGTTGCAAATTTCTACGATATCCATGGTATTACAGAGGATGATGTTGCAGTTAGGCTCCTAGCCTCATCCTTGAAAGGAAAAGCACTACAATGGTATAGAGCTTTAGCTCATGGTTCTATAGCAGATTGGGATGGATTAGGAGCAGGATTGTGCAAACATTTTGAGGATAAAAGTGACTATTTGTCACTTTTAGAGTAGTTGAATACTATAAAAAGAGCCCCCCATGAATGTATGACTGATTTTAATTATAGATTTCAAAAGACATGGGATAGAATACCTACTTTAGTGAAGCCTACCCTTGGTGATGCCTTCTTGCATTACCTTAGAGCTTTTAATAGTGATATTGCCACTACAATCCAAACTATGGGAGGAGATACCTTGCCTAATGCTTATGACATAGCAATAAAATTAGAGAACATCCTAATACAAGGAGGTAAGCTAGCTCCAAGGCCTCCTATGCCTTTCTTCCCTGATGTTCCAAATCATCAACCAGCAATGGCTCGTCTTCCCACAACTTCTACATCACAATCCCTTGTCCCAGTCCCTCAAGCTTCCACATCTTCAAATGGGATAGATGAAATCAAAGAGATGATGCAATCTTTGATACAAAACATGGATAAAAGAGAAAAGAACCTAGAGAAAAGATTGCAAGATTATGGGAAGAAGCTGGAGGATAACTCCTCTATGATGTAGAAAGTAAGCAACAAGGTGGTGACTTTAGAAAGATAGCAAGTTCAAGGTAGTAAGCCTCATTAATTGCAATATCAAACTCCAAGTAGTGGTAGGCCTCCAAATCCTAATCATTGGAACAATTCTTTTGATCAGAATAGGTAGGGTGGCCATGCTTCAACCTCAAATGTAAAACAAAGTAGGGCCATAGTCCCTCAAAACAATAAGGCTCAAGATCAAGATTTTTGTCCCTTCTTTAACTACTCCTATGCCTATTGTATGTGTCAAAAGGTTGAATCTTTTATGTCTTTGATAGTCCAAGAACCTGTAGCAAAACAATCATACAAGGAGGACCAATTTAAAGATGCCTCAGTTATGCAAAGACAAGGTGAATGCTCTTTTATGAATCATCAGATGAAGGAGCATTGTAATGTAAACCAAGATTCCATTGTTCATAACACTAGAAGCAAAAGAAGAGCTATGGAAGATGCTATCCATCCTCCTAATCATGCCTCAACTTCAAGTACAACACCTCATGAACAAGAAGCAAATAATCAATCAAGTGCCTTTCAGCAACAAAGGCAAAATCATGGCAGAAAAGATACAAGTGATCCTTAGGTTATTCCATCTCAACCTCATACAATTGCAGCTCCCAAAGCTTCTACCAAAACACCTACTATGCTATTCAGTGTGGTAGAGAAAATGAATAAGACAAATGTGAATATCTCCATGTGGGATGTTGTTGCTACTATACCCATGCAAAAGTGGTTGCTGTAGCAAGAATCGGAAAGAATTGAACCAAATGATCAGCCACCTAGTATGGAGAGTGCCAAAAGCCTAGTACAACCATCAAGGGAGGTAGAAACAAGTAAAAAGGTTAGACCTCCTCCATTCTATGTTTCTCTAATTATAGGGGGAAAACTAGTCCATAATTGCATGATTGATTCAGGGGCTAGCAGTTCAGTGATGCCTAGGTGTGTTGCTGATGCTTTGGGAATGAAATATGAGCCCATTGTTAGGGATGTATTACAGTTGGATGGTAGTACTATCAAGATTCTAGGGATCCTTAGGAATGTGGAGATAGCCTTACATGCATGCTCTAGTTGTACTGTAACCCAAGATATCTCTATTGCTGAGGTCAAGCCATATTTTTCCATCTGTCTGTCAAGAGACTTTACTGCTCAAATAGGTGGTTTCATATCATTTGATTGGTCATATATGTCTTTTAAAATGATATATGGAGCCAATGCTTTAATTAGAGTAGAGCCTCAAGCCCTCCATCATACTGAATCTTACACCCCCAACCCCATCAACATGAATTTCCCTATTCTAGAGATGGATGAGAACGACATAGTGCATGAGCCCACCACTCCCCTAGCAGAGATACCTGATTTTTTCTTGGATGAATGGGCTAATGCGTATCAATTTGACCCTATGTCAGAAACCCTTGAGATAGGTCTCAGTACATATTGTATATTGGAGAAAGATGCTCTAGTTCCCAATCTTGTGGAGACTAAAGAAGATATGAGTGGGATATGGAGCATGTACTTTGATGGATCAAGGAATAAAAATGGATCAAGGGCTGGTGTGATGTTAATTTCTCCTGCGCAAGTAAGGTACTACTTCTCCTTTAAGCTCTAGTTTAGTTGAACTAATAATGTGGCCGAGTACAAATCCTTGATTCAAGGCCTCCTACTTGCTCAAAAAAGAGGAATTCATGCCTTAAGGGTGTATGGAGATAGTGAGTTGGTGGTTAATCAAGTGAGAAATTAGAATACCACCAAGAATGGTTTGCTCAAGTCTTGTAAAAATAGCATATGGGATTTTCTTGAAGATTTCAATGCATTTAATATTCAAAGCATCCCTAGAAAGGAAAACAGACATGCTGATAGACTTGCAGCAATAGGTGCATCTTATGATGTGTCAGGGAATCTTAAGGAGAAGAAAGAGAAACAAATCAGAGTGGTAGTAAGGCCTACCATCCCTGAAAATAACACGCATTGGCAAGTGTTTGAGTTTGATGAGAAAATTGTCAACTTCTAGCAGAATGAGGCAGAATTTTTCGAGAGAAATCAGTCAAGACTGCAAGATCAGTATGGTGACCAAATTATTAATCTTAGCTCCAACAAGCTGCCTAAAGGTCTCATTACTCTGGAGAGTGTTTTTAATCCCAATAATCAAGCAAGGGGTAGAGTCACGAACCTAGTTGCTGATGGAGGTGATCATATTCTAGTTATGGTTGCTGATGGAAAATCCTTGAACATGGGGAAGGTATGTTATGAAATTGAACAAGAAAATTTTATTCATCTATGTCAAGAATTTAGTGATGTATTTGCTTGGACATATGATGACTTAAAGGGCTTTGACCCAAGGTTGTTTCAGCATACCATAGATTTAGTTGATAATGTCAAACTAGTAAGACAAAAACATAGGCCAGTGAATCCCAAGATTGAACCCCTAATGAGAAAAGAGCTATCCAAGTTGATTGAGGCCAATATAATTTTTCTCATCAAACACTCATCGTGGGTAGCAAACCTTGTCCCTATTAGGAAGAAGAATGGAGAAATTAGATTGTGTGTGGACTTTAGGGACCTTAACCAAGCATCCCTTAAAGATCACCATCCTCTTCCTTCCATGGAATAGATTTTGTCCAAGGTTAGTGGTTCAAAGAGATTTTCATTTCTTGATGGATTCTCTAGTTATAATCAAGTGCTGGTCAAGGATTCTGATAGATACAAGACTGCATTCACTACTAAGTGGGGTACCTATGCTTATTGTAAAATGCCATTTGAACTAACTAATGTAGGTGCTACATTTAAAAAAGAAATGGAGATGGCCTTCAAGAATATGATTGAAAGGTTTGTGTTGGTTTACCTTGATGATATCACAGTATATTCAAAGAATATAGATGATCATTTTGATCATCTAAGACAGGTATTCCTAAAATGCAGAGAGTTTGGGGTTTCCCTTAACCCAAGCAAGTGTGTCTTTGCTACTAACCAAGGAAAAATATTAGGACATATTGTATCTAAAGATGGCTTAACCATTGATCCAAAGAGAAAAAAATCAATACTTTCCCTTCCTCTTCCTAAACATAAGAAAGGGCTGCAAAGTTTCCTTGGTAGGATAAATTTTGTGAGAAGATTTATCCCTGATCTTGCTACCATGGTGAAACCTCTTATAGCTATTCTCAAGAAAGGTATGGTCTTTGCATGGACCAAGGAAGGGAAGGAAATTTTGGAAGAGATCAAGGCAACCATATCCTCAACTCCTACTCTCATGAATCCAAATTTTGAGAAAGATTTCTTTCTTTATACCCTAGGTGGTGAGTCAAGCATTTCTGTTGTCTTGACTCAAAGAAATGATAATGATGAAGAGCAGCCCATAGCCTTCTTTAGTGAAGGGCTTAAAGAGTATGAAGATAAATACAACTATGTAGAGAAGTAATCCCTTGCATTCATCAGAGCTTTAAAGAAATTTAGACACCTCTCATCCCATAACAAGATTCCTTTGTTAGTTGCTCATGCCAGTGTGAAGGAGTTCCTTTTGAGCAAAGATATTAGTGAGAAAAGAGCTAGTCGGATTACAAGAGTGATGGAATATGATGTTGACATCCAAATCACCAAGCTGGTAAGAGGGAAAGGATTGTGTAAACAAATGCTATCATCTCAAAAAATAGATGAGGAAGTTGCCATGATATTAACAGAGGAACAAGAGGTAAGAAATTATGACTCAAGGAATTGGATGGATGATATGAAGAATTTCTTGCTAGGCAATGGATAACCTCAAGGATTAGATAGAACTAAAAGGAGACAGTATAGATTACATTTAATTCCTTATGTCATGGTTGATGGTATCCTTTTCAGGAGAGATTTTAATGGAACCTTATTGAGATGTATTAATATAGACCAAGCTGAAAGAATAATCAAAGAGCTTCATGATGGTCCTGATGGTGGTCACTTCTCAACTAGGACAACTACAATGAAGATCACGAGGGTTGGTTATTACTGGCCATCTCTATTTCATGATTGTCATAAGTATGTAAGGAAGTGTGAAAAATGTGCCTTTTTCTCTGGCAAACAAAGGCTTGCAGCTCTTCCCCTTCATCCTATCTAGGTGGATCAACCTTTTGCTCAGTGGGGATTGGATTTCATAAGCCCTATCAATCCTCCTTCTAATTCTAGTCACAAGTGGATTTTAGCTGCTACAAATTACTTCACTAGATGGACAGAGGTAGTTGCATTGAAGGATGCCACTGAATCTTCAGTTGTTGAGTTCCTTGATGGAATTGTGACCAGGTTTGGTGCCCCTTCAACTATTATTTTAGATAATGCAAGGTCATTTGTGGGAGCTTAGATCTATGCATGGACAGTTGACCACAACATTTACTTGAGCACATCATCAAACTACTATCCTCAAGGTAATGGCCTGGCTAAGTCATCCAACAAGAACCTGATCAGAATCATAAAGACAACAATTGAGGTTAACTAGAGGTGTTGGCATAAAAAACTGAAGACTGCACTATGGGCTGACAGAATAACACCTAAATGGTCAATAGGGAATTCACCATTTGTGTTAGTTTATGGCAGAGAAGCAAGGCTTCCAATTTCATTGCAATTCCCATCCCTAGAGCTAGCTCATCAACTGGAATTGATTGAAGATGATGCCATGATAGTAAGAATGGCAGAGCTAATAGAGCTGGAAGAGAAGAGAAGTAAAGCCATGTATACCCTAGAGACACACCAGCAGCAGGTCAAAAAGAGTTTTGATAGGAAGGCTAGGGTCAAAATCTTCCAAAAGGTGATTTAGTTTTGAAATGGGATATAGATAGGGTGAAACTAGGGAGGCACTCAAAATTTGACACACTGTGGAGTGGTCCCTATCTAATTGAAAGTTGTAAATAGGCCAATGCTTTCCAGTTAAGCAAGCCTGATGGTGAGATTCTACCTATCCTAGTAAATGGGATCTATCTCAAGCCATGTTTCTGAGGGTTTGAGATTCCATGTACATAGTTAGCTTATTTTCATTTCTAGTTTGTTCCCTGCTTTTCCAAGAAGTTCCTGAGCGAAGGATTGTCTCTGTGAGACAACAAGTTTTGAAATTTTGAAGGTTGCAGAGGAAGTTTTGGTCTTTGGTTCCAGTTGTAGAGACAGTGGTTTCAGGGAGTTCCTCTCAGAGGTAGGGTTAGGGTTTCATAGTATACACAAGATCTAAATCTTTTGACTTTGTAAGCCCAATGGATGCATGAGGTCACTGGTCTACGCATAGCTAGCTTGTGTCCCCTCTGAGTCACCAAATTTGTTGGTCATTTTTGCCTTCCTACTAGAATCACCGCATTTGAATTTGACATGGTAATGTTCACAAGTTTTAAATATTCAAAAATTCAAAAGGGGCACAAAATACTTTATGGTTAACCTTTATATTTCTTTCCCTGTGCATTTTTTATGTTTCTGCGGGCCCACAGGTCCCCATCGTCAGATTGAGTATCGATCAACGATTGGTGTTATCTCGCTATGGAAAGTTGCACGTTGTTTTTCCATAGTGACATAGCGCCTTTTGGCTGCATGGCCAATGGGTCCTCCTCGTCTTATTGTTTCTCCAACACCGAGTTTTGATAGATCCCATGAGGGTGCTATGGTGCTATCAAAAAATTTGTGTTTCTCGCCGTTAGCAACATAGCGCCTAGATGAAAAGCAATACTGCAGCAACATCAAAAGGAAGGTGGGTCCCAAATTTGCCCCGTCGGATATCAGTGATGAAATTTGAAAAACACAGTGGGACCTCAGGCAACATGGAAAGTGACTGCGATCGAAGGAGGATTTTGATTCGTCGCCAGCTGTGCATAAGGTTTTCCTCACCCTCAAATCAGTCTGGATCAATGGTGGGCACTATCTTGCTATGGGAAGCTGTGAGGATATTACCCATAGTGACATAGCACCTCGACGACGTGTGGCACAGATGACATCATGGGCCCACCCTTCTCTAAAGTAATATAACAACTCATCCTCGGTGGGAGTTGTCAGGTGGGTCATAGTATAGTGGTGATATTTCATTGGTCCACTCAGCGAACTCGATGTGTGGTTGTGCAATTTTTTTGATCACCATAGATCTAAGGAAAATTGATGGTGGGTGCTATCTCGCTATGGAAAGTTGCGAGGATATTACCCATAGCAACATAGCACCATTATGCCACATGGATCAGTGGGGCTAGGTCTTGCCAAGATGTGGATGCTAGGTGTGCTAAGTGGTTTGTGGGCCCAAGTTTTCAAGTCCTTTTTAAAGGAGATAGTGCAGTAATATGACGAGTCTTCATGATCATCAGATCAGTCTAAATCCACAGTGAGTGCTATCTCACTATGGAAAATTTCTCGGAGGATACGCATAGCGACATAGCACCTCGATGACACGTGTCCCGATGGCTCAAGCAACATTGACAATTAATGATAGCGGTTAGAATAATTGTCATGGTCAGGGTTAAGCTGGCACAGTTAGTTAAAAGACATGATCAACTCAGGAGGACCCCACGAGGTGGCGAAAGGAAATAAAATCATAGGTTGACTAGGTTGACTTGCTGATTCATGAGATAGGAACAAGGGAAATCGAGGGTTTCTTGTGTGATTTGATCGTATGATCAATGCCAACAACCTTTGAGTGAATGCTAGACAAGGAAGAACACTCCACCCCCCTGATCCAACCCATCTACTTGGTCAGAATGATTTAATGGCGCCGCTTCTGTCCTCTCAAGGTATTTTTTGGCAACAAGGATTAGATTTTCTTTAGATCCCCATGATTGTTCCCTGTAGGACTTAATGGTAGGTAGTTGTGAATTAACTACAGTTAGAGGACATCTCAGTTATGCCTGCACTATAAAGAAAAATTTTGTAGATTTTTTTCAGGTCGACCTTTCTCTATTTTCTCTGTTATTGCTCTATAGATCCTCAGTGTAAATTCCCCTATTCCTTTGAAGTACATGATTTTCTGCCTTATCTCCTTCAGCCATTGGTATGCAAGTGCAAGAACTCTTTGCCTCTTACTGGTGTTTTGTAGAGATCTATGATCTGCATGACTGTACCTCCTTGGCCTATGAATGATAATATAAGTGAATCTCTCTTTCCTTGTGTCATTCATCTTGGTCTTCTGATCTGCATGTGATTATTAGATTAAAGCAAGTCTGAATGTGTATATCATTAGTTTCATTCTGGTTCAATAGTGCATATATGGGCAGAGATTGGTCTGAACACTCTATTTTGGTGTATTACCTCTCTATATTAGATTAGGTAGATTTTCTTTCATGCCCTCCTTCTCCCTTTTCCTCTCCAAGAGTAGTTAGGTGCATCCTGATAGTAAGAGGAAGCCAGTCTTCTTCGGAGACTCAACCTCACAGTTCAAGTCCCGCTGCTTGGAGGTTGTTTTCATGTTTCACTAGGTTGTCCTCATGCATAGGCTTTGGACAAGGTTGCAAACCTAAGTGACAACACTTATTAATGGGAGAAAAATAGTCCAAATAAATAGTTAATATGAAATGGGAGTTGTGCTACATACACACATATGTGTGTTTATGTATGTATGCCTTTATATATACAAAGAAATCTTTTTTAAGGTGCTTATTACATCTTAGCACAATAAAAAAATTGATCCAGCTGCATACATATTCTAGAATCCAAATAATAAAACAATAAAACTCACTCAACCCATGCTAAGTGACATACCTCAAGATCCTGCATAAAAAATAATGCAGACCAAGAAAATTGGGCAGAGTTCACAAGAAATTTTATAAAACCATATCATGGGTGAACCCACAATAATGGTTTCCACTTTAGTGGGACGAACAAACTTAGAAAAGTTGCAAAATTTTTGAAATTCAAAACATTGAACGTTCTCACGAACCCCACTGATATGTTCGTGCGAACATATAACAGACATATGTTCATGCGAACATATTACGACATGTTCGCGCGAACATATGGCGCATGGATTTCTGGTGGTTAAAAACACTTTTCCAACTTTTCCCAATTCATTGTCATGGCGAGTACTATTCATTTTGAGCATTCAGGCAAACGTGTGATTTGTGCTACCTTCGTCATGGCATCCTGTCACTTTCATTTTGATTCTCGTCATCGGGTATGTCAAAATATTATTAATTTAATGTTTTCAACATTTTTAAAGTATTTTTTTATGTTATCAAATTAGATTTTAATGTTTTCAATCCATTTTTAAAATGTTTTTAAAACATATTTGAATGTTATTTACGTTTTTAATGGTTTTGAAAACATATCTAAATGTTAATTTAATATTTTTATTGTTTATTTATATTAATTTAGAAAATAGAAAAATATTATATAGAAAACATTAGAAAACATTAGGAAAAAGAGTAAAAAATTTATAATATAAAATTTAGGAAAAACATTAGAAAACAAATTTAGAAAAAACATTGCGAAAACATTAGAGAATTTATAATTTAATATAAAATTTAGAAAAAAAATTTAGAAAAAAAAGTAAAAAAACATTGAATAAATATTAGAAAATTTATAAAAAACATTAGAAAATTTATAATTTATAAAACAAATTTATAAAACAAATTTATAAAAAAAATTTTAAAAAATTAGAAATTAAAAAAAAAACATTAAAAAAAGTTAGAAAATTTAGAAAAACATTTTAAAAAATAAGAAAATTTAGAAAAAAAATTGCAAAAACATTAGAAAATTTAGAAAACAAATTTAGTAAAACATTACAAAAATATTAGAGAATTTATAATTTAATATAAAATTTAGAAAAAATATTTTAAAAATAATAAAAAATTAGTTTAGAAAAATATTAGAAAAAATATTAGAAAATTTATAATTTAATATAAAATTTAGAATACAATTTATAAAAAAAAAAACATTGCAAAAACATTAGAAAATTTAGAATTTAATATAAAATTTAGAAAAAAAATTTAGAAAAAACATTACAAAAATATTAGAAAATTTATAATTTAATATAAATTTTAGAAAACAAATTTAGAAAAAAATTAGAAAAATGTTAGAAAATTGATAATAATATAAATTTTACAAAACAAATTTTTAAAAAATTAGAAAAACATTAGAAAATTTATAATAATATAAAATTTAGAAAAACATTATAAAAAATATTTTTAAAAAATTAGAAAAACATTACAAAATTTATAATAATATAAATTTTAGAAACAAATTTAAAAAAAAAAAAAAAAGGTGTGTGTGTGTGTGTGTGTGTGTGTGTTAATGTTAAATGTAGACATGTATGTTTATGTATATATGTCAAATTCACTTTAATGTCTTAATCTTAGAAGTTTAATTAAATGACATATCTTAAGGGTCTAGATCCTATATTGTACATGTAAAAATATAGATTAGAATGTATAATTTTTTATTTTGAACATAGATGTACATGTATATTTGTTCATGGTTAAAAGTAGATGTATGTACATGTTTTTAATAAAATCACATTTTTATATGTATAATTTGTGTATATGTTAACTATTGATCTTAATTTATCTTATAACTAAGTGTAATTAACTATATTTAATAACACATGTCTTAAGGGGAGATCCTAAATTATGCATAAGAATGTAGATTAAAATGTATATTTTATTTCATAAATGTACATGTAAATATGTTCATGTGTTAGATATAGACGTGCATATATATGTTTACAATATTCATGTTTAAATGTACATATGTTATTATTTTTAATGTCTTAATAATTACAAGTATATAATTAACTATATAATTCAATGGCATGTCTTAAGGGAAGATCCTAAATTATACATATATAAGAATGTAGATTAATTTTCATATCTAGGTATGAATATAACATACATGTACATCCAAACCCTAACCCTAACCTTGATCTTAAAATTTAATTTCTAAACCCAAGATTATAAATGATAATAAATACCCTAAATCATAATCTTGAACCAAATCATAAACTTCATATGCTAAGTTCCCTTATCCTAAATTCTTAACCATGGACCTTAATATTAACCCCTAAATTTAATGCTAGAAATTATGTAAGTTCGTGTAAACCCTAACAATGTCATAAGGTCTTAAATCTTACCCTAAAATTGAGCCTAATTACACTAAAACCCTATTTCAAAACTTAATTGAGGCCTAACTTACATAAAATTAAAACAAGTTGACCCTAATCCTAAATTGTTAAAAATTACATTTGAGATACATGCACATACATTCAAACACATGTACATACATGAAGTATTCAGCCTTGTTTTAAATGATATATATGTAACCCAACTTGAAACCTAAACCTGAAAACATTATCATTTAAGAGTAATATAAATAATTTATTACCCTTTAATGAAATTCTCTAATAATACCCCCCAAAGTATAATTAAATCCTAGAACAATAAATTAACTCTAACCATAACCAAACTCTCAACTTTAAAGTTATCTTATACTTATATGCAAATTAATCTAGGTCTGGATGTGTTACAGATTATCTAGGTCCATGATGTGTGATGTATGTTCAATTACATGTGTATAATTTTTAATGTTAAAAATAAAAAATTGTGTATACAACAGGCAGTTTAGCTCTTCATACATTTCTATAGATATGGCTTCACACGATCAGCTTGATGTGGCTCCTGGTGTGACACCTGATGGAGTTCCTACTACGGCATAGGTTGATATGATTCCTATTGTAGCACCTGATGCAGTTCCTGATCTAGCTCCTCATGTAGCTCGTGGCGGGGCTTATGCTACAGCTTCTGGTGGGGCTCGTCATGTACCTCGATGTAGGGCTCATCGTGCATCTCATGTTCTGGCTCCTGGTACAGCTTCTGGTGGTGTAGGTCCTATCGTGGCTCCTAGTGCAGCTCTTGTTCCAAGTCAGGTTGCACCTATAGCTCCTACTGGAGGTCCTGCTACACCACCTTCACGCATCGATATCAATGCTTTATTTTCATTTTCAGAGTAGGAGGTTGCTAGACTACATCACTCTATATTGACCTCTAATGATGGTCTTTATAGAGACATGTACTACGATATGTAGGAGTTTATAGGATTTGACAGCTAGGTTTAGAGCTCACCATTCATTTACTCCTGCCATATTAGCTTCCATATCTAGGGATCTTAGGGATAAGGTTTCAGGAAATGCATCATTCGATGATGTCAAGAGGGTAGCCCCCAAAGACATCATCCAGAGAGAGCTCTTTCCAGCTTATGAGGGAACATAGGGTAGGGTGAGAGGCTACAGAGTCACACGATCTAGAGACCCTATTATTGCTAGCATAATCTATCCATGATTTTTAGCTGCATATGGTTGTTATCCTAATAATGACCAGATAACCCTTTATTTTGCACAATAGTTGTACGCTGAGTTTCGTATAGGGCTCAATGTCAACTACTTGGATATTCTTGATTATTGTAGACAGGGGCATGGTCAGATTGCAGATCGTGACCAGTACCGCAGTGTAGATTGTTTGCCACCTCTAGATCTTAGACAATTTGTTGGACCCAGGATGCCTCTTGTGAATCCTGTACATGTGCCTATTATAGATAGAATCATCATTGCTTCCTAGAGGGAAGGAATTGACACTATTGGGCACATTGCATCTACGTCAGCTAGTATCACATCAGATTCTATTGGTCATTATCTTCATAGTCGATGTCCTCATCCACTTGGTCGACCATCTTCACAAGCATCTAGTAGTACTTCAGGTGCCTCCTCTGATGATGCATATAGAGCTGTTGGGCTACCACTGCCAAGCGATATTCATGGTATTTTAGGATAGTAGACACATATGGATATGGCACTGTATTTTTTGGAGGATATGTTGCACCTTATTAGCTATATTTCCAATACATAGAGGATTCTACTACACTTGGTGATGGATGTTGTTAGATAGCATCAAAGCCCTGACATAGTTCCATAGACACAGGCTACCACACCAGTGACAGATGATACACCTATGCGTAGCTCACAACATTCAGCACCAAACTCACAACACTCTATAGATGACTCAAGCATACAAGTTGGAGATGTCCATATCACAACTGAGGATCTTGATGATTTTAGTGAGCAGTTGCGAGGCCTATCCGAGATTGATACTAGTTCAAGCCTGGGCATTTCATCATACATGGACCTATTGTTTGGACTTGGTAGCACTGATTCTACACCAAATGTACCCAGCTAGTTACACAGTCCACTTCACTCAGATTTACTAGCAGTTGGACATGGAGTTTCAGGCTCAGGTGCATCAGTAGATGATACGATGGAGTCTGCTGATCATCCTCCACCTCCGGAGACCTAGGTACATATATAATTTATTTTTAATTTTAAATATATATGAAATTAAAAAATACATTCATTAATTGAAAAATTTAGTTCAAATATATATGTAGATATTTAATTTAATCTTTAACTCATAATAAATCATGTAGGCACAGGTTGCTGAGCACATGGTTACACATACTGTTGGTTCAAGGCATCATGTACATGAGAGAGATGATTCTATTGAGGCACCTGGTAGTGCTCAGGTACTTGAGTTTTAAATAGTTTGTTTAAAGTTATTTAAATATTTTGAAAACTAGATATATAACTATATATATGCAAGTTCATATTTAATTTGAATGTACATGTACATGATGCATGTATGTATATATACGTTTTAAAGATAGAACTCTAACACATGTATGTCTATATGTATATATATTTGCAGGGCTTGGTTGATGTGCCTCGGCAAGAGGATGTACAAGAGACTCGATCAGAGGGTCGTTCTGTTCGTATGCATCTTTAGGGGTCCCTCTAGTAGTAGATAAAATTTATATTTTTTTTCATGCATTTATATATTGGAGCTCCAGTTTACATGTACACATGTGTATTTCAGTTCCTTGATGACATGCATGTACTTTCACTATTTATTTGATTATTGAGTATTTCAGTAGTTAGATACCATCACATGTACGTATATATGACTTTTTATATTTTTCTACATACGTGTATTTATTCGAGATTTGCAGTTTGCATTTTAGATATATAGAGATATATTAGATCTATAGATGTTTATTCTTGAGACATGTATATGTGTACATATGTGTATTTTTTTGTGTTATAGCTATAGAACATGATCTTTAGACGTGTGTACATGTATATCAATTATCAATTAGTAGGAAGTTAGAAAGATACATATTTCTTAAATTATCAATTACTAACCTGCTAAAGATAAATATTAGTTTTATGTGGATAAAAATATGTTAATTAGGTAAGCCAATACATTATTTTAGAGAACTTTTACAAAATATAATATTAAAAAAAAATATTAATTTAATCTAATTTAAACTTTAAGAGTACATGACCGTAGATGTAATAAAGTAACATTAAAATATATAGTTTTTTAATCAACTACCCTAAATGATAACTATGAACTTATAATCTTACAATTTTAAAAACACATGTTTAATTTTCACTCATGAAATTCAATCTAGTTTGGAAAAAAGTTGATAAATGAATTTAAATTATTAAATTATATAGTTTTTTAATAAACTAAATTTGATAATTAAGAACTTATGATCGTACAATTAAAAACACATTTAATTCAAGATGAAATTCAATAGTGTGAAAAGAAGTTGATATTTAAGAATTGTAACATAGATAATGAAATTGTGTAAGTTTGAAATTGTAACATAGATAATGAAAGTGTTGAAGTATGAAAAATACATAGAGGGTATTCAAGACAAGCAAGCAATGTTTGAAGTATGTGATACAATCCCTAATTTGTGTCACAAGGAACTAATTGGTTTTGGAGTTCTTGGGAAACTTATTGGCCAGCGTTCGAAGGAAATCAATGCATTCATGCAATGGCCACCTTTTTTCTACTATGAGAATGATGCTTTTGCATCGAAGGATATTTGGAAGACAATATCCAAACAATTTAATAGTGTTGAACCAGAGTTGGTGGACTCAATGTTCTTTTCAGCTTCTAGAAGAGCAAGAGGGTATGTGCATAACCTTCCAATAGAAGAGAGATTTCAAGCACAACCTCTCCCCCCCATGACTATTCAGGAAGCACTTTCGCAAATAAAAAAGTATTGGCCTTCATGGGATCAGAGGAAAAAATTGAATTCCATAGACTCAAGACGATGTGGCACTGTCCTTATTGATCAATTGAGAGTTATGATTTAGAATTCACGAGGGAAACTGCAAGATAGTGCACAAAAAATATACTTCAAAAGTGTGAAGAGTGGAATTTGGTATGGGTGGGGCCAGGTGACCTCGTCCCTCTAGAGCTTCATGAGATAGAGCTTATATTAGGATTTGATAGAGATCACACTCTTGGAACTTCTTGTCCGACTAATTGCTTGCATTGTTTGGGTAATTCATTCCAAACAAATATAGTTGCATATCATTTATCAGTCTTGAAAGCATTATATTCTGATCATGTTAGAGTACTTTCTCTATTTTCTGGTATTGGTGGAGCAGAAGTTGCTCTTCATCGACTCGGGATACATTTAAGTTGTGTTGTATCTATTTTTTATGAGTTTCCTCGCATTATGATAGAAGTGAGGGAAATAATGCACTCAAAAGCCTCAGCTAATAATTTTTCCTGATCAATGTGTAGGCTCATTTTTTTTTGTAAATAACTCAACGTTAATAGACTACTTGAAAAATGGAAAAGGATTTTAACTAGAACAGAATGTTCTCTACTGATTTTAAATTTTCAAATCAAAGGATTACATACCCTAACTAAGAATAGTAATTTTTTTCATTTTCAAACTAGTTGTATAAAGGTCTACAATCAGAAAATGCTTTTTTTTTTCAAACGAGAGTTCAATTTTCAGTCGTCCAACGAATTTATTTGAACTAACTCTAAAGTGGTTTGTTGTGGAAGCTTATCATAATAATAATTTTTTTGATCTTCTTTAATGGATGGTTTTTAATTATAACTTTTGGAGGACCTCCATGGGCTTAGAAAGTATGCATTCTGTTTTACAATGATACAAAATCACCATATTTATTGATTGCAACTACTTGAATTTTCTTGGAACTTTTAAAGGTGGAGTATGGAGGATCGTAGATGATTAAGGGAAACCCTTTTCTTAGCTAGGAAATTCTGTAGTGATGCTATTTCGGGTATTGGATTCCAAGCAGTCTCACACAATTCTTTTTAAAAACAAGTTCTTACTTTTTATATGCTAATCTTGTTAAACCATAACTATAAAACTAATTGAATTTCATTCTTAACAATGAGTACAATTGAACCTAACCCTAAATCTAATTAAGTAGAAAAATAAATATAATTTATCACTTATGAAATTCAATCTATTTTGAAAAAAAGTTGATAAATAAATTTAAATTATTAAATTAATCCATGGTACAATTAATTTAAATTATTAAATTATCTATTTTTTGAATGAATTAATGAAAATTAAGAACTTATGATCGTACAATTAATCTAAACACATTTAATTCAAGATGAAATTCAATAGTTTGAAAAGAAGTTGATATTTAAGAATTGTAACATAGATAATGAAATTGTGTAAGTTCGAACTAACTTCTAGCCTATTTATATCAAGTTGTTAAATTATTAAATTCATCCATAGTACAATTAATATTATAGTTTTTAAATAAACTAATGATAGCTAAGACTTAGATATTTAGATTAAAAACAAAATTTCACCAAAGTTGATATTCACAATTTCACCATAGTACAATTGAAAACACATTTCACCAAAGTTGATATTCAGATTATTATAAAATAAATCTCAAAGGTCTAATCAACCATGATGTACACTTATAACATGCAATATTTTTTTTATTATCTTCACTGTCTAGTCTCCACTTGTGACGTACATGCTTAAGTTTGACTGGATGCAGACAAAGCCCTATAGCAATGATGAGGTGGCTATATTGTAAAACCTTTTTGTTAGGTTGATAATCAACAAAGTGTATTCCATGTTGGACTATTTTGTCTTGCTTCAAATATGTTCCCTCTATCACAATAGAACCTGTACCACAAATTTAAATGTTTTAAAATTTGACAGATATGAAGTTACCTAGATATATATATTTATTTAAATATATATGTGCATGTACATGTATAATTTACCTATGGGGAACAACATTCCATAACTTTCTTCAGGGTCATATAACTTTGTCCTCTCTGTAGTACATCACAATAAATAATAACTGACACCTTCATGATTTCCAGGCTCAGCAATCACTGCAAAGACATCTCTTGCATAACAAGTATACATGAATGCATGTGTACAATATATATAAGACAGTTGAAATTGATAATTAAATAAAAAGTTGAGATTAATTTTTATGATACTCACCCTGTTTTACCAATCTAGAGATATAATTATAATCATTAGAAATCAATGGAATATCATCAAAATTTTCATCTTCTTTATCAAATGTATCGGTAACATCAAGTGGTACCAAAATCCATGCACCTGTATATCCATGTGTCTGATTGATGCATTCTTCATACTTTTCATCAATGCAACTGTCACAAAAACATGAGTATTCTCTTGTCTTCAATGTCCAATTGCAATTATATGTACTCATGATTGAATGTAAGGAACGTGTCTTTTCTATCCTCTTGCAACCATGCATGTTTTTTCTATTAACACTTGAAAGTTCATTAAATTGAAAATATAGAAAAATTAAATTTAAACTTCAACGAATTCAAAAATAAAACTTAACAATAAAATTTTATAATTTAATTGCATAAAAGTTAAATAGACGTACACATCCATACTTGTTATCTCCCATAAGATTCTATATGGTGCCTATCGACTCATTGTTGATGATGTCCCAACCTCATCTAATGCAAAATGAGTCTTACACCATTCAACAACATCATGTGCATCATGTACACGAACTCCCTGATAATTCATTTGATACTTTTGCAAAGCACGTTTGATGTAAGCTCTAGCACCATCATGTTCACCTTTTCTATGGCCACTCTCAAAGAAATTCCATATGTGTTTTATATTCTCATTGCGATGATATCTATACAATGCATAAAATGGTCTAGATGATTTAAACTGTGTGGCACATCCATCAGACCAAACATAATGTTTATCAACATTTATGTTTCTTTCTTTCAAATAAGAAAAGAACGTATTGAAGCAACGTTTTACATAGTGAATGTCATGTTCTTTATCATCACTTATATAAAAATGATATTCCTTTATAATTACTCCTGCTTGAACTATACTCTGAACACCATCCAAATCTAACTGTGCATGTCTATAAAAAACATATACCATAATAGTGACTTGCTTATTAAAGTAATAATTTGATTGAATAGCTTTCTGATGAACAAATGAATAGTTCTCTACAAAATCAACAACTGATACAATTGTTCCTAGTGGAAAATTATCTCTCAGAGTTTGAAACGGTTGTGCTTGCCACTTTGCAAAAAATGCATGACAAATATAAGGTTGAATCAATTTCTTAAATTTGTCCATAAATGTTAGAATAGGAAAATCCTCTTCAACATATTCCAACCTTTTTGTTTCTTTCTCCAACTTCATTTCATTCTTGACATACTTGTAACTTTTGCAATTCAATATTTTTGTTACATCAAAATTTTTAGTTTTCAAAGGAAATAGAGCCAATTCACCACATGTTTCACATAATCCTTTGATGCAATTTATTTTACCAGTTGGATCATCTATGTTGTCACACAAAATGGATGATATAAACTCACTTCTCCTACTAGGAGGGGTAGCATGAAAACCATATGTGTCTTCTATAAACTTTTGAAATACCTGATAGTGGAGATCAAACTCAATATGATGACGACAACAAGAAGTTTCAAACACTTTGTTTGACCTCACAAAGTATGGCTTCAATTTTTCAAACAATGTTTGCCCAACTTTTACATTAGGATGTTCATTAAAAAATGACACATATAACTCATGCTGTGTTGTGTCCAACCAATATTTTGTATGATGTTCATATTGACTAGGTGCAATCTTATGCCTGATAACATCTCTACTATTTGATGAAGGACGAGTGTTATCAATCCAAAATGATATGACTAAATTTTTTAATAACTCTTCACTTCTATCAAAACAAGGTGCTCTACACATGATTTTCCAATTGCCCTCCATAGTATTGTCATCCACAATTAGGGTATGTGTAGGATCATGGTGTACCAAACTATAGACTTAAGTGGCAGTGAAAAATCAGAAAATCAGGGTTATGTCCACTTGATACATAATTTTAAAGTGGTTATGGACTTTATATCAAAAAGTTTTAAGAAAATAATCTGTAGGAAATTGAATCTAGTTTCTAAACTACTAGGCCTTATCAAGAGAAAAAAATAATTGATTGGTCAAAAGTTTGAATTTTAATGCAGTACTACAAAAATTTCAAGGCAAAAATAAAAAGTAGGTGTATGTCTGACTACCTTAATCAAAATCAAATGATAATATTTTTTTAATATAATTATAGATATGAAAAGTAGACTCATGCTCGGATGTGACGCATATTTTTTGGTATTTTTATTCCAAATAAATAATTAAATATGAATTTTCTACCAAAACTTTTTCGGAAAAAAAAAAGTCCCATGTCTGACCACCTTAACTAATAGAAAATTTTACCAATTTTTTTTTTTTTTCTTATACTAGGCGAAGCATAGAATGTGATGCAACTTTTAGATTTAAAAAATGTTATACCGTTTGAAAATTATAGCTGTTTTCCAATCAGTATGTCAATCAGCACTTTACAATAATCTTCATTGATAATTAACTAATAAATACTTATCAATCTCAGAATTTGACAAAAATTATATTGATGAAATCTCAAAAGTGTTATTAAAAAACTTTTTTCATTTCATTCAATTTCAATGAAAATAACATTGTCAGATGACTACCCGAAGTCTGAGTATCACTAAAATCCTCTTCAAACACGTCTTTTGGGTTGACTAGGTAGGCTTGGTAAATACCAAGCCTAATCGGATATCGGATTTCAAATTGGATATCAGATTTCAAATCGAATATCTGATTTGAAATCTGATATCCAATATAGCTAGGTGAATTTTGGTGGGAAATTTGAAATCCCAACCCATTTTGCAGGGAAAACTGGATTTAAGACTTATAGCTTATGATTTATAAATTATTTTTGTTATATTACTATGTAAATATGTATTATAATATTATATATATATAATAATGTAATGTAAAGATATAATATATAATATATTAATATATAATAATATATTATGTTATTCTCATTATAATCTATAAATATAATTTATATTATTATTATTTTTACTAAATATAATAACATAATATATATATTATATATATAAGTATGTTATTAATTTATATATAATAACGTAATATTTTTATTAAATATAATAACCTTATATATATATATATATGTTATTAATATATATAATAACGAAATATATATTATAACATAATATTTTATAGCTTATCGTTTATAAATTATTTTTGTTATATTACTATGTAAATATGTATTATAATATATTATATATATAAAATAACGTAATGTAAAGATATAACATATAATATATTAATATATAATAATATATTATGTTATTCTCATTATAATCTATAAATATAATTTATATTATTATTATTTTTACTAAATATAATAACATAATATATATATAAGTATGTTATTAATATATATAATAACGTAATATTTTTATTAAATATGATAACCAGATATATATATATATATATATATATATATATATATATATATATATATATATATATATATATATATATATATATATATATATATATATATATATATATATATATATATATATATATATATAATATTATATTAATATGTATTTTATTAATATATATGTATATTATTAATATATATGAGTCAAAGGGGGTCATAGGTCCTTTCGACCCATTACATAACAACATATGTCCCTAGGGGTCCCAGGACCCCTAGTGACATATTAGAATCGTTCTTATGGGTCAAAGGAGGTCATAGGTTGACTTGTGACCCCCTTCGACGCATTACATGATGACATATGTCCCTAGGGGTCCTAGGACCCCTAAGGATATATTAGAAACGTTCCTATGGGTAAAAGGGGGTCATAGGTTGACCTATGACCCCATTCAACCCATTAAATGATGACATATGTCCCTACGGATCCAGGACCCATAGGGACATATTAGAATCGTTCTTATAGGTCAAAGTGAATCATAAGTTGACCTATGACCCCCTTTGACCCATTACATGATGACATATGTCCTTAGGAGTCCTAGCACCCCTAGGGACATATTAGAATCATTCATATGGGTCGAAGGGGTTCATAGGTTGACTTATGATCCCCTTCGACCCATTACATAATGACATATGTCCCTAGAGGTCCTAGGACCCCTAGGGACATGTTAGAATCATTCTTATTTGTCGAAAGAGGTCATAGGTTGACCTATGGCAACCTATGACCTCCTTTGACACATTACATAATGACATATGTCTCCAGGGGTCTTGGGACCCTAAGGACATATTAGAATCGTTCATATGGGTCAAAAGGGGTCATAGGTTTACCAATGACACCCTTTGACCCATTACATGAAGACATTTGTCCCTAAGGATCCTAGGACCCCTAGGGACATATTAGAATCATTCATATGGTTCAAAGGGAGTCATAAGGTGACTTAGGACCCTCTTCGACCCATTAAACAACGACATATGTCCCTAGGGGTCCTAAGACCCGTAGAGACATATTAGAATTGTTCATATGGATCAAAAGAGATCATAGGTTAACCTATGAACCCCTTCGACCCATTAAATGATGATATATGTCTCTAAGGGTCTTAGGACCCCTAGGGACATATTAAAATTGTTCATATGGATCAACGAGAATGATGACATATGTCCCTAGGGGTCCTAGGATGTCCAGGGACATATTAGAATTGTTCATATGGGTCAAAGGGGGTTATAGGTTGACCCATGACCCCTTTTGACCCATTACATGATGACATATGTCCTGAGGACCCCTAGCAACATATGAGAATCATTCTTATGGGTCAAAGGGGGTCATAAGTTGACCTATGACCCCCTTCGACACATTACATGATGGCATATGTCCCTAGGGTCTTAGGTACCCTAGGGACATATTAGAATTGTTCATATGGATCGAAGGGAGTTATAAGTTGACCTATGATCCCTTTCGACCCATTAAATGATGACATGTGTCCCTAGGGGTCTTAGGATTGCTAGGGACATATTAGAATTGTTCATATGGGTCAAAGGGGGTCCTAGGTTGACCTATGACCCCCTTTGACCTATTACATGATGACATATGTCCCTACGACCCCTAGGGACATATGAGAATTGTTCTTATGGGTCAAAGGGGATCATAGGTTGACCCATGACCCCCTTCAAAAGTGGTCATAGGGTGACCCATGATACCCTTAAACCCATTACATGACTACATATGTCCCTAGAGGTCCTAGGACCCCTATGAACGTATTAAAATTATTCTTATGGGTCAAATGGGGTCATAGGTCAAAATATGACCCCCTTTGACCCATTACATAATGACATATGTCCCTACGGGTCATATAACACCTAGGGACACATTACAATTATTCATGTGAGTCAAAGGGGGTCATAGGTTGACCTATGACCCCCTTTGACCCATTACATGATGACATATGTCTCTAGGGGTCCTAGGACCCCTAGGGACATATTAGAATGCTTCTTATGGGTCAAAGGGGGTCATAGGTTGACCTATGACCTCCTTCGACAAATTACATAATGACATATATCCAAAGGGGTCCTAGGAACCTTAAGGACATATTAGAATCGTTCTTATGGGTCAAAGGGAGTCATAGGTTGACCTATGACCCCCTTTGACCCTTTACATGATGACATATGTTCGTAGGGGTCCTAGGACCCTTAGGGACATATTAGAATCATTTTTATGGGTCAAAGGGGGTCATAGGGTGACCTATGACACTCTTCAACCTATTACATGACAACATATGTCCCTAGGGGTCCTAGGACCCCTAGGGACATATTAGAATCATTCTTATGGGTCAAATAGGACCTATGACCCCCTTTGACACATTACATGATAACATATGTCCCTATGGGTCATAGGACACCTAAGGACATATTAGAATTGTTCATATAGGTAAAAGGGGGTCATAGGTTGACCTATGACCCCATTCAACCCATTAAATGACGACATATGTCACTCGAACTTTTAGGACCTCTAAGGACATATTAGAATTGTTCATTTGGGTCAAAGGAGGTCATAAGTTGACCTATGACTTCCTTTGACCCATTAAATGATGACATATGTCCCTAGGGGTCCTAGACATATTAGAATTGTTCATATGGGTCAAAGAGGGTCATAGGTCAACCTATGACCCCCTTTGACCCATTACATGATGACATATATTCCTAGAACCCCTAAGGACATATGAAAATCATTCTTATGGGTCAAAAGGTGTCATAGGTTGATCTACGACCTCCTTCGACACATTACATGATGACATATGTCCTTGTGGGTCTTAGAACCCCTAGGAACATATTAGAATCATTCATATAGATCGAAGGGGGTCATAGATTGATCTATTGTCTCTTTCGATCCATTAAATGATAACATTTGTCCCTAGGGGTCCTACAACCCCTAGAGACGTATGAGAATTGTTCTTATAGAACAAAGGAGGTCATAGGTTGACCTATGACCCCCTTTGACGCATTACATGATGACATATGTCCCTAGGGGTCTTGGGACCCCTAGAGAAATATTAAAATCATTCTTATGGGTCAAAGGTGGTCATAGATTGACCTATGACTCACTTCAAACTATTACATGATGACATATGTTCCTAAGGGTCCTCAAAACCCTAGGGACATATTAGAATCATTCTTATAGGTCTAAGGGGGTCATAGGTTGACCTATGACCACCTTTGACCCATTAAATGATGACATATGTCCCTAGGAGTCATACGACCCCTTAGGGACATATTAGAATTCTTTTTATGGGTCAAAGGGGGTGATAGGTTGACCTATGACCCCCTTCGACACATTACATGATGACATATGTCTAAAGGGGTCCTAAGACCCCTAGAGACATATTAGAATCATTCTTATGGGTCAAAGGGAGTTTTAAGTTGACCTATGACACCCTTTGACCCATTACATGAAGACATTTATCCTTAAGGGTTGTAGGACCCCTAGGAACATATTAGAACCATTCATATGGATCAAAGGGGGTCATAAGGTGACCTAGGACCCCCTTCGACCTATTAAATGATGACATATGTCCCTAAGGGTCATAAGACCTGTAAAGACATATTAGAATTATTCATATGGATCAAAGGAGATCAGAGGTTGACCTATGAACCCCTTCAACCCATTAAATGACGACATATGTCCCTAGGGGTCCTAAGACCCCTAAAGACATATTAGAATTGTTTATATGGATCAAAGAGGGTCATAGGTTGACCTATGACCCCCTTCGACCTAGTTAATGATGACATATGTCCCTAGAGGTCCTAAGATGCCTAGGGACATATTAGAATTGTTCATATGAGTCAAAGGGGGTCTTAGGTTGACCAATGACCCCCTTTGACCCATTACATGATGACATATGTCCTGAAGAGCCCTAGGAACATATGAGAATCATTCTTATGGGTCAAAGGAGGTCATAGGTTGACCTATGACCCCCTTCTACACATTACATGATGACATATGTCCTTAGGGGTCCTAGGTCTCTTAGGGACATATTAGAATTGTTCATATGGATCGAAAAGGGCCATAGGTTGACTTATGATCCCCTTCTACACATTACATGATGACATATGTCCTTAGGGGTCCTAGGTCTCTTAGGGACATATTAGAATTGTTCATATGGATCGAAAAGGGCCATAGGTTGACTTATGATCCCCTTCGACCCATTAAAAGATGACATGTGTCCCTAGGGGTCCTAGGACTACTAGGGACATATTATAATTATTCATATGGGTCAAAGGGGGTCATAGGTTGACCTATAACCCCCTTTGACCCATTACATGACGACTTATGTCCCTACAAACCTTAGGGACATCTGAGAATTGTTCTTATGGGTCAAAGGGGATCATAGATTGACCCATGACTCCCTTCAACACATTACATGATGACATATGTACCTAGGGTTCCTAGGACCCCTAGAGAAATATTAGAATCGTTCTTATGGATCAAAGGTGATCATAGGGTGACCCATGACACCCTTCAACCCATTACATGACGACATATGTCCTTAGGGGTCCTAGGACCCCTAGGGACGTATTAGAATTATTCTTATGGGTCAAAAGGGGTCATAGGTTCCTTTGACCCATTACATGATGACATATGTCCCTATGGGTCATAGGACACTTAGGGGCATATTAGAATTGTTCATATTGGTCAAAGGGGATTGTAGGTTGACCTATGACATCCTTTGACCCATTACATGATGATATATGTTTTTAGGGGTCCTAGGACCCCCAAGGACATATTAGAATGCTTCTTATGGGTCAAACGGGGTCATAGGTTGACCTATGACCCTCTTCGACAAATTACATAATAACATATACCCAAAGGGGTCCTAAGAATCCTAGGGACATATTAGAATCGTTCTTATGGGTCAAAGAGAGTCATAGGTTGACCTATGACCCCCTTTGACCCCTTACATGATGACATATGTCCTTAGGGGTCCTAGGACCCCTAGGGACATATTAGAATCATTTTTATGGGTCAAAGAGGGTCATAGGGTGACCTATGACACCCTTCAACCCATTACATGTCAACATATGTCCCTAGGGGTCATTGGACCCCTAGGGACATATTAGAATCATTCTTATGGGTCAAATGGGGTCATAGGTCAACCTATACCCCCTTTGACATATTACATGATGACATATGTCCCTACGGGTCATAAGACACCTAAGGACATATTAGAATTGTTCATATGAGTAAAAGGGGGTCATAGGTTGACCTATGACCCCATTCAACCCATTAAATGATGATATATGCCACTAGAGATTTTAGGACCCCTAAGAACATATTAAAATTGTTCATTTGGGTCAAAGGAGGTCATAAGTTGACCTATGACCTCTTTTAACTCATTAAATGATGACATAAGTCCCTAGGGGTCCTAGGACCCCTAGGGACATATTAGAATTGTTCATATGGGTCAAAGGGGGTCATAGCTTGACCTATGACCCCCTTTGACCCATTACATGATGATATATGTCTCTAGGATGCCTAAGGACATATGAGAATCATTCTTATGGGTCAAAGGGTGTCATAGGTTGATCTACGACCCCTTTCGACACATTACATGATGACATATGTCCCTATGGGTCTTAGGACCATTAGGGACATATTAAAATCATTCATATGGATCGAAGGGGGTCATAGATTGATCTATGATCCCCTTCGACTCATTAAATGACAACATTTGTCCCTAGGGGTCCTAGGTTGACCTATGACCCCCTTTGACCTATTACATGATGACATATGTCCCTACGACCCCTAGGGACATATGAGAATTATTTTTATGAGTCAAAGGGGATCATAGGTTGACCCATGAACCCCTCCAACACATTACATAGGGGTCCTAGGACCCCTAGAAAAATATTAGAATCATTCTTATGGGTCAAAAGTGGTCATAGGGTGACCCATGACACTCTTAAACTCATTACATGACTACATATGTCCCTAGAGGTCTTAGGACCCTTATGGACATATTAAAATTATTCTTATGGGTCAAAAGGGGTCATAGGTCAACCTATGACCCCCTTTGACCCACTACATAATGACATATGTCCCTATGGGTCATAAGACACCTAGGCACAAATTACAATTATTCATATGAGTCAAAAGGGGTCATAGGTTGACCTATGACCCCCTTTGACCCATTACATGATGACATATGTCTCTAGGGGTCCTAGGACTCCTAGGGACATATTAGAATGCTTCTTATGGGTCAAAAGGGGTCATAGGTTGACCTATGACCTCCTTCGACAAATTACATAATGATATATCCAAAGGGGTCCTAAGAACCTTAGGGACATATTAGAATCGTTCTTATGGGTGAAAGGGAGTCATAGGTTGACCTATGACCCCCTTTTGATCCTTTACATGACGACATATGTTCGTAGGGGTCCTAAGACCCTTAGAGACATATTAGAATCATTCGTATCTATCAAAGGGGGTCATAGGTTGACCTATGATCCCCTTCGACCCATTAAATGATGACATATGTCCCTAGGGGTCCTAGGACCCCTAGGGACATATTAGAATCATTCATATTTGTCAAAGGGCATCATAGGTTGACCTATGACCCCATTCGACGTATTACATGATGACATATATCCCAATGGGGTCTTAGCAGCCCTAGGGACATATTAGAATCATTCATATGAGTCGAAGAGGGTCATAGGTTGACTTATGATCCCCTTCGACCCATTACATAATGACATATGTCCCTAGAGGTCCTAAGACCCTTAGGGACATATTAGAATCATTTTTATGGGTCAAAGGTGGTCAGAGGTTGACCTATGACCCGCTTCAACACATTACATGATGACATATGTCCCTAGGGGTCCTCGAAACTCTAAGTACATATTAGAATCGTTCTTATGGGTCAAAAGGGGTCATAGGTTGACAATTGACCCACTTCGACACATTGCATGATGACATATGTCTCTAGAGGTCCTAGGACCCCTAGGAACATATAAGAATGCATCATATGGATCAAAGGGTGTCATAGGTTTACCTATGACGCCCTTCGACCCATTAAATGATGACATATGTACCTAGGTGTCTCAAGACACCTAGAGACATATTGCAATCATTTTTATGATTAAAAGGGGGTCATAGGTTTACCTATGATTCCCTTCAACCCATTAAATGATGACATATGTTCCGAGGGGTCCTCGAACCCCTAGGAACATATTAGAATCGTTATTATGGGTCAAATGGGGTCATAAGTTCACCTATGACCCCCTTCAACTAATTACATGACCACATATGTCCCTAGGGGTCCTAAGACCCCTAGGGACATATTAGAATCATTCTTATGGGGCAAAGGGGCTCATAGGGTGACCTATGACCCCCTTCGACCAATTAGATGACAACATATGTCCCTAGGGGTCCTAGGACCCCTAGAGACATATTAGAATCATTCTTTTGTGTCAAAGGGGGTCATAGGTTGACTTATGACCCTCTTCGACACATTACATGACAACATATGTCCCTAGGGGTCATAGGACACCTAGGGACATATTAGAATGTTTCATATGGGTCAAAGGGTTTCATAAGTTGACCTATGACCTCCTTTGACCCCTTAAATGATTACATATATAGCTAGGACCTCTAGGGACATATTAGAATTGTTCATGTGGGTCAAAAGCAGTCATAGGTTGACCTATCACCCCCTTTGACTAATTACATAACGACATATGTCCCTAGGGTTCCTAAGACCCCTAGGGACATATAAGAATCATTATTATGAGTCTAAGGGGGTCATAGGCTGACCTATCAGCCTATGACCCCCTTCGACCCATTACATGACGATATATGTCCCTAAGGGGTCCTAGGAACCCTAGGGACATATTAGAATCGTTCTTATGGGTCAAAGGGGCCCATAGGGGTACCTATGATCGCCTTCGACCTATTAAATGATGACATATGTTCTTAGGGGTCCTAGGACCCTAGGTAGATATTAGAATTGTTCTTATGAGTCGAAAGGGGTCATAAATCAACCTATGAGCCACTTTGACCCATATGAATGATTCTAATATATTCCTAGGTATCCTAGGACCCTTAGGGACATATGTTGTCGTGTAATGGGTCGAAGGGGGTCATAGGTCAAACTATGACCCCATTTGACCCATATGAACAATTATAATGTCCCTAGGGGTCTTAAGACACCTAGGGACATATTTCATCATGTAATCTGTCAAAGGAGGTTATAGGGGTCATAGTTCAACTTATGACCCCCTTGAACCCATTAGAATGATTCGAATATGTCTCTAGGGGTCCTAGGACCCTTAGGGACATATGTCATAATTTAAAAGGTCAAAGGGGGTCATAACACAACCTATGACCCCCTTTGACCCATAAGAACGATTCTAATATATCCCTAGGGGTCCTAAGACCGCTAGGTACATATATCATCATTTAATGGGTTGAAGGGGGTCATAGGTCAACCTATGACAACTTTTGACCCATATCAAGCATTCTAATATGTCCCTAAGGTTCTTAGGACTCCTAAGGACATATGTCATCATGTATGTGTCGAAGTGGATCATAAGTCAACCTATGACCCCCTTACACCCATAAAAATAATTCTAATGTATCCCTAGGACATATGTCATCATGTAATTGGTCGAAGGGGGTCATAGGTCACCCTATTAGCCCCTTTGACCCATAAGAACTATTCTAATATGTCCTTAGGGGTTCTAGGACCCCTAGGGACATATGTCATCATGTAATGTGTCCAAAAGGGTGATAGGTCAACCTATGATTCCCTTTGACCCATAAGAGTGATTCTAATAAGTCCCTATGAATCTTAGGGACATAAGTCCCTATAACCCCCTTTGACCCATATATATGATTCTAATATGTCCCCGGGGATCCTAGGACCCCTAGGGACATATTTCATCATGTAATGGGTCGAACGGGGTCATAGGTCAACCTATGACCTCTTTTAACTCATATGAATGATTCTAATATGTCCCGAGGGATCCTAGAACCCTTGGAGACATGTGTCATCATGTAATGTGTCAAAGATTCTAATATGTCCCTAAGAGTCCTATGACCCCTAGGGATATATGTTATCATTTAATGGGTTGAAAGGGGTCATAGGTTGACCTATGACTCCCTTTGACCTATATGAAGCATTCTAATATGTCCCAAGGGGTCCTAGGACCCCTAGGGACATATGTCATCATGTAATGGGTCAGAGGGGGTTATAAGTCAACCTATGACCCCCTTTGACCCATAAGAATGCTTGTAATATGTCCTTAGGAGTCCTAGGACCCTTAGCTATATATGTCATCATTTAATTGGTCGAAGGGGGTCATAGGTGAACCTATGACACCCTTTGACCCATATAAAGCATTCTAATATGTCCCTAGGTGTCCTAGGACCCCTAGGGACATATGTCATCATGTAATGTATCGAAGTGGGTCATAAGTCAACCTATGACCTCATTTGACCTATAAGAATGATTCTAATATGTCCCTATAGGTCCTAGGACCCCTAGGGATATATGTCATCATGTAATGGGTCGAAGGGGGTCATAGGTCAACCTATGACCCCCCTTAGACCCATATGAATGAATCTAATATGTTCCTAGGGGTCTTAGGACCCCTATGGAAATATGTCATCATTTAATATGTCGAAAGGTGTCATAGGTTAACATATGACCCCCTTTGAGCCATAAGAATGATTCTAATATGTCCCTAGGGGTCCTATGTCATGATTTAATAGGTTGAAGGAGGTCATAGATCAACCTATGACCCCCTTTGACCCATATGAAACATTCTAATATGTCCCTAGGGGTCCGAGGACCCCTATGGACATATGTCATTACGTAATGGGTTGAAAGGGGTGATAGGTCACCCTATGACCCCTTTTGACCTATTAAAAAAATTCTAATATGTCCCTTGGGGTCTTAGGACCCCTAGGGACATATGTCATCACGTAATGGGTCGAAAGAGATCATAGGTCAACCTATGACCCCCTTTGACTCATAAGAATGATTCTAATATGTCCCTAGGTGTTCTAGGACCCCTAGGGATATATATCATCATTTAATGGGTCGAAGGGGGTCATAGGTCAACCTATGACCCCCTTTGACTCATAAGAATGATTCTAATATGTCTCTAGGGGTCTTAGGACACCTAAAGACATATGTCATCATTTAATGGGTCAAATGGGGTCATACATCACCCTATAACCCCCTTTGACCCATAAGAACGATTCTAATATGTCCCTAGAGGTCCTAGGACCTCTAGGGACATATTAGAATCGTTCTTATGGGTCAAAGGGGGTATCATGTAATAGGTCAAAGGGGGTCATAGGTCAACCTATAACCCCCTATCATGTAATAAGTTGAAGGGGGCCATAGGTCAATCTATGACCCCCTTTGACCCATAAGAATGATCCTAATATGTCCCTAGGGGTCCTAGCACCCCTAGGGATATATGTCATCATTTAATGGGTTGAAGGGGGTCATAGGTCAACCTATGACACCCTTTGACCCATATGAAGCATTCTAATATGTCCCTACGTGTCCTAAGACACATAGGGACATATGTCATCATTTAATGGGTTGAAGGGGGTCATAGGTCAAGCTATGAAACTTTTTGAACCATATGAAGCATTCTAATGTGTCCGTAGGGGTCCTAGGTGTAGACACCTAAAAATCTTTAGAAAATAAAGTATTTTTATTTTCTGAAAAAATTCTGATGACATCATCATTTATTAATTAATTAATTATTTAATTTATTTATTTATTTTTATGCCATTAAATCCCTTTATCTTAATTAAAAATATTTAATTAAGGAATTCCTCCCAAAAATGTTTAAATCTTATTTAAACATTATTTCCTTATTTATTAATTATTTAATTAATAAATTGACCAAAAAACTCAAAATAAATAAAAAATTTATTTTTTGCCCAAAACTTGGCCAATTTTTTAAAGATCACTAACCTCTTCTGAAATCTTCTAATCCTTCTTTAATTTTGATTAAAGGCTAATCCCATCATTTCCTACCCCTAATCCCAACTCAAAATATTTAATTAAGATTAAATATTAATCCTCATGTTTATTAAAAAAGTTTTAATAAATATCTCCTCAACCCAAATCCTTGAAATAAATAAAACTTTATTTATTTCCTAAAAATCTAATTTATCCTCATCCTAAGAAGTTCTAGACTCTTCTAGAAAGTCTTCATCCTCATCCTAGGAAGTTATAGACTATTCTAAAAAGTCTTTATCCTCATCCAAAGTCTAGACTCTTCTAGAAGATGTCTTTAAACCTAATCCTAACCTCCTCCTAACCTTGTCACATTCCCTAAACATGGGTTAAAACTTACTAACCCAAGCCAAAGTTAACAAATATCTCCTCCTTCACCCACCCTCATTAAATGCCATCCACTTGCCTATCCCTAAGCTAATCTTAAACCATCCTAATCCATCCTCTAATCATTTGCACAATCCTAAGCAAGCTTAAAACCTTCATAATCAAGCCCAAGTCAAAATTCCTCTCATCTCCTTCAAAATATCCCAACCATAAAACTTTATGAAGCCCACTAGGCCATAAATGACTCTTCCAAAGCCCTTTTATTGCTCTTACAAGCCATTATGAAGGTCTTTATGAAGATTTTATCCCTTCAGCCTCCTTTGTTGACTCATCCTTCACCTTTCCTCCATCCTCTCACCCTGTGACATGTGTAACTCCTTGATTGGTTGTAAGGAAGCACAATCCATGTACTCTCTTTTCATGCAATCTAAGCCTTCCATAAGCTTTTTCCCATCCTTGCATCCTAGCCCTTGATCCCTCAAGCCATTTGCCTATTTAAGGAATCCTCTCCCAAGCCATTTTAACACAATCCATTAAGTAAAGTTATAATGCCATTTTAAGAAGCCATTTTACATCAAAACCATACACTCACATCCAAATTCCAACTCTATTTGTAGCCCTTTTTGAAGCATAAAGCTTGAGCATACATCCTATCTATTTAGACAAAGCTACTCAACAAGAGAGCTTCTCATTGAGAGAGCCCATTAATGGCTCATATTCTCAATTGAGAGCTCATCTTAGTCTATCTTGAAGTTTATAAATTTTTTTTAGTTTGTAAAAGCTTTATTTAAATTTGGTTTCTATTAACATACTAACATTGCTCATATACATTTTGGCACGCCCGGTGGGACCCCGCATGGGTCATCTTCATTAGCTTTTTTAGTCAAGTTTTGTATGTCATTTGCTAATTTTGGCTAATTTTTCTTATTTTTGTGATTGGTAGGATTGTATAAATTGGTTTTGTAGGTCCACATGAGCATGAAGAAGACAAAGGAACTCATAGTCTATCTCATAGTATTTGCAAATTTTTCAAGCTTATAGGTGGACAAAGAACTTGGAATTCTTCTTCCTCTTCTTGTCTATATTTTTTTTATTCCATCTACTTCTTCTTCTTCTTCTTGTGGGAGATCTTGGCCCTTTTTTTTTAAGGAAGCAAAATCATACACACTTCTTTTTAGTGCTTAAAATGAACCCCCAAATCATACTTAAATTCATTAAAAACTAAAAATTTGCCAAAAAAAAAAAAAGCCTTTTAACAAGTGAAACTAAATCAATTCAATCATTTGCATCCTTGCAACATCAAGGTTTTAGATTTATTCATGCAAAGTTAGGAACACTTCATTTTTGAAAATTTAAAAAGAACTTCAAGTTTCCATTTCAAAAGGTTCAAAATCAACACTAAGTGCACACTAAAATCTAAATCAAACTCAAAGCATCAATCAAGGATAAAATGAACCTCATTTGCAAATATTTTAAAGTTCTTTTAAAAATCTCATGAAAACTAAGAGTCCTAAATGGTTTCCAAAAATTTCCTAAAAGCTTTGTTATTTGTTCCAAACAAATGTCTTGTTGCAAAATCTTGAATGTTTCTTAGGTTTTTCATGCATCAAAACAATCTAGGAATATCATTTTTGGGCTTAAAATCAAGTTTTTTTTTTTTATGAATGCAAGGATTAAATCAAGTTTGTTTTGCAATCCTTGATCAAAATAATCCACAAATCCAATCTTTGATCAAAATAATCCTTGCTCCCGCCACCTCCTATTCCAATGATGATGAAAATCTTGTTGATTATGACGGGTATATTGAAAGCCTTAGAAACATTCCCCCAAGCATCCCACAAAATCCATGCATTCTTCCAAACTATCTAGTCATGCCATCTGATATCCCAGCTTCTCCTCCATCACCCAATCAACCAAGCTTCCAATCTTCCACCCCCATCACACTAGCTATTCCTGTCAATCCACCTCCACCTCTGACACACGAGTCTCCAAGGAATCTCCTAGAGGAAATACAAGAAAAGTCACCTCCAGTAGTCGATAAGCCATGTCATCTAATCCAACCATGTGAAGTAGTCAGTAATGAAGCTTCCCTATCCATAATATCACCTCCATCTCCCATAGCTATCATCCCCATACCATCCATCAAATTGCTTAAAATCCTTCCACTTCTCGCAAGCATCAAAAACCCACCATCTTTCAAAACCCTCCAAATCCTATCCACGTCACCTCCAAGCATTTCCCAAATCTCCCATAATGACCCTTATGCATCCATTTTCTACTCACCCATCTCCACTACTGAATCCCCCATCTATCCATCCCTGCACCTCCTATCGCACCATCCACTCCAAACCAATCCTATCAAGATCCTGCCCAAAAGCATGTTGACATCCCCCAAAGAATAAATGAAGATATCATCATACCATGTCTTCCATCCATAGTGCAGTCACTATCCCCTCCATCTCCAAAACCTCAAGCCATACCTCCTCTATTGTAGGATATCTTTTCATCCCATCAGCTAAATCAAGATCCTATCCTACCATCTCCTCCACTCCATGCTTCCATCTTACCACCTAACCAAGCTATTTCACCATCTATAATATACCCTCTTGGTTCACTTATATTCATCCATAGTGGCCTCCTCTCAGTAGAAGAATTAAGAATAGTATCTCCCTATTGCAGTACATCTGATAAAGCACTTCCACCATTTTATGCAAGCAAAAAGTATCCTGAGCTAGTTCAAATGCTCAATCGATGGCATTATCAAGGTCAAGGTTTAGGACCACAAGAGCAAGGAATTAGAAAGTCTATTATTGTACAAAAAAATCTAGGATTTCATGGTCTTGAATATGTATCCAAAGGCTCACCATCTAAAGGTGTTGGTACACCACACCCCCAAACCAAGCCTATCTCCAAGCCCACCATCCCAGCCTCCCATCACTCTTTCAAGAAATCTTATGTCATCCCCTCTCGACTATCTTTGCAACCCAAAAAAACCTACCATATCCCCCCTTCATCCGCTAAATCCATTTTGGGTCCTTATGTCCCAAAATCTACCATCCTCCATCCTCCTATCAGCCGTCATAAAAATCCTATTCCATCCATTCCTACGCAAGATCAACAAAGGCACGTTTTAGGGCACATCATCCATCATCCCCCTACACGCTCTTCCATATCCTCTCCATCTCACAAAGCTTCTCCTAACCATCTTCCCAAAGCTTACCACAACAATGTGAATGCCAACTTCAAAATGAATAAAGCTAAAAATCCACATCCTAGGCAATCATATGTCTATTCTAAAAAACATACTCCAAAAAGGCAAAATCCAATCAAAGAATGCAAAATAATGCAAAAGCCTATGAAAAGAAAATCCAAAACCATGTGGATCCCAAAGAAAAAATTTGAAACCCAATGCATAATGGCATCCCCCGTTGCTAATCCCCCATCGAGTGACTCATGTCCCCCATCTCCTATGTTCATCTTGGGTGCCTATATTCCCAAGTGTGCTTCCACAAATCCTTCATCAAGCCCGCATCTACCATCTATCCCCCATATGCTCTTTTCACACCCGTCCCAACATGTGCCAATGTCGATCCTGCAAGCATCTCCATCTCATGCTCCTTTCTAGCCTTTTCACCCCTCCATCTCCTACCATCAATCCCATCTAATCCAATCTATTGCATAAATCACACATCCAGTGTACCAACAGCTAGCAACAAAATTGAGCATTCGAATAGCGAGTGAAAAATCCCAAAAAAGCCAAAATAGCTGAAGAAAGCCAACATCATTCTAGCTAAGTCCAAAGTCAAAAAGTCAAAAAAATAATAATAAAGAAAAATAAAGCATCCACTGATGAAAACTTGGCAAACAAGCATCATGCGTAATCTCGCCATCCCCAACTTAGCCTATCACCCTCATGCTTTTGGTCATCTCTTGACATCCAATCCCATCTTCCAATCTATCCACCTATCCTCCACCCTCCATCTTCCATCTCACACCATCCACTTATCTCCTGCAGCTTCGGCCAACCATCCTAGCTATCATCCATCTCCCTAGCCCCTTCAGTTTTTTTCATCCTAGCTTCAGTCCTATCACATCCATCATAAGACCTCCTTTCGCATGTTATCTTTTGATTGGGGGCACTATACTCCTTGGAGATATTATCTTGTCCATCCTCCCTTGTCATTAGTATCTAGCTCTAGGCTATCCTCATAGAAACCCAATGTCATCTCTTTATATCCATCATAATCCTAGCTATCTACCATCCTATCCAGCCATCTCATCCTGCTCCTCTAGCTATCCTTGGTCACAAAATCTCTCATCATCATTGGATGCATCTTTCCAAATCCATATCTTTCGCTATCACCCCACCCTTAGCTTTCGCATCTTGCACAACATTGAACCATCTCACTATCCTATCATCCTAAGCTTTTGCCTGCTTGTAACTATCTTGGTCAGCTTCAGCTTGTAAATATCTTGGTTTGTCAACTTGTACATCCTCTTTAGCTTAGTACCATTGTATCTATCCAGCGTTCATGTCAGTTTGTCCTTGATCAGCATCTTGAACCCATTGTACATCTTGGTTAGCTATTCCAATGCATCCTTTAGCTAGATCTCCTATCACCAAAGTGTTATCCTTCTTAGTTCAGCTTGCCAGATGCATCACTCATCTAGATCCATCAGCTTAGGTGCTCTTCAATAGATCCTTGCAGGATATAGCTTTTCTCATGTCTGATCTTGGTCCGTTAGTACCTTGTCCTATCCATCTTGTTGGAAAATAGTTCTCTTTGGATTTTCACTTTCTTTCGATTTTGAATCTTCCCTTTTGGGTCTTGAAGTATCTTTTCCAAACAATCTTTTTGTTCCCTCCTCAAAGTTGCCACGATCTTCCATATCATGGTATAATGCGAATGGGGCAATCTGGGCGTAAGGTCTTGATCGAGCTTTTTTTGTTTTTTTTTGTTTTTTGCTTGTGGGTTACCCAATGTCAGTTCCACTCTGATTCTTTTGAGATTCACGTGTGATGCTGGGGCAATCCTTGCATGTTTGTTTTGAGTCAGTCCGTCAGTCCTCTAGATAGTTGGTAAAAAGGCCTTGATGTTCTTGGTAACCTTGTCAATTAACCAATAGTCCTATAGAAAATCTAATTCTCAACTACATAGTGGTACTTCTCTTTGAAGTATCCCCCCGCTCAAAAAGCTTCAATAGTTTTCCTTCATCTCCATTATCCCCAATCCATATCCAGTATCTATGTCTCCTACCCCAGCTTATACATCAGTATCTCTTTGAATCACTCCTCACCTTTAGCTTTAGGGATCCACAATCCTAGTCTTAGGGATCCACCAATCCAAATCAATCCACCAAGCCTTATCTTTCGAGATCCACAATCCTAGTCCTAGGGATCTTCGAAACCCATCTTCTGCCAATTTGACTCTTTGAAATCCTATTGCATCAGCTTTATAATCCCCTCATCCATCTCCCTATCCTGGATTCCTTTTTATAGAACTTTGCTCCTTCATCCTCCACCTTCCCTAAAGTTTTAAGCTTGCTTCCTCTTGTGCATCTGATTCTCCTTTATCATTCTCCCATAGTGAGAGTTTGAGCTAATTCAGCCCCTTCTCTTTGCCAATCTTAGTTTCCTTTCTCATCCGAGATTCTTGTACTTTTCAAGAAGCCATCGAGCCTCTCTTTCTCTCCCCACCGCCTTCTTGAGGGGGCATCTCACAGTCCATTCTCTCCTCTTTTGCTCTAGCCTTGGGCATCTTATTTTCTTATCTTTGATGCCATGCCACTTGCGGCATCACATCAAAGAGGGGCAAAATGTAGACACCTTAAAACCTTTAGAAAATAAAGTATTTTTATTTTCTGAAAAATTCTTGATGACATCATCATTTATTAATTAATTAATTATTTAATTTATTTATTTATTTTTATGCCATTAAATCCCTTTATCTTAAGTAAAAATATTTAATTAAGGAATCCCTCCCAAAAATGTTTAAATCTTATTTAAACATTATTTCTTTATTTATTAATTATTTAATTAATAAATTGACCAAAAAACTCAAAATAAATAAAAATTTTATTTTTTGCCCAAAACTTGACCAATTTCCTTAAGACCACTAACCTCTTCCGAAATCTTCTAATCCTTCTTTAATTTTGATTAAAGGCTAATCCCATCATTTCCTACCCCTAATCCCAACTCAAAATATTTAATTAAGATTAAATATTAATCCTCATGTTTATTAAAAAAGTTTTAATAAATATCTCCTCAACCCAAAACCTTGAAATAAATAAAACTTTATTTATTTCCTAAAAATCTAATTTATCCTCATCCTAAGAAGTTCTAGACTCTTCTAGAAAGTCTTCATCCTCATCCTAGGAATTTCTAGACTATTCTAGAAAGTCTTTATCCTCATCCAAAGTCTAGACTCTTCTAGAAGATGTCTTTAAACCTAATCCTAATCCCCTCCTAACCTTGTCACATTCCTTAAACATGAGTTAAAACTTACTAACCCAAGCCAAAGTTAACAAATATCTCCTCCTTCACCCACCCTTATTAAATGCCATCCACTTGCCTATCCTTAAGCTAATCCTAAACCATCCTAATCCATCCTCTAATCATTTGCACAATCCTAAGCAAGCTTAAAACCTTCCTAATCAAGCCCAAGTCAAAATTCCTCTCATCTCCTTCAAAATATCCCAACCATAAAACTTTATGAAGCCCACTAGGCCATAAATGACTCTTCCAAAGCCCTTTTATTGCTCTTACAAGCCATTATGAGGGTCTTTATGAAGATTTTATCCCTTCAGCCTCCTTTGTTGACTCATCCTTCCCCTTTTCTCCATCCTCTCACCCTATGACATGTGTCACTCCCTGATTGGCTGTAAGGAAACACAATCCATGTGCTCTCTTCTCATGCAATCTAAGCCTTCCATAAGCTTTTTCTCATCCTTGCATCCTAGCTCTTGATCCCTCAAGCCCTTTTCCTATTTAAGGAATCCTCTCCCAAGCCATTTTAACACAATCCATGAAGTAAAGTCATAATGCCATTTTAAGAAGCCATTTTACATCAAAACCATACAGTCACACCCAAATTCCAACTCTATTTGAAGCCCTTTTTGAAGCATAAAGCTTGAGCATACATCCTATCTATTTAGACAAAGCTACTCAACAAGAGAGCTTCTCATTGAGAGAGCCCATTAATGGCTCATATTCTCAATTGAGAGCTCATCTTAGTCTATCTTGAAGTTTATGAATTTTGTTTAGTTTGTAGAAGTTTTATTTAAATTTGGTTTCTATTAGCATACTAACGTTGCTCATATACACTAAGATCCCTAAGGACATATGTCATCATGTAATGGTTCGACCTATGACCCCCTTTGACCCATAAGAACAATTCTAATATGTCCCTAGGGGTACTTGGACCCCTAGGGACATATCTTGTCATTTAATGGATAAAAGGGGGTCATAGGTCATCATATGACCCCATTTGACCCATATGAAGCATTCTAATATGTCCCTAAGGGTCCTAGGACCCCTAGGGACATATGTCATCATGTAATGTGTTGAAGGTGGTCATAGGTCAACTTATGACTCCCTTTGACCCATACGAACGATTCTAATATGTCCCTAGGGGTCCTAAAATCCCTAAGAACATATGTCATCATTTAATAGGTCGAAGCGGGTCATAGGTCAACCTATGAGCCCCTTTGATCCATATAAATGATTCTAATATATCCCTACAGGTCCTAGGACCCCTAGGGACATATGCCATCATATATGTCATCATATAATGCATCGAAGGGGGTTATAGGTCAACCTATGACCCCCTTAGTCCCATATGAATGATTCTAATATGTCCCTAAGCATCCTAGGACCCTTAGGGACATATGTCATCATGTAATGGGTCATGAACAATTTTAAGGCATTCCTAGGGGTCCTACGACCTCTAGAGAAATATGTCATTATGTAATTGGTCAAAGGGGGTCATAGGTCAACCTATGACCCCCTTTGACCCATAAGAATGATTCTAATATGTCCCTAGGGCTCCTAGGACCCCTAGGGACATATGTCATCATTTAATGGGTCGAAGGGAGTCATATGTCAACCTCTGACCCCCTTTGACCTATATGAATGAATCTAATATGTTCCCCTAGGGACATATGTCATCATGTAATATGTCGAAGTGGGTCAGAGGTTAACTTGTGACCCCCTTTGAGCCATAAAAATGATTCTAATATGTCCCTAGGGGTCCTAGGACCCCTAGGGAGATGTGTCATCATTTGATGGGTTGAAGGGGGTCATATGTCAACCTATGACCCGCTTTGACCCATATGAAGCATTCTAATATGTTCCTAAAGGTCCTAGGACCCCTATGGACATATGTCATCAGGTAATAGGTCGAAGGGGGTCATAGGGTATGACCCCCTTTGACCGATTAGAAGGATTCTAATATGTTCCTAGGGATCTTAGGACCCCTAGGGACATATTTCGTCATGTAATGGGTCGAAGGGGGTTATAGGTCAACCTATGACCTCCTTTGACCCATAAGAACAATTCTAATATGTCCTTAGGGGTCCTAGCACCCCTAGGGACAAATATCATCATTTAATGGATTGAAGGGGGTCATAGGTCAACCTATGACCCCCGTTGATCCATAAGAACAATTCTAATATGTCCCTAGGTATCCTAGGACTAGTAGGGACATATGTCATCATTTAATGGGTCAAATGGGGTCATTGGTAAACCTATGACCCCCTTTGACCCATATGAATGATTCTAATATGTCTCGAAGGATCCTAGGACCCCTGGGGACATATGTCATCATGTAATGGGTCGAACAGGGTCATAGGGAAATCTACGACCCCCTTTATCCCATATTAATGATTCTAATATGTCCCTAGGGATCTTAGTACCCCTGGGCACATATATCATCATTTAATGGGTCGAAGATTCTAATATATCCCTAGAGGTCCTAGGACCCCTATGGATATATGTTGTAATTTAATGGTTCGAAGGGGGTGATAGGTCAACCTATGACCCCTTTTGACCCATATGAAACATTCTAATATGTCCCTAGGGTTCCTAGGACCCCTAGGGACATATGTCGTCATGTAATGGGTCAGAGGGGGTTATAGGTCAACCTATGACCCATTTTGACCCATAAGAATGATTGTAATATGTCCCTAGGGTTCCTAAGACCCCTAGCTATATATGTCATCATTTAATGGGTCGAAGGGGGTCATAGGTCAACCTATGACACTGTTTGACCCATATGAAGCATTCTAATATGTCCCTAGGTGTCCTAGGACCCCTAGGGACATATGTCGTCATGTAATGTGTCGAAGAGGGTCATAAGTCAACCTATGACCCCCTTTGACCCATAAGAACAATTCTAATATGTCCCTAGGGGTCCTAGGACCCTTAGGGACATATGTCATCATCTAATGGGTCAAAGGTGGTCATAGGTCACCCTATGAGCCCCTTTGACCGATAAGAATGATTCTAATATGTCCCTAGGGGTCCTAGGACCCCTAGAGACATATGTCATCATTTAATGGGTCAAAGGGGGTCATAGGTCAACCTATGAACCCCTTTGACCCATATGAAGCATTCTAATATGTCTCTAGGTGTCCTAGGACCCCTAGGGACATATGTCGTCATGTAATGTGTCGAAGGGGGAAACCATATGAAAGATTCTAATATGTCCCTAGGGGTCTTAGGACCCTTAGGGACATATGTCATCATGGAATGTGTCGAAGGGGGTCATATGTCACCCTATGATCCCCTTCGACCCATATGAATGATTCTAATATGTCCCTAGGGGTCTTAGGACCCCTAAGGACATATGTCATCATGGACTGTGTCGAAGGTGGTCATTGGTCACCCTATGACCCCCTTAGACCCATATGAAGATTCTAATATTTCTCTAAGTGTCCTAGGACCCCTAGGGACAAATGTCATCTTGTAGTATGTCGAAAGGGTTCAGAGGTCATCTTGTGACTTCCTTCAACCCATATAAACTATTCTAATATGTCCTTAGGGGTCCTAGGATCCCTTAGGGACATATGTCATCATGGAATGTGTTGAAAGGGGTCATAAGTCATCCTATGAGCCCTTTTGACCCATATAAATGACTCCATTAGAAATAATATAGTAAAAATAATAATAATATAGTATAACAATCATATATATATATATATATATATAATTTATAGATTATAATAATAATAACATAATATATTACTATATATATTAATAGATTATATATTATATCTTTACATTATGTTATATATCTATATAATATAATATAATATTATTATATAATATATAGATTATATATTATTTTATATATAATAGTTATGTTATTATATTATATATTTATAGGTTATATATTATATCTTTACACATTTCATAACTCAAATTAGTTATATCACTTACAAATTTATTTTTCCCTCTAATTTTTGTGCCTTTTCCCTCCAATTTTTATGCCGTCGATATCGGATATTGGATCTCATATCGGATATCCGATATGAGATCCGATATCCGATATGAGATCAGATATCTGATCTCATATCAGATATTCGATCTCAAATCGGATATCCGATAAGGCTTGGGCCTTACTTTTTAGGTTTGGTACCTGGATAGGTAAAAAAAAGTTAGAGCAGATTTTGAAGCGCTTTTAGACGTGTTCAAACTCTATTTTTTTCACATTTCTACCTTTTGGCACACCATGATCCTGCACATACCCATTAATCTTCTCTTAACATATTGTCTCATTGTTTTCCTACTAAAACCCATTTTAGATGAAATTGAGGATATTTGTCTATTTTGAGACATATTTTTACTTACAACAGACATCGACATCACTTTTCTTGCCATAGACTTATCTTTAGTTCGAGAGTGTTTTCCTATGTTTCTCAAACCTTGTTTAACATTTTCAATCAGATCAGTTTGCATGCTAGAAAATCTTCTCTTCTGTGATGTTGTGTTTACACCTAACAATTTCAATGCCTCTTGCAACTTTTTTTGTGTAAGAAAAAGTGAAAGCAACTGAGCTTGTTCAAGTGTTTTAGTGTTATCAAATTGAGTCATAATTTCTCTTATCTTCTTCTTCATTGACCTTTTCTTAGACAAACTTAATGGTTGAACACTAGTTGCAAGTTTTCTCAATTTATCTATGTCCATTTTAAGTAAATGATCTAAATTCTTATGAGAAATACCATACTTTATAGATTGGAAAATATTTAAGAGTTCATCCATACTAGTTCCTGCACCTGATCCTAACCCTTCTCTGATTTATGTTACTGGAATTTCTACAGGGACCAATCTTGAGCCTTCTCCAACATCCATTGTTTGAGATTCAACAGGGAAAGATTCTGACCCTTATCCGACTTCTGTTATTTGAACCTCTATAGGGACTGATCTTAAACCTTCTTCAAAATTCATTGTTTGAGATTTCATAGGGAGTGTTCCTAACCTCTCTCCCATATGCACTACTTCTACATCTGTTGAGCCTTCTTCAACATTTCCTTCACCTTGTTTAATTCGATGATAACGTGTTGCAATCTTCTAAATATTTCTTTGTTTTGCTTTATCAGATCTTTTCCTTGCATATTTTTTTTTTCCTTCCATTCTTGTTTTCCATTATAAAATAAAAAATAATAATAATTTATCCCTTGCCTCAAGATAAATTTCACACAATAACTAGATAAAAAAATCACTGTGCAGATTTGTCTATCGCTGTTGGTACTTTTAAATTGTTTGACAGAAATCAATAGAATGCAATCATCTACAACAAAGCATAAATATTCTTCACTATATGACTAAAATCTATGAGTCACAATCTTTACAAGTGGAAAAGCACCAAATCCTTCTAAAACCATCATTGAATCACAAACAAATAACATGGTATGAATACTAGAATGTTTCTCCTAAAAAATAAATTGCTTTTCATTTTATGGAGAAAAATCAGTCTTTTTTTTCAACAATAAATTGCTAGATAAAAGACAATGGCATCATCTATCAAAAGAAGCAAACATAATGTTAGAAATCCCCTCTTTCATTTGTAGCTCTCATGTCCTTCTTTCTTCTCCAAATGATGTAGCTCCAAATGACGTGAGTCCTAAAATCAAGTCTTAATATCCTTTTGGGATATTTAGAAATTGGTGGTATCTCGTCAAACAAGAGATTAACATTGATGTGTTCAAATGTACCTTGGAGGATTTCGATGGTTGATTCTTGACGAGACCTTATAGGTGCCATTATTGCATTTGACAACTCCAAAGGTTGTGTCCTAGCGAGTGCTGACATGATACCTTAGAATGTAGATGCAGTGGAGGGAAACCTAAATGAACTTTATGCCTCCCAATTGCACACCTAGACTACCAACTATGCACTTGAAGTGTGCAGTTGATAGAAAAGGGTTGCAATTGGTAAAACAGGGTTGCAGGGTGCCTAAAATGCAAATTTTGAGTGTTTTGAGTGATTTAGAGTGTTTCCTAAGGTCTTGGGATGCAATGCAAGGTGTGGAAGTGTAGAATAGGGTTCTAGAACCTATAATGAAACACCTAATTACCAAGTGCACCCTAAAACTACCAACTGCACCCTGAAACTACCAACTATGCCCATGAAGTGTGCAGTTGGTAAAACAGGGTTGCAGTTGGTAAAAGAGGTCAAAAATTGATAATTAAGATGTGGGTATGAAAGATATGAGTGTTTTTGGGATTTTTAAGTGTTTAGGGATGTTATGCAATGTGAGGAAATGCTAAATAACCTAGGGTTTTGATATGCAAAGTGAAAATGTCCTAGGGATGTTATGCAAGTGCAAATGCAAGGTGTCATTTTGAAGATATGCAAGATGAAGATTATGATATGCAAAATGAAGGTTAGGGTTATGTTTTGGACTTGGTAAGGGTGCTAAAGGTAGGTGTATGTAAAGTGGACTATGCAAGGTATGGTTTCCTAGGGTTGATAATGATGTTTAGGCTATGCAAAATGAGGATAGGTGATCTAGAAGACAAGTTGGTTGATGGACAATTTGATAGGGTATGATAGTGAAAATGATGCTAGGATTTGAAAAATGCAATATGAGGGGGATATACCACTAGGGTAAGTAAAAAATGACATTTAGGAATATGATATGCTAATGATAGAGGTATACGTAAGGTTTTTTGAACTTAGGTAAAATCTTGACAAGTTTTTGCAAGTTTCCAAGGTGTAAATTTGAATTTTGGATTTTATCTTGATTATGTTTTACACACACGCAAGAAACATTAAGACAAGAATAGCTATTGTTAAAAGTGAACAATCAAACCAAAACCTAGGCTTTAGGACTATATCCATTGAATTTCTACTTGAACCAAAGTTCAATCGCACTTATCCAGAGTGGACAACTTAGGACCTTGGCACCACAGGCTCCCCCTTATAGTGCACTCACTTCTTGGGGCTACCAAGATCTGTGTCTCAAGGGGCATGACTTCCCAAGGGACTGTTGTCTCTACTAAGGACCGCGAGAATGTAGGATGTCTTCATGGGCATGGGTGACCCCTTGAGCCACTGGATAGAAAGGATTTTGGCCACGAAAACATGGTTTTTAGTAAGGCCATTCCATTTAGCAAGTGAGTGATAAACTTCCTCAAAAGGTCTTCTAGCCCTAAGAATCGGGGTTTGATGCACCATAAGGGTACTAGAGGAGAGCTATCACTTAGCAATACTGCCTACATAGTTTTCACCGTAATCAAGTTTTATATAGCGGCTGAAATGTTGACCTAGCTTTTGGCTCATTACCGCTCTGAGGTCATCCCCTAGCATACCCTATATCGAGTATCTTGGTCTAAGGTAGGACTCCTATAAAAGTTACATGGATTTTTCTTACACCCAAGATCCATGAATGGTGAGGGGAGATGATACATCCAATGCAACTCTTAGGGATTCAAACACTGTAGACATGCCAGAAAAAAAATAAAAAGTTCATTTTAAGCACCAAATGAAGTGTTATTTAATCTAATAAATCCACACACATGGTTTTGACAAACACACAATGGTCTTCGACAATGTCCTGCAAAGCAAACATTAGTAGTTTGTTATGATCATGTCTTCATCCCAGGATTGCCACATGCTACAAGGAGACCATTAGTAACACAATAAGAATATACATTTCTTAACACCATTAATGTGTTACTAATTTTTTATTTAACTTCAATGCATCCATTAAACAACTTCACTAATGAAAGAAAGAAATAAATAATTTAGATGTACAATTTTTTTACCAAATTGATGCCTTCAATTTTGCGAATGAAATTCATGGCAAAGATAGACAATGCACCATTGGTTAGGTTGATGGAAAATAGCTTTACAAATGGCAACTTTTTTGAGTTTTTTAGACTATTCACATGAACACGTTGACAATAAACGTGTTCACTCGAACATACGCCTAAATTTTTCTGGCAGCCGCAAAGTTTTGGAGGGTATGTTCACGCGAACATGCAAAATTAGAAAAATTTTAACCTTTTTTTCATATATATATATATATTTCTCTCTTGACTTCCATAATTACAGGAGAATGATCTCCTACTATAAAATTAAAAATGTCAAAATGTGCTGCTCGGAGCAACCTTTCCAACGACTATAATTGTAATACATATTTTAATCATTAAGACTTTCAAATATGAGTTTAACTTATTATAGGTTCATTACCGATTGAACATCAACCGACTTTGACAACTCAGGAAAATTAGTAAATTAGGTCAATTTTTTTTTGAAAAATATGTAGGAACTAGCTTATTGAGAAACCTTCCTATTAAAAAAAAAAAAGGTTTATGATAAATTGACTTCAAATTATCTATGTCAAACGGAACGTATGTTTGAATTAAGGTTCATGTCAATTCAAAACTTCATAAACTATACAATATTCAACCAAAATAAATCAAACCAAATGCATCCTCTAGATATTGATGTTACAAATCTAACGCAAAAAGAATTACTTCATTATCATTTGTAGGAAAAAAGTTATGTGTGTCAAACAGACTTTCACTCTTTAAAATATTGAATTTTATTATGTACCACTTTTTGGAAGAGATAAAAAAATTTGACATAAATAATTTTTTTTTAAGATTAAAAAATATGGTTACAAAGTAGGAAAAAAGTACTCAAAATCACTAGTTCATGTCATCTTGAAATTATTTATAGTTTTGGAGATATAGTCACTTGAACGTGACGTTTGTTGCAAAAATATTGATTTCAATGTCAAAATTGGTCAAAAAGTGGAACCCATTATTGTGGGATCACCCAATAGAAGATATTTTTAGAAAGAAACAAGCCATAACCCAGTTAAATTGGTCTAATTTCTAATTAGCTAGGTTGACTACAAATTCCCATAGAATTTTATCAAATTAGGTACAATAAAATGAACAATCAGTTGTTCCCAGCTAGTAGGATCAAATACAATTTTCCAAGGTGATAAATTTGCATATTCAGATGCATCACTTGCATGCCAGGCATGAAGCACATTCCCCAATTTATAAAAAATAGTTTGATATAAAGGCTCCATATGTTGGCCCAACAATGGAAGCCAAGGATGTAACCATGCATGTATTGTCACAGTTTCCCTATAAGGATCCCAAGTATCTACTATTTCTATTAAATGGGCACCACTATATGATCTAGAATGTTATGAAGTACTAAAGTTGGTAGTAACTTCTCCCATGTGTCTCCATGTTAGTGAACAGATTGTCCTTTGAACTATTTAATAAACTCACTCTATGCCCAAGGTACAAAAAACACAAAATATTCACAACAATTGAGAAAATCTCATGTTATTTGATTTTCTCTATATTTTAAAGGTATAGATTCCTTATGAAATTTGTAATGAATTCAAAATTATCTTTGCACTTTTACCAAAAAGTGCATAATGGTCTCTCACTTACTCCTTGGTAGTGAAGTAAGAATCAATTCAAACAACAAAATAAACATTCATCAAACCATACGTCCACAAAATATCTATTTCAAAGGAATGAATAACACCATAAACTAATATCAATCATTCAAGAACCTTAATTGAAATGAACTTATAGTAAGAACAAAAATCAAATATCTTGAACCAATAAACTAAAGTTCACAAAGTAACAGTGATCTAAATGCTTTGAACACCAAGTTTCCAAGCCGAATTCAAAATGATATATATAACTAATATATAACTATATATATATATGTATATGCATACATACATATATGTATATATATATATATATATATATATGTATATATATACATATATATATATATACATATATACATGTATATATATACATGTATATATGTATACATGTATATATATATGTACATATATATATATATATACATGTATAAATATACATGTATATATGTATATATATACATGTACATGTATATATATACATATATACATGTATATATATGTATATATGTATATATGTGTGTATATATATATATATATATATATATATATATATATATATATGTTAAACCTTCTTCATGCACACAGTCATTCAAAAAGAAAAACATCCATATACTACCTTTTGATTACTATATAAAAGTATCTACTTATCAAAGTTTCTAACTATCTATTTCTAACCTTAATCAGTTCAATGCCCCAACATTTATAGTTTTTCCATACAAATCCAAAAGGCCTCCATCAAAACCCAACCATTTTGGTTAAAACAAGAAATAGTTATGAACAAGAAATTAGTTATAAAGTAGGTGTTAAAATGTAACTAAAACAACTATCTTGTTCAAGCCTCACTACCAGTCTTGTCTTCCTCACCCATGGTTTGACGCACTATCTTCTAGCTCCTGAAAGTGTTCATGAATTCCTGCATTGCATGGGAATGTAGATTCTTTAGGCTCAACAACCTAGCTTGAAACATGTCCTTTTTCCATTTGAACTCCTTTATCTTCAAGCTTTGATGTGGCATGAGGTTCTTGTTGAGACATAACATCGACTCGATGTTCACCAACACAGTGAAGTCATCAACGCTTGGTGATTCATTATCCCTAATCTACTCAACAACTTGATTGAAGCTCTCAATTAGTGTCTTAGAATCCATATTCCCATCATAAAATTATAGAATTCTTGTAGGATTTACTACTTTCATATCTTTAAGGAGTTCTTCATGCATTCTAGTGACTTTGTTCTCGATGCCCTACACTTCTTTAATTGCCTCCTTATAAACTGACTCCTTCCAACTTATGTTATTTTTCTTGATGAAAAACATGTAGGGATCTACATTCTTCATTGGATTCTCATTTAGAAACTTAAGCACCCCAAACCTCTCGACTTTAGTTACTTGAAAAAAAATTGCCTAACACTAGTTTTGCTTTGCTTCCCATCTAGGAATCAAAGTTTGAATCTCTCCCATTAGTGATTCCCTTTTGGCATATATATTTATGAATTCCAAAATAAATTTGTTACCTTCTTTAATGATGAATTTCACCCAATCCTTCATAGCATCTACTAGCAACTTTCCTCTTTACATATGTTTCACCAGCTATTGACTTCTTGGAAAATTTGGATTGAAAGTTTGAGGGGCTTGAATAACTAGCAATGCACAAGGATTCATCAAAGAATTGATATACATGGCCATAGTCATTACCATTCCCTTCAATTCCTTTTTCTCTATGCTATCCTTCTCAAATTGAGTTAGCATGTGGTCGACAAAGAATTTGAAGAAGTGATTACCAATGCTTCTATTAATGGTTCCTAATTCAACTAAGGTAACTTTGAAACCTTCATCATCAATATCTCTGGACTGTGTTTTCTACTTGTATGTGGCTATTTAAGCAATTATCTTCCTAGTCACTGGGTCCTTGGTTAGGTGGCAATCCATTTTCAACTTCTTGACCTTTGAACCCTATGCAACATATTTAGTCACAATGTCCTTCACAAGTGATGTAACTAGTTGCAGGCTTCTTTTCTTGTTCATTGTATTGGATAACCAAGCAAGGATAGTGGGACCTATATAAATTTCCTGGGAATCTTTAGTGGGAGTCATAAACCTTGTTTGATCCACCTTAGGAGCCTCGATGAACTGTACATCACCATCAGTGTCATCCAGGAAATTGAAACCATCAGTTGAATCCTGCCCCTGAGTTGACATCCTCTCTATTTGAACCTTGTGTTGCTTAAGGGCCTTGGATTTAGCTTGAGATATGGTTCTAGGAGCTATATTTTGTGTATGAATGGGTATCCTCTTCTGTTTACCTTGAGCCAATCCACTACCTGCAACAAGAGATGAAAGTGGGATGTCAGAAGATGATGGTTTAGAAAAAGAAACCACCCCTAAAGAGGGTTCATGGAAAAATTTCTTGTTCTACTTCTTTAGCCAGTTATCTATGTAAGTAAATATAAATCTAGCTCTTAGATTTATATCCTCTTCTTTATCCTAGTTCCAATCTACTACCAGCGACTTCAATTCAAGAGACTCCTCCTAGCCTGGTTCAACCATATTTGAGCCATCCTCAACCACCCCCTCTATTTTGAACTTCAACTTTAGGGAATTGATTTTTTGTAATGTTAACCTTGAATGGTCTCTTCTAAAAACCTCCTCCTCATCTTTACAATCTTGCCATAGATCTTCTAACTGTGGAGTTGCTGATGGGTGACCTACAAGACCAAGAATCTAAACTACATATCCCTTACTATCAAAATTTCTTCTACTATGATAAGAACCAAAATTGAATCTAAGAAAATTGCTTCCAATCATAGAAACGTTAATCACACTATTACAGACTAGAGAACCTAACTTAATCAAGAAGGCTATCTTCCAATCCTACTATGGTAAATTATCCTTAACAATAGAGAATAGTTGCCTACAAATCTTAGCTAAGAAAAAGCAATCCAAAGCATATCGTGGAAGTTTTATAGGTTCCTCTTTGAATCCACCTATTCTCAAGTAAGTGAATTTGGGAAACTGTATGAAATAACTTCCATAAATCTTTGAATCAACCTTTGAGCTTCAGAAGAAAACCTAGGCATTGGTGCTTTCTTCAAGGCTATATGCAGATTTTCAATTAACACATCATGAATCTTCCTAAAGTTCTCTAGCACTTTATCTTTTTGCAGCAGAGGGAAATATTGGTACACTATTATTTCTTCATTCCAAACTCCATGAGGAAGAGGGGTAAGGTCACATACAAAGGCAATACAATAAGTCAAGTAGGAAGAAATACACAAATTTTCCCTAGACTCTTTGACATGCCTAAGTTGTGTCCTTAGTGAACTAGCAATAATCTCTACCCAATCCATCCATTGTTCTCCCTTCAAAATGATTTCTATATATTTGTACATCCATTCCTCAAAGAGAAAAACATCAGCAGAACCTTTGACTCATTGCAATAACACCACAAGGTCATGAATATGAGGTTTAAGGTGATCTTTAGTGATAACTTTGGGTAACCTAAAACCTCCACCATACATGGTCTTAGTCCATTTCCTAGCTAGGGTATTGTGGAATTGGTTTGGAGTTTCTTGATATTCAGCCTAGGCTTGAACATGGGATAATGCGACAAAAGTGCCCTCTGGTAGACACAATATAGAGGCAATAGTTTCTCTCAAAATTGAGATCACTATTTCACCATCTTTGCTTATAATACATTTGCTCCTAACATCATAATTGTCAATACACATTTGGAGCAACTCAGGACTAAGAAGGGATGGGGGAAAAGTCGTAACTTTGATTAGTCCACTGGTTAGAACCTCCATGCACCCCTTCAATTTATTAGTATACTGAACGAAATTTTATTGCAAAGTCTCCCACTTAACACCCTCCAAGTTTGTATCACTTATAGCAGGCCTTTTACATTCCAGACTTGAAACATTGCTAAAGAAATGTAAAATAGACTTCATCCTTAATCAAAATAGCAGGGCTTCAAACTGACTTTGTGGAAAACACAGAGATTGCAAAACAAAAACAAGAATTTCTATGTTTCTCACTTGTGATTTGCTGAAAAACAATGATTTTCCCTTCCTTCCTTAACAGTTTCTTCTCCAACCTTTCAACTCTTTGCACAAAAAACAAAAAAAGAATGCCAAGCTCATTTTAAGAAGGAAAAGCACTTACGTTCGAAATTACAAGCTCATTAATAGGCATTAATGACAAATCACTCCTTGTTAAAGTTCACACATTCAAAAGCCTTGTGATATTACCATTTCATTTAATAATTCCCCTTTTTCGCTATATCAATAATGATTAGCTTTATTACAACATCCAATCTGCTTTCTTGGCTGAAGATTTTCCACTTTTCCTCATAATGATGATCTTTCACATTGGGAATACAAATGTCCTTTTAATTATTACCCTCTAACACAATAATCAATGCCTTGCAAAATGACGGTGTGTTGTACATCATAATCCATCTTCACCAAGAAACCTCCATTGTTGATTGACTTTGAACTACTTTGAATGAAGGTTCAAAGTGGTTCAAAGTAATTCAAAAGAACACCTCACAACTTTGGCGCGCGTTAAAACCTTTTGTTGAACTACTTTGAACTACTTTGAACCAGAGTTCAAAGTGGTTCAAAGTGGTTCAAAAGAAGAAAATATGACACAGAGTGTTAGGGACTTCAGACAACACTTTGAGAGATGGTGAACATGCAAGGTGACAAATGAAAAAACTTCAAGAGCTGGGTGAGAAAAAATTTAATTGAAGAGCTTTAAACATGGTGACTTGTTGGACAACTAATACTCTAGAAAATGTAGGATAGGTTCAAGGTCCCTTGGCTCCCAAGAATTTTTTGCAACTATTCCTACTACTAGAAGAATAACTTTAGTGAAGAGTTGAGTGTAAGGAGTTGAAGAAACAAAATATGCTTTTGTGTAAATGCCATAATCATGAGGCTCATTCCCTTATAGAAGCCTCTGCCACAATGAAATTACCTCTAAACAATGAAAATGATGTTGAAGTGGTTCACAACCTTGAAACACTCATATAAGCAATGTATACTTGGGATCATCATAGGGAGATTGTTCCAAAATTTAAAATGCTCTTATAAGAAAATGTAGCTATAATACATGACAAATTGCACAACTTGTAGTCCTCCTAATATTTGGACTATAAATTCTCAAAGAAACTTGCAAGTGATTCCAATTTCATAGTAACTACCATAACACTTTCCTGGACTCTATCTAGTGCTGTTCCCATAATATCCTCTACATTTTTTAGCTATTGTTTTTGCCGTGCAGTCTCTTTCTAAAGTGGTTCCTCCTTTTGGTATATTGCCATAGACTCTATGTCATGCCTTAAATTTTGATTATCAAACTTCTAAATATCTTCCTCTACCATATCTAAAATCAACTTCACATTGTGTTGTAACTTTGGCATAGGTGTTGGATCCTTGATGGCTTTCATTTCAATAGTCAAGTTTGCAAAATTAGTCTGTTAGAGTAATCATTTATTTTCTAATTAACTCCAGTCTACCTAAGCTAAACTTTAGGCATCTAATAATTAATTCTTTTATTAATTATTATGATGCAACCTAGAGTAGACCTTTTTAGGGTTTTTATCTCCTTTATAAGGATGATCTCTCTTTGTAATTATTAATTAATTCACTTTTGATTATAGTAATCTCTCTTTTTTCTCATCAAAAATGTCTCATCTATGCATCTAGCAATTTCAGCCACCATAAATTTTTACTTCTCTCTTCTATGACAAATTTTTTCATGTAGGTGAGTCTTGCAAGCTATGGTGTTGATCTTTCATCAACTTCAACATGGTATCAAAGCTCCAAATCTTTATGCCCCTGTTCTATTCATGAGAGATTTGGCATTAATTTTTAGATTTGAGTTTTCTCTTTCAAAGGGTTTTAATTTGTAGAAGTGTTTTGTATTAGATATGGGGGGGGGGGGGGGGGGGGGGGGGGGGGGGGACCTATTTTTAAGAGTACTTTGAGCCCAAAAAGACATCACTATTGAGCTTAGAGTGCTCAAAAACCCCCATTTCCATATAAAATATGTCTAATTTGGACACTGTTGAAATTTGAGGCAATAATTTTTTGCACCTAGGTCATATTGACCTAGGCATGCAAAATGAGGTGGTGATTTCATTTTTTTAGGAATACTGCCAAAACTACAATTTTATTTGGCTATCTGTGGATTCTTTGGTGACACATGGCTTAATCATCCAAGTTCAGGCTTGTCATGTCTTTGAGATTAGGGTTGATGAATGTGGGCTCATACCTCTTGGAGAGTGGCTTTGTGGTGATCAATTCTCATGCTCGTACTCATGTAGATATGTGAAGGAGAAAATTGGTTTTCTTTCTAGTCATAGATGGTGCCTCCTCAATGTACACAAAATACATTTAAAAAAATTCATCCTTCTCTGGTCAAAGGTTCTTCTCAGGCTACACATCAATGTAGTTTTTTGCAATGTTTGGGTTTTACCATAACACAACACCTTCTGTATTGGGAACCTTCAACAAATTCATGGGCCTTATCTTAAATCATGCACACTTTTCTATTGGAGGATTTTTTTTTCTTTTTTTAACAAATCAAGGAGTGGAGGCTCATCTATTTTTTGCACGCGATCTTGGGCAAAGGGCTATGATCTATAGAAATGGGCAAAGCTTTTGCCACCAAAAATTGGACATGTGCAACCCTCTATTGATCATATCCCATTTTATGTGTTTGAAATCTTCTTTTTTTGGATTTCCTTGTCCTTCATGGGCTCACCTCAAATTTTGTTGAATAGATCAGGTCCATGCATGTGAGGGTTAGAGGATACTTTGAGTCGCTTCATAGGCATGGAAGTTGAGGATTGGGAAAAAGTGGAGGTGCCAGTAGTAGCACAAACAATACTAAATCCTCTTCCCCCATCTTCTCCCACTAATTCCTTTTTACAATCTAAAACTGTTAACTTGAGTAGATTATACAAATCTATCAACCTTGCCATAGTAATAGTGGCCTATTTTTTGGTGATTAGAAGAGTTTATCCTGTAGTTATTGGGTCTTCATGTCTATTGATCACTTGAGGTAATCATACTTGGAGGCATGGTTTAGAACTAGCTACAAACTGTGAAGAGGATATGTGATCCATGTATGAAATGATAACTGAGGAGGAATGAGTTTGTGCCCATGTTCAGAGGTCTAGATGGCTTATTTGGACACATGTACTTGTTTTCTGAGTTCTATACGACCTTTAAGGTATCCCACCTTTTTCACAGTCATTCACCACTTTTTTGGTGGTTTATTTGGACTTTGAACTCCCTCTTGTGTTGGAGCTCCTCTCGTTATGCCTTGAATTGTCTCCATGCTTTTTGGAGCTTTTTCTAGTTTATCGGCATGACTCTTTTTGTGAGACATATTTTATTGGGAGCACTACCAACATTTATACATGTGGGATGCATTTTAAGAAGATTCTTTCTAGTAGTGGTTGGTTTTGTTTTTGCATCGCATGGAAGGTTCAATGTTTTTGGATTCCTAGTGGTTTGTAATTTTTGCAAGGTGCTTTCATGCTTTTTGAAGTGATTTTGACCTCTGGCCTTTGTAAAAAAATTCTATTCTAATACAACATATTTTTGTCCTTTTCATGGCAATTACTTCTCACATGTGTTGTATTACGGGCATTTTTTTAAACACATGGCATAATTTTATTGGCCACCAATTTTTAATATGGCACCGACCCTTGGTTTTTTGGCTTGTTTTCAATGGCTAGATATTTTTTCTAGCCGAGGTCCTTTTTAGGCATTTTTTTGCCTAAACAACCATTTAATAGTCAAATTTGGGCTTGTCAATTGCTAACATTAGTGCCATGTTAGCACTAGATAAACATATCATGTAACATGTATAGGCTCTATTTGGACCTACTTTCATGTTTTTGCTCATAACTTGGGCATATGGACTCTGTTTTCCAAAAAAAAGAAATTGAAAAATTTCGTTCCAAGCCTGTCATAGTGGTAGAGGTGATTTTAAGGTTTGATGCTTTTTTGATGGATTTTTCTTTTATCAAAGTTAGGAGTTCCTTTTTCCACTCTTGTAAACATATTTTCAGCATTTGGTCTCGAATTTGGGAATTCTTTAAATGATTAGAAAGGTCTTTTCAATCTTTTTCCAGTGATAATAGTTGTTTTTCTAGATTCTTCTCTAGGCACATTCTATTTAGTCTTTTGCATTCTTAAATTTTGGTAGATATCTTGGTTGTTTTAGGTTTGAGGATCAATTTCATTTCTTTAGATGATTTGTTATGTCTTATACTATCTATTGTAATAGTCTTACATCTCTCTTGGTCTATTTAGTCATCATTTGTATGCATTCTTGCAAATGCATTGAGATAAAGTGCCATATTGCATTTGTATTTTTTTTTTAGTAGTTTCACCTTGTTTTGTCTTCTGATTTGAGCAGTGTCATCTGAGGACACTCATGGATATTATTGCATTCTTGAATTAACCATATCTTGTGCCTTATTGTGCATGCACTACTTTGATTATAGTGCCATGAAGGGTTGATGATTTTCCTTTTTTTGTGATATTCCTTTGTCCAGTTAGTTTCCTTTTTTAGACATTAGCCTCATGATGTATCTGATATTGATCACCTTAGTATACACATGTATTATTTTGTACATCTTGATTGTGGTTCTTTGACATGCAATTCTTTTGGCCCATTTCTCTAGTTTCCCTTCACCTCAGCCTTTTTTGCACTAGGTGGGTTCTTCTATTGTTTCTTATGCTTTCTTGGTTTGATTGATCAGCTCTTCAAGCTTTGGCATTTCATGCCATCCATATCTTTGAGTTCAGTTGTTTACCTTTGTGTTCCTCCTAATTTGATGCAGATTACAATCTTCTCTACCTAGTCAAGTTCTATTTTAGTGGAGGTTCTTTAAATCACTAGTTACTTTTGATAGAGCTTTGCAACTTCTACATGCTTTAGTGGTGTTCTTCATGATCATATTTTGTTCCTATCTTCTAAGTCATTCACTAGTTTTGAGGCTTCTTCAGGACCATTCACTAGTTTCTTTCAACATTTTTTTCATCTCTTTTTGGAGTAGGGTTTTTCCCATGTGGTTTTTTCTAATTCTCCTCTTTTTAGAGATTTGGTTGTGCTTGGGTACCTTATCAAGGCTTTTTTTGTTGGGACCCAATTCTAGTTATGGTAGTAGTTTATAGGTTTTTAGCTACTCCCTATGTTTATCTTGGGGGGGGGGGGGGGGGGGTGTTAGAGTAATTAGATATTTTCTAATTAACTCTACTCTACTTAAGCTAAACTTTAGGCATCCAATAAAATTAATTCTTTTATTAATTATTATGATGCAACCTAGGTTAGAACATTTTAGGGTTTTGATCTCCTTTATAAGGATGATATCTCTTTATAATTATTAATTAATTCACTTTTAATTATAGCAATCTCTCTTTTTGCTCATCAAGAATGTCTCATCTATGGATCTAGCAATTCTAGCTTCCATATCTTTTTGTTTCTCTTTTCTATAATAAGTGTTTGTATGTAGGTGATTCTTGGGAGCTATGGGGTTGATCTTCCATCAACTTCAACATGATCAATGCCCTCATTTGCAGACTTCTCATGTCAAGCACTTTTTGTGCTGTTTCAACACCATTCTCTTGCTTCTAAGCCAATAGTTCTTTAGGCACATTTTCTTGTAAAATATCAATTTTTTTGAACAATTGTACACTCTTAGAAAGTGCATTGTTGGTTTCCATTAGCATTGACGAGCTTGCCTTGAACAAAATAAAAATTAAGAGGCATAAATGAAACAAAATTATGGCATTTCCTTACATTGCACCCATATCTTCTATTTATGTCCCTAAGCTAGACAATAATGTGTATTGGTTCTCATCAAAAACTAAGATAATTAGTTCTCTACCACCATCGAAACTTATCAATGGGAGAAAAATAGTCCAAATAAGTAATCAATATAAAATGGGAGTTGTGATGATGTAGTAGATATGTATGCATGTATGTATGTGTATATGTGTATATATGTATATATATGTATATGTGTGTGTGTGTGTGTAGGATCAAATACAATAAAATGAATAGGTACAATAAAATGAACAATCAGTTGTTCCCAGTTTGTAGGATCAAATACAATTTTCCAAGGTGATAAAATTGCATTGCAAATGCATCACCTGCATGCTAGGCATGAAGCGCATTCCCTAATTTATAATGAATGGTTTGGATATAAAGGCTCCATATGCTAGCCCAATAATGGAAACAAAGGATGTAACCATGCATGTATTGGGATAGTCTCCCTATGAGGATCCAATGTATCTACTATTTTTGTTAATTTGGGCATCACTATATGATCTAGAATGTTATGAAGTACCGAACCCAATAGTAACTTCTCCCATGTCTCTAGAAAATGTAGCATAGGTTCAGGGTCCTTTGGCTTTCAATAAAGAGCTGATTCCAATAAGTTGAAGAAGAATGTTTTTCTTCTATGTAAATGCCATAACCATGAGGCTCATTCCCTTGTAGAAGCCTTTGCCACAATGGCATTACATCTATACCATGCAAAGGATGTTGAAGTGGTTCTCACCTTGAAACACTCTTATAAGCAATGACAAAGCAAATTTAGATGCAATACATGAAAAAATGTACAACTTGTAGTTGTCCCAATATTTGGACTATAATTTCTCAAAGACACTTGTAGGTTATTCGAATGTCATAGTAAATATCATAACACTTTCTTGGATTCTATACAATGCTCCCATAATATCCTCTATGTTGTCTAGCTTTTGTTTTTACCATGTAGTATTTTTTAAATCTTCTCCTTATCCTTCTAGTATATTTCCATAAACTCTCTCTCATTCGATTACAATGCATCTCAACTAGTTGATCCAATGATGTAATCACGTATCTATCTCCAGATTTTGTAAGAACTTGTTGTTTTACAAAATATAGATAGATACTAATAGTTCCAAAGCCTTAAAACTAAACACCATCATCAGTACATCCCACTTTAGGGAAAAAATTGGGTGTCATGTTCTTTTGCATGTGTTTCAATCACTTCCTCAATATCCTTTATTTCAGCATTCAAGTTTTCAAGATTGGTCAAGATCCTAGATAAAAATAATGTAGACCAAGATAAATGGGTAGAGTGTGCAAGAAATTTTACAAAAACATATCATAGCAAATACTTTTAGAAAGAAAAAAGCCATAACCTTGTTAAATTGGTCTAGTTATTGATTAGCTGGGTTGATTACAAATTCATGTAGAACAGCCATCAGATTTGGTACAATAAAATGAATAATCAGTTGTTCTCAGCTAGTAGGATCAAATATAGCTTTCCAAGGTGATAAAATTACATATGTAGATGTATGTATGTATGTATGTACGTATGTATGTATGTATGTATGTGTATATGTATGTAAGTATATATATGTATATGTATATATGTATGTATGTACATATATATATATATATATATATATATATATATATATATATATATATATATATATAAACATGTGCAAAAAGAGATCTTGTGGATTGTGGATTATGGATTATAAACCAAAAAAGAAGAAGAAGAAAACACAACATTAATCATTCACCATTTTTTTGATAGATTATGGAGAGCTACACATGAAAGAGGGTGGAGAGCTTTGAATGAGGGTAGAGAGCTCCGAATGAGGGTGGAGATCAGTGGAGATCTAGGATTTCATTGTCATGCCCCTGTGATCTTTGCATTTTGTTGTTGTGCCTTTGTGATCTTTGTATATGTATGTATGTATGTATATATGTATATATATGTGCATATATACATACATAAGTACACATATATGTGTTTCTATGTATGCATGTATGTATATATACAAAGTGATCTTTTTAAGGTGCATATTGATCTAGCTGCATATATATTCTAGAATCCAAATAATAAAACAATAAAACTCACTCAAAACGTAGCATTGCCATAGATGTGATGAAAATGCCAATTGGTAAGTAGATTCCTCTTTTTATCTCTCCCTTTTCATGTGTTTATTTCACTTGAACTATTATTTTTTTGGGAACATTTTGTAATATTAGATTCATTTTATATAGGAGGTGATGAGGACATTCCTGGATGTACTTGTGTTAGATGTACAAGAACACAAAATAATTGTGATGAATTTCTCATGAGAAATGAAGATGGAGTAGCCCAACTTCCAGGTACTTTAAAGATTCACCCTTTCTAAAAGATTTTAGATGTTAACAAGGAATTTAGATGTAAAAAGGGGGTCGGGTTGGGGGCGCAAATGAGCTTCCATCTTCATGTGGTTGGCCCTGATTAGTAGAGAATATCTAACTATTCTCAAAACTAAGTGAAGCTCAACATTAACCCATGATTGCATGATAACTAACTGTGTGAATATCTTGGTTTCAAAAAATGTAGAAGGAGGCCATAATTCAACATGCAATCTCAATTCATATGCATATGACATCAAGTAGAGCTGAAAAATGCAATAGATTTATATTTTTGTTAGAGGTCTTTAATTAAGTATTTTAAGTTATAGACCATCACAAACATTATAACTTTGACTCTTATCAGAAAGGGTAATGTCCTCAATATGAAAGGAAATGGAGACTTTCTATGTGTTGGCTTGCTTGTCCATAGCAGCTAGAGTTCTAATGTTCATGATGGTCTATAATTCAAAAACTTAATAGACCTATTAAATAAATGTAAATGTGGTGCATTTTTCCAACTCTGCCTATTGTCCATGTATATAGAATGTAGTTGCATGTGCATTGTTGATTCAAAATCTAACAAATAAGGTGGGCACCTGCAACTTGACAAATGATTCCTATATGGGGGAGATGGTATTATTGGTAGAACCCTATAGTTTGGATGTTCTATGGTCTTTTGTCTTTGCAATATGGAGACATGGAGACCAATTTAAGGATGATCTAAAAAAGAAATGGTTAAGTGTATTGAAATCTTCTAGAACTTAGGTCAATTATTTTAATCTAAAACTTATCTCAACTTTTTTAATTATAGTACTTTTCTAACATTATATTTTCATGCCCTAGTGCTTGCTGATGATCACAAATGGATTGTGCTTGTAAGATAGAATGCAAACAAGTTTATTAGGATTGCATCAAAATATGAAGTAAGGCATTTAGTATTTGGTACTTTCTAATCTATATACATAATGGTCATCAAATTTTTGAAATTGTCGATGAGTTACATAATTTTTCATATTATATTGTATCTCCAACTTTTCTCAATTCTACTACAAAGAATGATGGTGTCACCTCGAAAATCTTTGCAAAAGATACCATGTTACCTTTTCTTCCATTCTTATTTCCTTGCATATTGATTATGCAATCTATTTTCTTCAAATTGAAGAGTTCTCCTATTTATCCATAAACAAAATGATATTGGATTAAAGTATTTACCATGTTATACTTTGCATGCCACTACTTTCAATCTTGAAGGAGGAGAAAGCTTTGATAGATATAACTTTCATTCTGAATATTGATCTAGCCATGACTAATATTGATTATAGTCTATATAACCTAACATAATCTCTTCAATTCATTGTGGAGGATGACTCCTTATTGAGTAGTATGAATAATGAGTGAGTGACTTGACTAGTTTTTATTCATTTCTTTTAATTGCCATCCTTTAAATAGATAGAATGAGTAGAGCTTGGATTATAAATGTATTCCTTCACGTAATGGGTTATTTTCATATGATGAATCTATTTATATTCTCATTGGAAAGAGCTATATATTCACATATGATAAGTCTTCTTATATTCTCATGGGCAAAAAGGTTATTCACATTTTGATAAAGCTATAGTGTCTAGTAACACTGTAACATAAACACATATTCTTGGTGCTATACTATCAATTGTTATTTTTGACTCATAGAATATTGGTTAGGAATGAGTAGTCATGGTGGGCCCCCACTACATAGAGGCAAAACCTAAGATGATTCTAAACTCACCTTCAAATCTATACTATGCAAAATATAATCCAAGATGTCCCCATTTGTGATTCGCATAATAATCCACATTTAGATCCATATTGTTCAAAATACCACTTTGGTGAGAACCCAAAACCTCCCCACATTGAACTGGACAATGTTCAAGTAAATTGTTAACATAAATATCATTGACAACATGAAGATAATAGATAGAGAACACAAGTTCAACATCTTTACTTTTATGTGGTGTAGAGAAATACCATTATTGTAAGAATCAACTTCCCCCTCACACTGAATTTTAAAAAACAAAATATAACACCAAGTCCAGTGGAAAAAAAGTAAGTGTTCAAAAAAGGTGAGACAATATAGAAATTAGCACTAGAAAACTAGAAAAAAAACTAAATTATCACCAACACCAAGTAGTACAAAAACAAAAAACTAAACTACTAAGCCAATAGAGACAAATGGGCACCTCACATGAACCAAAAACCCATAGACACACACCAACACAAAGCTTTGACATTGTAACCACACCCCAACATAGGACCACTACTTTTTCATCTCCTCGAGCCTCGTCAAGAAGGAAGGGTGCTTAGAAGGTCAAGAGGAAGTTGCATCCTTTGAGCCATCCACCTCCTTAGTGACAATTTAAAGATTGTCCTCTTTACCATGGGTTTCCTCCGTTATTTTTATTTTTTGTTTCCTTTCCTTTAGCTTTCTTTGAATCATGCTAATAGACTTTAACACTCTATCCTATGCAACTCTTTGTTGCATAGCCAAATCCTTGATTTGATCCCATATCTGAACTTGAGACTCCTTCATATATGCTAGGGAAATGAGAATCTGATAAATACATTCTATATTTAAATATATTTTGGTATTTCTTCCCAAAATTCTATAATCATGAGGCTCATTCCCTTGCGATGGCAATGCCTATTGGTACGTAGATTCCTCTTTTCTGCTCTCATTTTTCATGTGTTTATTTCACTTGAACTATTATTTCTTAGAGGGAATTTTGTAATATTGGATTTATTTGATGCAAGAGGTGATGAGGAAATTCTTGTATGTACCCATGTTAGATGTACAGGAACAACAAAGAATTGTGATGAATTGCTCATGAGCAATGAAGAAGGACTTCCCCTAAGAGTAGCCCAACTTCCAGGTACTTTAAAGATTGATCCTTTCTGAAAATTTTTAGATGTTAATGGGGAATTTAGATGTTAGGGTGGCTAGGGGGTGGGATCAAATGAGCTTCCACCTTCACATGGTTGGCCCTGATTAGTACAGAATATTAAACTATTCTCAAAACTAAGTGAAGCTCAACATTAACCTATGATTGCATGACAACTAACTATGTGAATCTCTTGGTTTCAAGAAATACATAAAGAGGTTCTAGAAGAACCAACTTATCAATGTTGTATTATTTGGTTTCTTTTTTCATGTATAATTTCATCATTTGATGTGATATGGGGAAGACAAACAATTTCTAGATCTAGACATCATTTGTTTTACAATTTTAAAATGATTGTAGGCATAAAAAAGTAAATTGGTTCTATTAGAGAGAAGGCACCATTCAAATGGCCCTTGAATGATTATTTATATGTAAGAAAAAGTGGGAGTTTTGAGGGACATGTGCTGATTACCCAAATGAATATTTATATGAAAGAAAACATGGGAGTTTTGAGGGACCATCCATGGAAGATCATGAATCTACTCCTTTTTAGGTTTTTTGGCCTCCTAATGAATTTACTATTTTTATCTTGAACTGTGTGATTTGCACGAAGATGTGAAACTAATGAAGGAAATTGACTTGGATGCATATAGGTTTTCCATATCCTAGTCATGATTATTACCATGTGAGACAATGTTTTAACCCTTAAAAAAAAGTGACTAGCAATCAGTAGTGCCTTTTTTAAAAAAAATTCTTGTTTTTGGTGAGAACAAATAGCACAATCAAAGGTGGAATTAGCAAAGTTGGAGTGGCCTACTACAACAACCTTAGATCAATGAACTCTTAAAACATGGTAAAAATTAATCATATTTTCTATTATGGACATATGATTCTCTATAATTTTATGCAATCCATAACCAAATCATGTTTGACAAGTTCTAACTTAAATGTGACCCTTGAGAAGTTTTTCTCCTCAATTTGCTTATTTCTTTTTAATTTTGAACTAATTACTTTTCTGATATTGAGCACAAGGTATACTTACAAAATTTTTGTTTTAATAACAAACAATGTTAATTACATTTTTGTTGTAAAGATATGTAGTCAATTGATTTTATGGGTCCAAGAATATCACTCCTTGGTCTAAATGTTGCTTAAAACCCAACTATTGTAGTAGTCTGGTTAATAATGGCACTTAGTTTGAGTTCATTCAACCAGGTTGGTTTTCTTCTAAATATGCATGTAGGTCACTTGTCTTGATTGATATACTAGTTTCATCATTTTCAAAAATATTACAATTGGTCTTTGTAGCTTATTGAATTATATCATACTGTCATTGATTTAGAACTCCTTCATTTGAATTCAGTGTGTGTCAATAGCTTTAAGAAACTTGAACAATGATATCATAATTTTCTCTACTTAGAAAAATCACTTTTTGAATATTGGGATTCTTCTTTCTTTGTTGTATAATCAAGATATAGCACCACAGTATGCAGGAGTTATTCATGGTATGATTGTTGATTCCTTTTCAATCCTCAAGTTGCAAGGCAATGGCTTGATTTCCTATTAATTGGATTTATTCTCGACAACAATCTTATTCTTCATATCTATATTGGGTAGGTATCACAAATTCAATAGGGACATTTTTAGCCATTGCGAACACAATTGGAATAAGATATTTAATTCAGTGGTTGTGTTCATTCCAGTACTTCTTGACACTTACTATCTTTTTTATTTTATTTCAACCATCTTTTGGAATATGTATGCCACCAATGAAAAGGTATTTGACTGATTTGAGAAGGATATAGATTTTAATTTACAATCAGATTTGTTAGTTTACTTCCATCTACACTAAATACCAATATAGTAATAGGCTAGCAAGAAGACATACCCACATCCATCCAACTGATCTTGTTTTTGGGTATCCTAAAATAATGGGTTGAAATTAAAAGGCCTGAGCTTCAAAATATGATTTTATTCTAAAGCATTCTAATGTGTATTCACATGTTTGTAGGCCCTGAGAATAATTATATATTTGATCTCAAGAATCCTATAAAGTATGGCTCAAAATTTTTGTCCTAGGCCTTCTCAGCTTTAAATCAAGGTCATACTTGCCACAAGAGACATATTTTTGCTCAACCCATTTTCTATTGTCTATAATATCCTAGTCATTAGATCATTATGAATGTTAAAATCTAATCTTCTCTATAAGATGGTGTTCTCAATCCAAGTGATTCCAATTTCATAGTACCTACCACAACACTTTCCTGGATTCTATCTAGTGTTCCCATAATATCCTCTATATTGTCTATTTGTTGTTTTTTCCATGCAGTTTCTTTCTAAAGCCACTCCTTCTCCTTTTGGTATATTTCCATAGACTCTCTCTCATGCCTTAAATTTTGGTCAAACTTCTAAATATATGCCTCTACCATATCTAAAATCAACCTCACATTATGTTGTAACTCTAGTATAAGTGTTTGATCCTTGATAACTTTCATTTTAGCATTTCAGAATTCAAGTTTTCAAGTTTCCTCTTCATTGTATGTTTGGTTTATCAATGATTTCCTCTAGTTTGATTACAGTGCATCTCAACTAGCTGCTCCAATGATGAAATCACCCATCCATCTCTAGAATGTGCAAGAAATTTTTGTATTACAAAATCTAGATAGATACTGATAGTTCCAAAGCTATAAACATAAAGACCATCATGTGTGCATCCCACTTTAGGAAAAACTAGATCTCATGTTTTTGTGCATATGTTTCAATCATTTCTTACAAACTTAACTGAGGTACATCCATGGAATTATTCAAGTGAATCCCACTACCCATGGAAGCTGAGGCTTGTTGTTGACCATATGTTGTTGCTGCTGAAATGCCTCAAATTGGCACTACTCCATCACCCTAAGATAGGTTACATTCTCTCTAGCCCCAGGTTGTTCCACAGTCATACCTATACAACTTGATTCATCATTTCAAGGGCTACATATAGCTAACTTATTATCCTCTCATTAGTAAGAAGCTTAGGGCAAAATAGTCCTTTCCACCCTAACAACCACTGTGTTACTTCATTAAAATCAAGACTTGAACAAAGCCAATGATACAAAACCTGTTGTCACTTTGGAAAAAATGTTTCCTCCAACATTGCAACCATATGGTAAATGGGAATAGCAAATGCCCAAGCCATAACCTAGTTAAATTGGTCTAGTTGCTAATTAGTTGGGTTGATTATAAATTCCTATAGAATTGTCATCAAATATAGTTTTCCAAGTTGATAAAATTGCATATATAGTTGCATCCCCTGCATGCTAGGCATGAATCACATTGCCCAACTTATAATGAATGGTTGGATATAAAGGCTCCACACGTTGGATATAAAGGCACCATAGTAGATATGTGTATTAGATAAACACGGTATAGACCCATTGATTGTATGAATAATGAATACAATGATAACATATTAAAATATATTAAAATATTCTCTAGCAATTTTTTAATAATAATTTGACTAGCCATTGCAAGTGTAATGTAATGTTCCAATGACTAGCGATCACTTGTACAACAAGAGCATCACAATTACAACAGCTAGTTCTGATGGCTCAATGTTGCTTCCAAAATGAAGCTATCACAAGGGCATCTCAATTATTATGGACACCTAGATGCTTAAGACATCATAAGTACGATGGAAGATTATTGCAATTGTGACATCATTAACATGAACTCTTGTCCCTTCCTTCTTCCAAGTTATGATAGTTTATCCATCGCAATTGCAAAAAATGCCCTTGTCATCACAATTTGTGATAGTAAAAGTTTGACACATGTCTTATAAGAGACAATTCATGTTTCTAGTGCTTTGGTGACAGGTGACCTCAGAATTCTAAAGCTTGTTGTAGTAATTTGGGTCCAAAAGTATTAGTGAAATAAAGTAAAATTTCATAAACAAAACTAAATGTAGTGTTATTGCAAATCTCAGAAATGAGAAATATACTACTAGAAATAAAGTAAGGAAAATTGCAACCCTGCCAAATTTTTCTACACCTCAACAAATTAAAGAATAAATAAAATTGGAGGTAGTTAAATTATTTAATGTATTCAAAGATAAAATTAAACTACTTTTGTTTACAACACTTGACCCCAAAACCTATAGTGGCTCTATGACTTCTAATTTTTTGAAAAAGATATGACAATAAGAATAAAATTGAATCAAAACCTACAAATGACAAAAATAGATTTTTTCACAATGTACTAACTCCAAACACATTTGAATTATTTAACAAAAAAAAAGAATACATTCAGAAAACTTACAAGAAGGAAAAAATGACCCTTATATTCTCTCTAACTCAACTTAAGGGGCACACACCATAGCAATACTCAAACCCTTTTCCTTTCAAACTCTCATTACATTCTCTTTGTTGGAAGATTATAGTATGAGCTCAAATGCCTAAGAATTAGAATAAATCATAGCCTTAATGGATGAAAGAATATTTGATATATGCACTAGAACAATCAAAGACTTTAAATAAAATTATACATACATACATACATACATACATACATACATACATACATACATACATACATACATACATACATACATACATACATACATACATACATACATATATATATATATATATATATATATATATATATATATATATATATATATAGATATATATATATATATATATATATATATATATATATATATATATATGTATATATAGAATGTTTTCTTAAGGTAGCATTGAATTTCCATTGGGTTAAAGATACAAATGCAACCAACATAGAGAAAATTTTAGCTAGAAAATGATTGGAGATATTTGTCCTCTCTTTTACTTGTATAGAACATGATGTAAGACATTTGTCCTCTCTTCCATTTCCCTAGTAATAGATACATGCAAGAGATGTATGTTGAAATATGGTTCTAAAATTATGAATTTCTTTTAGTGAAAATTAAAAATACTATTAGCAAAAATAGATAGAGCTAATGAGAAAATAGGAATTAAATAGAATTTATTTTGATGAATAGTCCCTTATATTAAAAAAATACAATAAAGTTACATATTCACAAAAAAAGGGGCTGGGGGATATAGGATCACCCCGCAAATTCATATGGCCACTAGCCAAAAATTAGCTATTCATCAAAAAAAATTAGGGAACAACAGAAAACATAGAAATCCTCAAGTTTCCAATGCAACACTAGCTAAGGAAGGATGATCATTATCATCAGAGTGCCACCCAAAAGTGGGGAGAGTAGATGGCTCAGGAGCAGCCCAACCATCATCTACAGTAACAACATTCTCTTCATCTCTCTCTCCCTTAGGCCTGGGAGGAGAAATGGCTAAATCCAACTTGGGAAACACCCACTTGGGGTTTGAGTGAGTAGAAAGAAAACTAGTAGTAGGAGTAGTAGGAGGACCCATTGGACTAGAGCTCAAGGAGGCAAGGTCGAGCAGTTCCAATCACTAGAACCTCTAGAAATACAATGCTAACTAAAAGCACCATAGCTGGGAGAGATGTGTTGTTGAGAGTGAGGCATGTGCAAATAGTGAGTGGAACTACTATGTCCTCAATGTTGACTGCGAGGAGGGGTATGGTTGTCGGAGGCCAAATCCAATGGAACATGACCAACCGTACAAGGGGCATTACCCCAATGAGCCAAAAGCTCCTATAAGTGTGCCACCTCCAAAGCCACTTTATCTATCTGTACTTGAATTTGCAATATGAAATTGTTATAAATACATGCTTTAGAGTACATAGCCAAATTAATGTCAAGAGAGTTGTGAGCATAAATGACTACATTGCGATCTTTCTAAATGGTAAATAAGATCTCCAATCTCAAAGCATGCCATATCTGGGTGTATTTGAAGGGAACCAAGGTATCATCACCCAAAAGAACCATATGCCAAGAAATAGGTTCTAGGCAGAAGGAGCAAAAGATATCATGGATCCATCGCTAGTAACACTAAGCCCATCTATAGAACCAAAAAATATGCAAAAAGGACTCTGGTTGACCCCAAAAAGGGCAATGGGGGTCAGGAACTCCTAGATGTTGTAGCTAGGATCCCAAAGGAAAGCCTTGGAAAATAATATACTAGGCGAGGTGCACAATTTTGGGTTCAGTAATGGTGTGCCACATAGTGGAGAACCTATGACTCCAAGTGCCATGCAAAGATTACAAATTCCAATGTTGGTTGAGAATATTGACCATGTGTAGGTGAGGAACCAACTAATGGTAACCCAACTTAGGTTTATAGCTAGTTACCAGTGTGTCTAGATACTACTTCCAATCTTTCCACTAAGGGTGAGAAGACTGAATGCCCACTTTGTGTATTAAATATGAAGGCACCACAAAAACTAGAAGATCAAAAGTCTATCGATCTGGATGAGTGAGCCAGAAGTGCACTTACATGTCTTCCCATGACCACAAGTTCATAGTCACTCTAGATAAAATATCTTTAGGGGTTCTTATGCTACATTTTAAAAAATGTAGAGCACTAGACCCATGCACCTTAGCTAGGGAACACCTTGAATAGAAAATAAAGGTGACTACAAGAGATTATGTTGGCTCAAAGAAAGCCCATCTCTGAATCCATTTCCAACCTAGCGAAGCCATGGCTTAATTACTTCTTGGGTTTTCCAAATACTCTTGGCAACAAAAGTACCTTGAATTTGAATAGGTTCAAGGGTAATCAGAAGTGTTTGAAACCCAATCCTCTTCCAGGCTAGTCGATGAACTAGAAAGCCTAAAGAAATACAATGCCTTAATAGAATCTTCCAGGCTTCATTGTTAGAAAGAGATTGAATCATCCATTTGGCACATAAAGTAGTACCTTGCTTCTAGGTGGATAGCAAGCCAAGGCCACTAGGCTTCTTGGGAAGATAATAGAAATCCCAGGAAACTTTATGAAAGCTCTAGTGAGAAGCATCTGACACCCACAAGAAGTCATGTAAAAGGTGTTCAAGTTTGAGGCATAAGGCCTTTGATGGTGTACAATAGGAAGAATAATAAACATGGATGGCGACTAGCACTTTGGAAAAAAATTAGAATTTTCCTGCAAGAGAAAGAGGTTTGGTGATCCAATACTCCAGCTTCTTCTCTATTTTGACAAGAATTGCATTCCAAAGCTAAACAATTGAGGCTTGGAAGGTGAAGGGGATGCCTAGAAAATGATAAACTTTCCCATGTTGAACCCATTTCCATTGGTATTGCTCAAGCCAAGAAAGATGAGCAAGGTAAGACTGTCTGTAACAAAGGGTTTTGTGCCACTGAATGGAAAACCCTAAAGTAAGACAAAATATATCAAGACATTGCAAAGTGGAGGCAATATTCTCTTCATCATCAACAAGAGTGATGAAAGAGTCATCTAAAAAATGACCATTCACAAGCTGGTTAGGGGAATCCAGAAGGGAAATATCTCAAACCCTTCTTTGGGAGATGACATTTGCGAGAAAATACCCAAAACCTTCTGCTGCCAAGACAAATAATGAAGGCACCAGTGTGTAGCCTTGGTGAATTGAATGATAAAGCCCAAATTCTTGAGATTGATGACCATTAATGGAGATGCAAGTAGAGGTATCTCCAAAGAGCATTTGGATTGACTGCAAAAAGGTAGGGCCAAACCCACGAGCTTGAAGCATGGCCAGAATGAAAGGCCACTCAATCTTGTTATAAGCTTTAGCAAAATCAATTTTGAGAAAGATGGCCTATTTCTTAGAATGATGAGCCCATTCCATCCCTTCCCACACAACAATTATATTATCCAAGATATAATAGGACTTGATAAAACCTATTTGTTCAAGGTGAATGATTTAAGGAAGAAGATGATGGATTTTGAGTGAGAGAGCCTTGGCAATGATCTTATAGGAAACATTCAGCAATGTGATGGGCCTCCAATTGCAGATGTCTTCAAGGTTGTCTACCTTAGGTATGAACTTAAAATTCCCTTTGTTAATAAGATTACCCAGATTACATGAATTGTATGCCTTGATATAAACCTTATGTAGGTCTAGACAGATCTCATCCCAAAATTCTTTGTAAGACTCATAAGGAAAGTCATCACAACTAGGGGCCTTATCATCCACCATGGAAAAGACAACTTCCTTGAGGTCCTCAAAAGCAAGCTTCTACTCATAGAGTGCATATTGTTCTAGAGTGAGCTTTCTAGGCATGAAAACCAAACAAGCCTATAAGGCTTGGTCCTTGGCCGTCAAGGGACCTTAAGCTATGAACTTTTTTTCATAGTGGCAAACAAAGGCTTGAAGAATATCAGGAAGCTCACAAAGGGTATGCTAACCCTCTCAAATGTGCTTGATCCCCACCATAGAGTGGTGTGCCCTCAACACATTAATGTATTCCTTGGAAGCTTGATCACCAACCTCTAGCCAGTGAAGGTAGGCTTTGAGTTGAGCTCCCTGGGTAGCATAATTGTTTGCAACTTGTTTTTGATGGAAAAGGTTTGCAAGTCAAACCTAGAGATCCATATCAAATAGATTCATGGCAAGAGCCTCAGTGGCCGTATAGAGATCTTTGATAGTGGCCTTATAGGATATCTTGCAGTACATAGCCAATTGCCTCCCATAAATGTGAAGAAACCTCACAGTACAAGTGATGGTGTCATTCCACCACTGGATCCACCCAAAGGATGAGTGGGGCCCAGGTTCAAGGTTCCAAGTTTGTAAAATATGGGCAGTGGTGGGTAGATGGGGCAACACAAAAGTATTAAGGTAAAATTGAGTTTTATATTTATGAGGAGGGGTAGAATGTTAGGTAATGGAGAAGTGGATGGGAAAATGGTCTGCAAGAATCATGTCAAGGAGTGGAGTGACACATAGTAAACTCGTGTGAGAAAAAGGAAAAAAAAGGACTAAGCAAAAATCATAGCATGATCCAACCTTTTAAGGACCTTGTTAGCTCCCTCTCAAAAGTTGGACCATGTGTACCAGACACCATTAGTCCGACGGTGATGAACATTGAGATAAAAAAGACCCAACTTGTTCCACATGTAGAACCAAGCTTCTCACTCACTAGTTGACCATCAAAAAGGCAGAAGGCCCACTTTATCAACAACTAGCTCAACCATATTAAAATCCCCACAAAATAACTAGGTTGCAAGTGGTGAAGAATCATCTAGCCACCTCCACAAGTGTGAGTGCTCAATCACATAATTAGAAGCATAGATACTGACAATGCCAAAAGAATGATTTTGAAAATAAACAACAAAATCCAAACTACTCTCTAAATGGGGTTAGAACCATGAGAAATAACAAAAGGAGAAAGCTGAGGGGAGAGGAGAGTGACTACACCACCTTGAGAAGCAAAAACAACACCATCCATCCATATCACATGGCAAGCTGAGTTGAGAAGGAACCCAGAGACCTTAACTTCTTGCAAACACAGAACATCAATATTGCCAAGCCTACACTTGGTATAACAAACAAAATACTTTCTAGGGAGGTCTATTAGCCCCCACACATCCATGAGAGAAAATTCATCATAAACCAGCTTGCATATTCTCCTTTTCCTCAAGTGAAGAAAAAATATTATGCAAGAAAGCAGAGGGTTCAATTAAAGAGTCACCCAAAGTGATGGCTCTTCACTTATTGCCTTCAAGGCTGCACAAGCAATGGGGAGATGAAGAAGAAATCATAGAAGCTACTTGAGGTACCCGAACCTAGGCAACTTGTACCTCTGACTTAGCTATCCCCTGTCATACAAGATTTGAAATGGGTACTGACAAGACAACTAGAGGAGCCTTTGGTGTTGAGGGCATAAGAGGAGCTACACTGGAACTAGGATGGCTAGGTTCATGATAAATAGGGTTTGGCTTATAATCACCCTTGCCTTTCTTAACAACCATTGTCTACTCATCTTTTTAATAGCCAGAGCCAGCTTGGGTTCATGCACTAGAGAGTGATTGTGCTCAAGAAGAGGATAATCCATGATCTTGTGACTCACAGATTGATAGCATAAACAAGTATTTGGGAGATCCAAGTAAAGAAACTTTTGAGAAAAGGTGGTAGCACCAATTTGAATTTCCATAGTCTCTTTAAGGTCCCTAGAAAGGTTGACCTTAACACAAACCCTCCACTGAGGCTGGGCATTAAAAAAATTGTTTGATTCCATGCAAATGACTTTGCCCACAATTTGGGCAATTTCAGTGAGAAAAGACCAACAAGGGATGGGCAACCCAGGGAACTCTACCCAAACTAGAACCCTAAGTTTATGTTCATCTGAGATGCAAATGTCTTGAGACCATCTCTGGAAAAACAAGTAGAGATGAGTGAATTTTCCATGGCCCATGGCTGAAAAAACTCTTAGCCTAGGAGGGGTTACCAAAATGAAACAAGAAAACCCTTGGTGAGGTTTTGAATCCCTTTAAGATGAATCCCCTGGGGAGACTAGGCTTTGGATACCCATTCATGCAGCGTGCTTTCAGATGGAGTGTGACCCACAAAATACCCAATAAGGGTTTGGGTTTCTAGTCATTGACAAGTAGATTCAAAAGTAGAAATATTCAAAACCAAGTCGGGAGAGGAATTACCTTGTGAAATACCTTGGGCACAAATTTGTGTGGGCATTTGCCTGGTGGACCCATTGTCGCATGCAGTAGCAACTCTAGCACTAGTAGTAACTGTTGGGCTAGAGAGGGCCAAGGCTAGTATAAGCTAAAATAAGATCCTACACTAAATGTGAAATGACATATAGTAATGCAGAAAGGGCTCAGATGCAAATCGCACAAACCCTAGTAGAGTTCATTCGACTGGAATCATATCATTTTTTACTTGTATTTTGATAAGTTGAATTCATTTCAACTTAATAATAATATTGTTTAGATCATAGGATATAAAGCATTTTGCATAGTTTCTAATAGACAAACTAATAGGATATCTACATCCAAAAACTATGGTATCTTTCCTTAATGGAGGGACTAACAAGGTGAATAAAAAGAACAGATATTATTTTATGCAATTATATATTTGACTAATTAGATTAGTGAATTTGGATGCCTACTATTTCTCCATGTTCTCATTATCTTGCATAATAGATCTAAGTGTAAGGGTATGACGTGCTTTATTTTCTAGTAATTATGCTTCATTATCACATTAAGTCCTTTTGTTTTGTAATTAATGAGACTATGGATATAGTTGAGTGAAAATGAATGGAGACTTGATAGACATCATCCTATATCATACAACTTGGATAAGGAAAATAAAAACAGAACAAAAACATTTAAATCTCCGTTCTCAATAATATAAGCTTCACATTATTTTTACATATAAATATATGTGTTATGATTTATTATTATTTTAGATAAATAACTACTGAAACACTATTTCAAAATAGAGAAAAAGGTGCAACAGAATATAGTATGAATGATTCTCATATCAGTATTCACTAATGTACATATGATAGTTGAAAATTAACTTGTAATTCTTGTCACTAAATTCAAGTGCCTACTATAGTAAATGCTCATATTGAAATAATTGCCTATTTATAAGCTCACTACGTAACTCTTATACTAAAACATTACCCATTTAAAAATAAAATTATTCACTAATATAAAATTTAATCAACTTCATAAGTGTATTAGAAAAAAAGAACATGCTCAACTAACCATATTTAAAACCCTAAAAAAACCTAATAACATTTCAGCCTTAGAACCATGTTGGGAAAAAAGGGTTCTTAAAGAGAAATATCACAGATTCAATAAACCATAAAAGATTTATTTACGTTCCTTTTCGCAGAGCATTGAAACTAATTATGTAAAATAGATGATTTCTATGTGCCATTAATGGCAGATACAAGATGCCAATAAGGCAATTAACACGAGCATACAGACAGATGGGCGACAGCTGCTCTAAAGAGTACTTCCACCAAACTATTTTATTTCTTTCTCCAGTAAATCTATCACATCCAATATAAAAATCAAAAGAAATTAAAAACGATTTGGAAAAACCAAATGAAAAGCAAAACCTTGGATGAAAATTAATTTAAACCAGCTCGCAAATGTCGCCCAATTATGAATAAGGATCATCACCATATGATATCGTTGGCGTAGATGAGTATTTCGAGAAAGATAAAGCAAGGCGTAGACAAGGAAATAAATCATATAAGAAATGCAAAAATACCATTCAAGGGACTAAACCAACATCTTATGGCCAGAAATAAGGAGAAACCAAATTGCTTTTGGGATACTAGATGGATATCCTTCCAAAACTTCTCAATCATAAATATCACAATAAGATATGGTCAGGAGCGTCTACAACATACTTGAAACGTTGAAAGAAATGGGAAATTTCACGTTTTGTGCTGCTGAAATTGCCTTGTTTTCATTTGGTTGTTTAGTGGTGTCTCTAGTTGCCAAACTGATAAGAGCATTTTCAATCTCAAGGCATCACAGGCCTGTTGGAAGAACTCATTCTACATGTGTAGTTTGACTGCACTTAGGATCTGTTTGGTCCGTGGAATTTAAAAAACCCGGATTTCTACAAATCTTGGTTTAGCCAAATCAAAGTTTTGTATATCTTCATTCCGATTTTTGGAATTTTACTGAAACCATTTGTTTCACTCGAAAGATGCGCATGAAGGCAAATTTCAAAAATTAGTCCAATATATTGTTTTTACACTCTTAAAAAACAAAACCAGGATTTGATTTTCAATTCCTACTTTTTTTAGGAAGTTGGAAAACTTGGTTTTGAGGCAAAATTGGAAGTCCCGTATGCTAATTCCATTTTACAAAATTTGAAACAAATGCACAACATGTTCAAATCTGGATTTTGAAAAAGCCAATTCTTGTCATCTTCCAAGAGCCAAATAGTAATTTCTCTCCTCTGTTTGTATTCTATCAAAGGTGGCAGCGGCAACCATTTTGACTCTACATTTCACTCACATTTCCTATAAAATTGCATACAGTTAGATTATTTGTCACACTTAGAGAAGATTTGCCATCCACATAAGTCAATGTTGTTAAGATTAGTTTTAATTCTGTCATTCTGTGGTACAAGTCAAAGATTGTAAGTTGATTCTAGAAAGATGTAAATACATCTATAGAAAGAGCCTAATCATAGCCAATTCAATAATAGTCACAGATTAATCAGTTTTTATCAAGGCCCTCCTTACAAGCTGCTCTTTGGAAATTCTCTTGAATTCAACAAGTTAATAAGTGAGGGCCACAACTAAGCCTATGAAACTCTCACATGACATTGCAACAAGAGTGCAGTGCCTTACCACCCTTACCGGTCCAAAATATATGGTAACTTTTATTCAATGTGATAACTTTAATATTTTCTAAGCTCATTTCTTTTAATATATCATGTTAATAAGTTCCCTATCATTTAATTAACAGGTTCCACTTTTCTAATGTGGCTGGGGCCAATACCAATGCTACATGTTGGTGGATGTGAATTGGCTAAGGAGATGCTTCGTGATTATAAGAAAGGGAATTTTGGTTTTTGTGATTATAAAAAAGGGAATTATGGAAAATCAAAATGAGATCTAGTGATGAGTTAGGTGTTAGGAGAAGGGGCTACTCTTAAACATAACACACTAAGGGAAGAATTAAGTTTGGAAAAAAAAAAGTCAACTTTGATTATTTAATACTTTTGGTCTAGGAATTAAGCTTAGTGTGTGATGTTTAAGCTGTTCCAGGAGAAGGCCTCATGGTGCTTGATGGTTACAAATGGGCACATCATTAGCAGATAATAAATCAATCTTTCCATTATTAACAAAATTGGATCCTATAAATGGTTAAACTTTTTATATGATGATAAAATTTTGAATGAAACTATAGAAGATTGTTTGTTAATGTTGTAGATCGATTATTGAAGCAAGACATGTTTTGTTGTGTTAGAATTATTACATTAATTAGATTAGTTTCTAATAAGGGGGAATGTTAGATTTTTTGGATTAATGTAATAAGGGGGAATGCTAGATTTATTATATCAATCAAGCTAGTTTCTAAGTTTAGTTTAAATAAATAAATCAGTTAAATGTATAGTTGCTAGAAGATTCAGTATCTATATGGATTGAATGTATCTAGAAAATCTAAATCAATATTATATTTTAGCTCTTTCATTTGGTATTAGAGCTAGGTACACAAGAAATGGAGAGTTAACTATGAGATGAAAATGTGTTGTGCCCAGTAGTGATGACAATGTTTGTATGCAATTGTGAAGTTTTCAAGTAGTACTCATGGGCATTGCATTCATTATAGACGCAAGAGTAATGATTCTAGTTCATAGAAAGAATATATGTTTCTAATGGTCTGAGGAGTCAAAGAAGACAAATTCCCTATTAGTGCATTCAAGAAAATAGATTGAGGAATAGAATCATTGCAAAATAACACTATTTGTTAACATCAGATTACTATGGGAAAGTAAAGGGAGAAGCATCTTTAAATTTATTTATTTTTCTCTTTCGCAATAAGATAATGAGCAATTCTACCATGTGTCTATCTATTATTCCATGAGATCATCAATTTGGAGAGTATATGATGTTTCTATAAAAGAGATTTTGCTTGGCCTTTCATAATTTGCAAATTGTTTTGGTTCATATGCTAGTCAACTTCGAGAACCATTTCCTACAGTGTTGGATGCATTCTCATTTGGAAATTTGTAAAGAGTGTTCGCTTTTCTATTGTACATTTTTTTAAGTTGCTTGATTTTCTTTCAAAACAATCAAGAAGAAAATGGATAAGATGGATAAAATGACTACTATTAATAATTTTGAAGGTATTGAATTCTACACATGACAAATTAAGATACAGTTGCTTTTGATTGAAAAAGATCAATGGGATATTGTATGTGGGTTGGTGAAAAAGGTACAGGATTTTTTGCTATAAAGAATAGAAGTAAATAGGAGGCTGGAGGCAATGGAGGACGGAGGATTTTTATCATCTCAAGCTAGCTTCTTACTCAGAGATGATTATTGCATGAGAAGCAAATATGTGTGTCCCTATAAAGTCGAAGCTTGGCAAACTCATCCCTGAAGATAAGAGAGGACTTGATAGATTTGTGTTCCTGAAGAAAAGAGGGGCTTGGCTACATGATTGTCCTTCTATGAAATGAAGTGGGGGGCAGGATTTGAAGAATGGTGTTAGAGACACTTAGAGGAGATGTCGACTTTAAGAGGAAAGACACACTCCATGGAGATGTGAAATTTTGGAGGAACTATGTCTCTTTGTGTAAGTGAGGTGGAAGCAATGCTATTATGAGGACAACTTCAGGATTTGCAGTTTGAAGTTGGGATATGCGGACAACTTCAGGATTTGTAGTCTGAAGTTGGGATATGCAGGAAACTTTAGGATTAAGATTTGCAATTTGAAGTTGTAGAGAGAAAATCTACTTTCAAAGATTGGTGAAGGAGCTTCAAAGTTTCCAAAGGAATAATATTGGTAAAGGCTTTCACTTTTATTGGATTAATGTAATAAGGGGGGAATGTTAGACTTACTACATTAATTAGGTTAGTTTCTAATAAGGGGGAATGTTAGATTTGTTGGATTAATGTAATAAGGGGGAATGTTAGATTTATTACATTAATCAAGGTAGTTTCTAAGTTTAGTTTAAATAAATAAATCAGTTAAATGTATAGTTGCTGAAAGTTATTCCATAAGTAGTTTTTGTAAGGAAAAATAAGGCTATATAAAGATACTCAGACATCAATGTATATAATAATTTAGTATATGTATGGATTTGAACGTATCCAGAAAATTTGAATCAATATTATATCTTAGGTATTTCATGTTGTGTGGTGGACTAGAGCACTGTGAATATGCTGTAGAAATGGGAGAAAGTTGTTAAAAATGGTGAAAAAGAAGTAGATGTGGCTGAGGAATTCAAGGCTCTAACTTCAGATGTTATTGCCCACACAGCATTTGGCAGCAGTCATGTTCAAGGAAAACATATTTTTCACTTGGTGGCAAAGAAAATGTCCTTGGTCTGTCAAGATTGTGCAAAATTAATGGTTCCTTGCTATAGGTGAGATTCAATTATACACAATGGATTTCACAAGTTAAGTTTCTTCTTTATTATGATTGAATGATCCATGATGATGTAGATCAAAGTTATGTTATGTTTCTTCTTCAGATATTTGCCTTTCAAAAGAAATAGAGAGCATTGGAGGATCAACAAAGAAATTGCGAGTGCTTTGAAAGATCTTATTATGAAGTGAGAAAAAGTTGGTGCAAACACTAGTCAAGGCTATGGTACTAATTTGCTTGGCTCCATGATGAACAAAGTTAAAAAGATGAGGAGCTCTGAAAGCAATGAAGGCCTCACAACAGAGGAAATCATACCTAAATGCAAAACATTTTTCATTCTCCTAGTGATGCATCCTGACTGGCAAGAGAAAGCACGCTCAGAAGTACAACAAGTCTAGAATTTTTTGAGTAAACAAACTAAAAACTGTAAGAACTGAACAAAATATTTGTAACCTAAACCTCATTACTTCCACTACATTAGCATTTTTCAAATTGAATTCTGTGTGTTGTGGACTATAGTTAGGAATGATTCTAAATGAGACAGTCCGGTGTAAGGAAGCAAAGGTGCGCGAAATCGCTTCCTATGCTAATCTTTGAGAGGACGATTATGCAAATCAAAGTAACTATTGCAAAGATCTCAAGAAATGCATAATAACATAATCAAAATAACAAAGAGAACACAACATAGTGATTACCATGGGGAAACCCTTCTGGGAGAAAAACCCCACCCTCCAAAACTCGCACAATGTATTATCAAACCAAGATGATTACAATACACTTGCAATGCAAGTTCTTACAAGAGCGCATCACCACAACTCAAATTTGGAGAGACTCCTAGCACCAGTCTTGCAAACTGAACTCAATTACAAAAACACCTCCCCAAGCCCTCCTTTTATAGTGATTTTACAACCTGGCAACCACTTATGGTTTTACAAAACCATGGGCAAAACTACCATGCCACATGTTACCCATTTACATTTCCAATATGGAAAAACAATCAGGTTAAAATAGTAATCCCGTCCACAATTTTGTCTCTTAGTCTAGACCCCCATAAAAGTCACAAAATGAGTCATCAAGGCTCTAAAAATGACCTACCTATGTTCTACTATGGACAAGACTCATTTTAACAACTCACTAACTATTTTCCAATGCATAAACAAGTGGAAAAATTCCACAAACAAATTTTGGAATTTTCCAAGAAAGGATTGCAAGGTTGAGACACATGTTTCTCAACATTCTCCCACTTATCAAACACCTTGCAAGAGTCAGGGGATATGAAATATCATGGAATCAATTTCTAGGGGCCGAGAGGCCCATAGACTCTGAACACCATCTGAATTTTTCTATGCTCACGGGCTTAGTTAATGCATCAGCAACATTCACCAAAGTCTCTACCTTTTCCAGCTTCACCTTGTCGTCCTCGATCATATCTCTCACAAAATGATATTGTACATCAATGTGCTTGGTCCTCGCATGAAAAGTTGGGTTCTTCGCTAGGTAGATTGCACTTTGGCTATCACTATAAATTGTCACTGCACCCTGTTTGAACTCTATATCTGAACACAATCTCTTTAGCCAGATGGCTTCTTTGCAGGCATAAGTAGCTGCCATATACTCTGCCTCAGTAGTGGACAAAGCAACCACAGCTTGTTGCTTACTCATCCAACTAATTGCACCACCAAATAATGTAAACACATATGCACTGGTGGATCTTCTTCTATCAACATCACCAGCCCAGTCTGAATCCACATAGCCTCGAATATCTAAGGAATGCTCACTTCCTATTCCATGAAAACATATTGAGTACTCTGAGGTACCCTGCAAGTATCTGAAAACTCTTTTTACTGCACCCTAATGTGCTCTTCCTAGATTAGACATATAACGAGAAAGTACTCCCACTGCTTGGGCAATGTCTGGTCTTGTACAAACCATAGCATACATCAAACTTCCAACAACACTCTGATATGGTACTCGACTCATCTCTTCCATCTCTAATGGGGATGTAGGACACTGTGAGCTAGAAAGCTTTGTTCCCATAGTAACAGGAACACTCAATGGTCTTGCATCCTGCATATTGAATCTTTTCAAAATAATACCAACATACTTAATTTGGCCTAGCCAAAGCTTTCTATTATGTCTATCTCGTATAATCTCCGTTCCCAGAATGTGCCTAGCTACACCAAGATCTTTCATTTCAAACTTTATTGAGAGTTGAGATTTTAACTCTACAATCAAACCTTTTCCTTTGCCAATAAACAACATGTCATCGACATAAAAGGCAATAACCAAGAAACCATCACCATCAGATTTGAAATATATACAGTGATTAGATTTAGATCGCACAAATCCCAAACTCAACACATATGTATCAAACTTCTGGTACCACATCCTAGGACTTTGTTTTAAACCATACAAGGATTTCTTCAATTTACAAACCAAATGACTTTTACCTTTCACCACATAGTGCTCTGGTTGTGACATGTAAATTTCTTCCTCCAAATCTCCATGAAGGAAAGCAGTTTTCACATTCATTTGCTCGATCTCTAGATCATAAGCTGCCGCAATAGAAAGCAAAAATCTAATGGATGTCATTTTGGCTACTGGAGAAAACATCTCACCATAATCTACTCCCTCAACTTGAGAGTAACCTTTTGCAACCAAATGTGCTCTATACTTCTCAATGCTTCCATCTAAACCCATCTTCCTTTTGAACACCCATTTACAACCAACAGGCTTCTGTCCTTCAAGAAATGGTACAAGGTCCCATGTTTGATTCCTCTTAAGAGCTGCCATTTCTTCATCCATGGCTATTTTCCAAGACTCTGAATCATTCATACCAAGAGCCTCTTCTATAGATCTCAGTTCATCAATATTAGCATTCAATGCAAATATGCACCTCCAATCATTAGGAGAATACCCATACCTTTCAGGTGGTTTCCTTTGTCTAGTAGATCTTTGAACAAGATCTGGTTTAGGTTTAGGAGGTTCAAGTTCATGATTAGGTTCTCCCTCTTCCTCTGATGATTCAGAACTCGTAGAGCTTTCTTCAACATCTCGTCTTTCTAAGGGCCTTGATTCAACTTTCTCAGGTATAGCAGGAAGTTGAATCACATCTTTCTTTTCTTTAATTTTTTCTGGCTACATTGTAGCAGAAGAAGGCTTAGTTTCTCTAAAAATAACACTTCTGGAATAAAATACCTTTTTTGCAACATGATCCCAAAGCTTGTATCCTTTCACACCATAACTATATTTGATGAAGATACATTTGACAGCTTTTTTGTCCAATTTTGTTCGCTTCTCCTTTGGCACATGAGCATATGCCTCACAACCAAACACTCTAAGATGTCTAAGTGAAGGCTTGTGGCCCGACCACACTTCCATTGGCATCTTATCAACAAGAGCTGATGTAGGAGACCTATTTATCAGGTAGTAGGCAGTGGCTACAGCTTCAGCCCAGAACTTTTGTTCTAGTCCAACACCACTCAGCATACTCCTAGCCTTCTCCATCAAGGTCCTGTTCATTCTTTCTGCAACTCCATTCTGCTGTGGAGAATACGGAGTTGTCTTCTCTCTTTTAATACCACAATCTTTACAAAATGTGTCAAAAATATTGGAGCAAAATTCACCACCATTATTAGTTCTCAAGAATTTTATTTTCTTTCCAGTATGCAATTCAACCATTGCTTTAAATTCTTTGAAATGACTAAAAACTTCAGCTTTACTCCTAAGGAAATAAACCCATGTTCTTCTACTAAAATCATCAATGAAAGAAACATAATAAACTGATCGACCAATAGAAGGAACATCAACTAGACCAAATACATCCGAATGAATTAGATCCAAAATACATGAAGACTTATGAGAACTCGAGTAAAACTGAATGCGATTTGGTTTACCATAGATACAATGCTCACAAAAATGAAACTCAAGATTGCAGTCATTCAACCCATCAACAAGGTTCTTATTTTTCAAGGTCCGTAGGCCCTTCTCACCTATGTGGCCAAGTCTCTGGTGCCATAACATAGTCTTCTCTACAAGAAATTTCGATTCGGTATACAGAGTACCCTTGGCTACCCAAAAACCACAACCATCTGTTGAAAGAGAAACTCTCTCCTTCTCCAACTGAGTAGTCTTTTTCACAATCTTATCAGAAGTACTATTGCACTCGACCGTGCATGCATCAAGTTGGTACAGTGTACCCAATCTACTTCCTCTTTCTATTACCATAACGCCTCTCACCATTTTTACACCTGCTTCAAAAAACTGTACATGCACACCCGCATCTATTAGCTTACTAACAGATAACAAATTCCTTGCTAGTCCAGGGATATGCAAGACACCATCAAATCTTCTAATTCGACCATCAGAAAATTTCACACGAATACTTCCACGACCAACAATATCAAGTACTAAATTATCACCCAAATACACCTTACCACCATCAAAATTTTCATACTTACTAAACCAATTCCTATTAGGAGTCATGTGGAAAGATGCACCTGAATCTATTAACCATGCATTTTCACCTGCATGAGTGGCCAAGGCTGCAATGAAAGCATCTCCATCTTCCTTCTCGAACTCAGAATCAGAATCTTGCTTCTTCTTCTTCTCCTTTTTCTTCTCCTCTTTGCAGTCCTTTCAGAAGTGTCCAAGTTTGCCGCCATTCCAGCAGATTGCCTTGGACTTACTAGGGGATTTCGATCTCCCCTTATTTTTGGACTTAGAATGGCCATGCTGCTTTTCATTCTTGCCTCTTTTTTTTGGTCTTCTGCGAACACTCAAAGCCTCTTTGGCATTCAAAGAGACCTTCCTTCTCATCTCCTCAGAAAGTAGAGAACCAACAACATCCTCCATCTTCAAGACAACTGAAGTGCTCCCTATAGCCATCACAAGACTATATCATGAGTCTGGAAATGAACATAACAAGATTTGACACCTTTCTTCTTCATCCATTGGCACCCCTATTGAGGTCAACTAAGTCACCAACATATTAAACCTTTCCAGATGCTCAAAAATTTGTCCACCTTCTTCCATTCTCAAGGAATACAACTTCTTCCTCAAGAAAATCTTATTCACAAGTGATTTCTCTTGATAGATCTCACTAAGCTTTTTCCAAAGCTTCTTCACAGTAGGTTCTTCATGGACATTAATCAGAATCGAGTCTGCAAGACACAATCTGATGAGACCTTTAGCTTTTCTATCATTCACATCATATTGTGTGGCTAATGTCAGATTTGTGGGTCTCAGCTTGTTCTCATCAATTGCATCCCATAAATCCCGATCAGACAATATATCTTCCATCTTCAGCTTCTACATCTCAAAGTTTGTGCCAAAAAACTTTTCAACATCAATTCTCCCTGACATGCTTGCCATATTTTCAATCCTACAACATAGAAATGAAATTTTTTGCACAAGCTCCCACTCAAACCTTGATTAGCTCAAAAAACCCTGTACCCAACAAATAGAACCAAAACTAGCTAGGCTCTGATACCACTGGTAAGGAAGCAAAGGTGCGCGGAATCGCTTCCTACGCTAATCTTTGAGAGGACGATTATGCAAATCAAAGTAACTATTGCAAAGATCTCAAGAAATGCATAATAACATAATCAAAATAACAAAGAACACACAACACAGTGATTACCATGGGGAAACCCTTCTGGGAGAAAAACCCACCCTCCAAAACTCACACAATGTATTATCAAACAAGATGATTACAATACACTTGCAATGCAAGTTCTTACAGGAGCACATCACTACAACTCAAACTTGGAGAGACTCCTTCTAGCACCAGTCTTGCAAACTGAACTCAATTACACAAACACCTCCCCAAGCCCTCCTTTTATAGTGATTTTACAACTTGGAAACCACTTATGGTTTTACAAAACCATGGGCAAAACTACCATGCCACATGTTACCCATTTACATTTCCAATATGGAAAAACGACTAGGTTAAAATAGTAATCCCGTCCACAATTTTGTCTCTTAGTCTAGACCCCCATAAAAGTCACAAAATGAGTCATCAAGGCTCTAAAAATGACCTACCTATATTCAACTATGGACAAGACTCATTTTAACAACTCACTAACCATTTTCCAATGCATAAACAAGTGGAAAACTTCCACAAACAAAATTTGGAATTTTCCAAGAAAAGATTGCAAGGTTGAGACACATGTTTCTCAACATCCGGCTGTACCCATCAGCTATTGGGGTTATTAGAGAAGTTAATAAGGTAAGAGATTAAGAGGAATTGCAATCCCTAAAGGCACACAGGTCCTTTTCCCCATGCTTTCATTCTATCATGATGCATCTCTGTGGAGAGGTGATGCAAATGAATTTAATCCCAGGAGGTTCAGTGATGGAATAAGTAAGGCTGCTAAAGACAATCTACTGCACTAATCTCATTTTTATATGGATTGAGGTCCTGTGTGGGCCAACATTTTGCTATGCTCGAGACCAAATTTAGACATGTAGTTTCACTATTACATTTACACTAGTTCTTGTAAAAAGAATGTGCAATGGGTATGTCTACAGAAGTATGACATCAAATCACATTTTTTAATCTAAGATATATATCTCAATCATCTATAATAATTTTGATCAAAACTAACATCTTTAAAATTGCAAGTATTGAAATCAAGATCATAACTTTTTAAATGTCTGCAACTAATAAACATTCTTTCCCATTCTTAACTATGTACTCAAATACCCATACAAAATAATATTTTAGTTTTTTCTTCATTTAAAATTAAAAAGAAAAAAGAAAATTTCATTCTTATAGTCTCATCTATATTTTCCCCATAACTCTTGACAAGCTTGCCAATGTAGTGTTGAACCAATTTATGATTCTTGTGTCATATGGATAAATACTTATATATTGAGATTATTATAATATTATAAAAATTACATGTATTAACTTTACACATGTTTAGTATCTAGCAGCATTTGATACTACGGGGAAGACTACTAGCTAAGGGATGTAGACTCCAGGAAGTATGAGGAATGAAAGGTGATTGACCCTAGATTGTGAATAGAGTAAATTAATTATCACAAACAACTCTCCATATGTCAACATAGACCAAATACGTTCAAGCACTTTCCAACACAACACATATGCCTTCTATATCCATTTTAACTACTCATGATAAATATTATAGCCAACTCCAAGTATAGTGTAGTAAGCAGTTATTAATTATTTCCTTAAATAACTGAATGAATTAGGCTTGTGATCAGTAGAGCCCATATTTGGGTTTCTCAATTTGGTATCATAGCCAAAAGAAAGATTGGTTTTTGATGAATTTTGTACAATTTGATCTTGTGAAGTGTATGTTGTGTTTTGATCTATTGCAAAATTCAGTTTGAGAGAAAAGCATGCAGGTTGTCAAAGATATGTGTCTTGGTTTGAAAGTGTTTTAGTTTGTTGATGTTGATCAAAAAGAGTGCACTAGTGTTGAAATGGTAGAATGTATTTATGTCATTGAGTTACTTGAGAAGAGTGATTGGATTCATACTCCCCTCAAAAAAAGTGATGACACTGAATTAGTGAATGTTTGTTAATGCATTAAGTGAATGTATGGGGTCCATTATTGGTTGTGGCTGACACCCCAAAACTCTTTGATTTAATTTATTGATGAACCATGTATTTGGAAATGCTTCCTATACAATTGGCTACTACAATGGCTAGGTACCCATGTATCTCAGTAGATGAATTTCTAAAAGGCCAGAGTGATGGTAGTTTCCCCATATTGATGATTTGTGGTCATTAGAACCAGAGTGTATCTTGGTTTGTGGTAGTCCAAAACCATTCTAGTGTCAATTTTATGGTGATCTTGAAATCATTTATGTTTGAGAAGTTTGGGATGAAATTTAAACCACTTCAAAATTGCATTGGTTAGGGGTAAACTGTGAAAACCCAAAGTGTTTGTGATGTGGGGGAAATGATATGAATGATTATATCTAATAAATGTTTGTAAATGGGTACCTAACAAGGCTTTAGGCCAAGACCCATCCATTCTTTATAGGGGATATCCAAAAAACATTGATAGTCAATTTACTCTGTTGACACAACTTGGAGTAGATCAAGAGTGTTGTTAGTAGAATTAAAGAGCTAGTGTCAAGGTAGCCCTAGTCCTTTTGTCTTTTGTGGTTGTATTTTGGTGTTGCCTAGTTCATTATTGTGGTGTGGATGTTTGCTTCTATATCATTTATAAGAACTCAATGGAGTTTAAGGTCCCCTTAAAACTAGAAAGAGAGAGAATTTATAAGTTCTATTTTTTTATCTATTATGGATTCAATTTATATAAGATAAATATTTGAAACAATACATTAATTTCTAATATCATAGTAAAACAAAAGTTTTTTAAAGTATAAATTAAATATTTTTTAGCATTACAATTCATTTTTGGTTTCTAGTGTTAAATTTGGTTTACACACTAACATGTCAATTTAACTTTTTTTATATGGTTTTTATTGAACATTTTTAAAGAATAGTATAGGGATTAAATCTGTATCTTTCATGGAATGGGATTAATTCTCCATAAATGCATCCACCCCAAATTTATATGCCTACATAGATACTTAAGAGGCATCATATTTTTCATAAAATATGAGATCAAATAAATATGTAAGGAGAAGGAGCCATTGAAATTGTGTGATATGTCATACCATAAATTAGGTGTTCCTTTCAAGAACCATCGGATGACATAAATGTAAAGAATAAAATCTAAGAAAATAGTAGCAGTCATATGAAATACCTTTTTCTATCACAACTTGTTTGTTAATAATTCTATCTTGTGTGGCTAATTTATTAAGAAAATCTTTTATCCATACACAAAATCAATGATAGTCTAGTTTCTTGCATTTTCAAGTTTCCTTTTCAAGGCTTGTAGTTTGACAACCTTGGATGGATCATTATCATGGTAAGCATCCCTTAGAGTCTTCTAGACATCCCTAGTTGTCTTTGCACCTACAATTCTAAGAAACTAGCTCTTATTAAGAACTATCTAAATATAAAATAAAGCCTAAGCATTTTCCTTCTCACCTTCCTTTTTAGTTCTTTTATTGTTAGGTGCAAATGTATTCTAAACATTTGACTCAACCATACCCTCTTTGTATGATTTTTCAAAAGTTATTTACTATCATAGATATCTTCATTTTTATAGACCAATATTTATAATCACTTCCACTGATATTTGAAATTGAAAAATGATTAATCCTGATAAAATTATTAATATCCTCCAAATTTTGATACCAATTTAAAATTCTAAAATAATACCTGCACAACAGTAAAGTAAATTCTAGAGATAATTTAAATATCACATCAAATGATTTGAAGAGAAGCAAAAAGAAAACTAATTTAAATCCCCTGTTTTAGTGCAGAGTAGTCCGGCACTGCACACGAGCTGATTATTCGCAGCCTTTATCAAGGATAAAAAAAAACCACTACCAATAAAAGTTATATATAACTCAAAGCATTCATAAGCTATAAAAATCATTCAAAGCATGCATAAGCTGAACATTCATTATTTACACGAAATAACTATTATAAAAAGCATTTAAAACTTAAACATTGGCCTGATATCCGCCATGATCAATGTACAGAACTAACTCCAAGAGCAATCACTACATGTGTAGGATGATTTATTTACATAAATACTGAACGACTTAACTAAATTTTTAGAAAAGAGTTATAATTTTCAGACTGTTGTTTCAAATAGATGTGACCTCATTGCAATGCAAGTTATGAAGAATGATTTGAGCTCCATGCTGAGGAAATATGGTCACAAGTGATGCAGGAGCATGCACATATCCCGGAGAAAGAACGAACGAGAAGCGTTGCAAAATCATAACAAGGGCAATCTTGGTCTCAAGCATAGCATAACTTTTGCCAACACAGGATCTCAATCCATATCCAAATGGGCTAAATACAGTAGACTCATCCTTAGCGGCTTTACTTAATCCTTCACTAAACCTCTCAGGGTTAAATTCATTTGCATCTTCTCCCCACAGAGATGTATCGTGATTGAATGAAAGCGTAGGGATGATGACCTGTGTGTCTTTAGGGATTTCAATTCCTCCTAGTGTTGTATCCTTGTGGACTTCTCTCAGAAATGCAACAGCTGGTGTGTAGAGCCGGATCACCTCGTTTAGAATCATTCCTAACTGTGGTCCAAAACATACAAAAACCATCAATTACTAAAATGCAAAGAGCAAAGTATCGTTAATGTTTAAGTTATAAATAGCTTTTTCAGTTCTTACAGTTTTGAGTTTATTTACAGTCTCAAATTGTGGATATGAATTTCCACATATTTCTTGTATTTCCAAGCGTGCTTTCTCTTGCCATTCAGGATGCATGGCCAACAGAACAATGGCATATGTTAAATAATTACTAGTAGTCTCTTGCCCAGCAATGAAAAATGTTTTGCATTCTGCTATGATTTCCTCTATTGTGAGACCTTGATTGTTTCCAGAGCTTTTTAACTCTTGGATTGTGTTCATCATGGAACCAAGCAGATCATTACCATAGCCTTGGGTGGCGTCTGTACTAGCTTTTTCTCGATTTATAATAAGATGCTTCAGAGCACTCTTAATATGTTTGTTGAGTCTCCAACGTTCTCTGTTTCGTTTGAAAGGCAAAAATCTGAAAAAAAGAAGGAAAAGCATGCAATATTGTTCATTACTTATTCAAGTATAATTCTATCTTAATGAATAATAAATTCACTTGCAAATCATGTGGAATAGTTGTCATGTAAAATTAAATCTAACCTATAGCAAGGAACCATTAATTTTGCATAATCCTGGCAGGCCAAGGACATTTGCTGAGCCAACAAGTCAAAAATATGCTTTCCTTGGAGATAACTGCTGCCAAATGCTGTGCGAGCGATGATGTCTGAAGTTAGAGCCTTGAGTTCCTGAGCCACGTCAACTTCTTTATCACCATTTTCTACTAATTTCTCCCATTTCTGAAGCATATGGGCAGTGCTTTCTATCATGCAAGAAGTCATATCCTGATCCAATCTTTCTTCGATAAGTTATTGAGCTTTTTCTTTTAATAAGTCAATGTGAATGTAAGATTTCCACTATATGTAGAGGTAACGTTGTACATAAATGGTACAAAATGAGCAACAACAAATGACCAATAATAACTAAGTATAGGATTACAATAAGTTTTTTCTAAGTGGAGTGAATATGGGAAATCCAAACCATATTTGGATAAATCATGGACTGATCACACAAGTAATAAGAAAGTTCTAAATAGTCCATATATGATTGATATCAAAATCAGGCTAGGATACCTAGTTAGGATACAAACAGATGTATGAAATAAGCAGTACTGTGTGGCAGTTGCAGTGTAGCCTTGTAAAGGGTGTTTGAATAAGTCACATGTAGATGTATAGATGATGGATTACTCATCCAGCTACCAATAATTCGGTTGATAGAGCTCTGTTATAGCAATTGAAAATCCTAAATTCATGTCCTAGTTGACCCAACGTTTGATCCATATGAACATTAGCTCGGGAACGAACAATGAAAGTATCAATATAATTAATACCCAATTTTCTGCTTTTCCAAGTTTTTTCAGTTTAACTATTTAGACAGAATCCAAATTTGAAAATAAATGACACCACCTGAAATGAGAAAACAAACACTCTTAACCAAGTTCATCTTTCAAACAAGAATATGAATACCAACTAACCTTGAGCTTATCAGTGTGGAAAGACGGATTTATGATCTGCCGGTGACGCGCCCATTTATCACCATTGAGCACCACTAGACCATCTCCAAATAGTTCTTGATTCACAGGATCCCATGTTGGTTTTCCATAATTCCCTTTCTTATCACCTAACACCTCCTTCGTCATCTCAGATCTGCTAATTATTAGTGTTGGTTTTGGTCCCAGCCAAATTAAGAAGGTTGAACCTGGTAGTCAGATGGGCAAATAATATGTTAATATGCATTAACGTCATTAGCTTACAGAACAAATTTACATTAATGAATAAAAATTACCATATATTTTGGACCAAAAAGGGTACCAAGGCTGCACTCTTGCTACAATGTCATGGGAGAGTTTCATAGGCCTGGTTGTGGCCTCATACATTAACTTGGCGAATTCAAAAGAATTTCCACGTAAAAACTTGTAAGGAGGGCCTGTAATGCCTTGAGACTGAAAATGCTTGGCTATTTGTAGAGGCTTCCACCATACTGAAATTGTAACCTTGGCAACTACAAATACCACTATACAACCAACTGAAAACCATGTAATTCTAGCAATACTGAACATGAAATCTTCCATATCTTTCAATGTTTCAATAATGTCATAGACGCTCCTTACCATATTGTTCTAACAATTATGTGAGAGTTTTTTTGACCTGTTATCCATCGATCATTTCAAAGGCGTTTTAGCTTTTTCATTCTTCCAGCCATGAGACGTCTGGTTAGTCCCTTGCATTGGATTCATTCATTTATAAAATTAATTAACTTTGTTTGTTTCCCCTGGTTTGTATGCAGCTGGAACAATTTTGATGTCGACCCACTTTAGTGCCTTGTTAAATGTTTCGTGGAACACACGTAAGTGCGTAACTGCAACGAAGCTTCTCTAATCAGAAATTAACGTTCGCCTTGGACGTTCTTTTTAATGTTTTGTATTTTCTGAATTGGAATCTAGCCGTTCTCGATATTCTTTTAATTACATTGTGGCTTGCGTGATTCAAATTATTGAAACATAATTTTTTTTTTTTAAAAGTTCAGTATATTGTTGTTTCAGTTCTGTAAACTGGCTTCCCTTAAACTTAAGGGATGAATTAAGCTCCGGAAAAAAATGTCAACTTTGACTTTGTAACACTTTTGATTTAGAAATTAAGCTTAGTGTGTGATGGCTGTTAATTGTACTATTCATATCCTTATGAGAGACGGGTTCTAGTGAACTATTGTTCATGAAACGAGTAAGATCAACAAATTTGACTTTAAAAATGCACAATTAAATTCTTATAGCAATATCACATATAAAAAGATATTTGGATGACATTTTAATTGATTCATTTACTTTTTCTACGTTTGAGTGTGCTTGTGTAATAGAAATGTTACACTCAAATAGGCTAGGGATTTGAGAGTAGCCCTCATTGCCATTTCAAAATTTTAAGACACTTTCACCAAGAGCATTAGTAGGAAAGAGTTGGGTACAAAAACTATCTGTTTAGCCCCTTAATAATAAATAAATGTGTATGATTACTATATCTGATTGACTTCCCATTTTACATATCCACTTAGTAGAATTGGCTGATTGTTGGAAGAATCTATTCAATGAGATCTTCAAGAAAACTTGATTTGTCAGTTCTATACTTGTACATATAATAACATCTAATAAAACCTCAACACCATATTAACATCTGAAATAATCATGCCTTTTTGTTATATGGAAACTTAAACATCACAAATGATGAAAATTACTTATGTAAATAGATAGTCTCATATAACAAGTTGAGCTACTTAGAATACAAAGTAACTCATCAGTTCATCCTATGACTGTAATCAAGAATAGGTTGGTTGTTGAACAATAAACAAGCAACCAACCTTTTCCAAAACATGAAAACTAACTAAATGATTATATGTCATAATTTGACTTTGACCTATAATAGTATCGCTCTACTTACCTACATCCAATGCTAAGAACTAGAAGAATAGTGTTGTTTCTACAACCGTCTAATAGATCTACCCCTACATTTTTCATGCACTAGTACAACCAAACTACCCCTATATTTCTTCTTCTTGATACAACATCAAATTTTTTAGACTCTTCTCAACAAAGTTAGTACAAGATGACTACATTCTAGTTAATCTACAAGTAACAAAATAGAAAAAAAATATTGAACATTATTTACAATAAGATCTACATATATGATTTATCTTATTTTCATTGAGTAGAGTAAATGAAAATAGAATGGAGATAATATACTATCACATATTAAAAGGATTGACTAACATGTTTACAATTGGATAAATTAGGTAAATTGAGGCTAACTAATATGGTAATTTGAGATTATTTTTCACAATGAGCACAATGTATGAAGAGTGTTCAAAAATAACATTCTAATAAAAAATTATGAAAATGTGTAATTGACAAACCATGTTAATGAGATTTTTCATTTTATCTGTTTATAATATTCTTTTGAGCACTAGAGAAGCAATGCTTTGTGCAAAATAACATAATTTTAAAAATTAATAATTAAATAATGTTATCTTTTCTTTTTAACTATACATATGAGACATTTTTAGGTCTCTTGAAACATCATTGTTATTACTCAAGCCAGAGTGTAGAAAATAGGATCTCTCTCTCTCTCTCTCTCTCTCTCTCTCTCTCTCTCTCTCTCTCTCTCTCTCACACACACACACACACACACACACACACACACCTTCATCCAATTTAGTTTTAATAGATCGCCAATAGATCACTAACATGACATTACAATAGATTTTATGGCTATTTGTAAATTATCCATGTTTCAAATTGAAAGTTTGTGTTTGTTTTCCTTTTATTTTTTAGGGACTATTTATGTGTACTCCTTTTTACTCCCTTGTCTTAAAACCTTTTTTCTCTGTAAATTTGTTATAGAACATTGTGGATTTTGTGTTTTTGAATTGGAGGCCTTATTCCCTTTGTTCCTCTTAAATTCTCTCTCTCTCTCTCTCTCTCTCTCTCTCTCTCTCTCTCTCTCTCTCTCTCTCTCTCTCAGATAGTAGATTGGGAGTATTTTTGCTTCACATTCATTTCTCTACCTGTATTGTACATTTGGGTTCTCAAATTATACAGAGATACTTTATTTTTAAAATGGAGTTATTTGTGAAGCTATGTTGAAATTTGTGGACTTGATTGAGGATGATACACTATAGCATTTGAACAATAGAGAGGTTCAAATCTTCTAGTTCTTGTAGGTAGCCAAAGTTTCCCTTCTCACCATCTCTTCAAAAATGGAGGAGTTGGATCTCATAGGTACACAAAAAGCTTAGATTTTTTACGAGAGATCTTGTTTGAGGAATGATATATGTTAGATTATTGGTATCATTTTCTTCTCCCTACTCTCCATTTTCTGGATTGAGTCTTGGTGCCTATTGCTATGATGAATGAGGTCGATCTACTAGGTGCTTAGGGAGGTGAAAATTTCTTCCAATATCTTTTGAGATAGTTGGAGACAAATTTGTGGTTTCATGTGGTGCTACTCTTCATTTTCTTCTCTTGTGGGGAGTGGTCTCCTTTGGAGGTGGAGCTCTATAATGAGGAGGTGGTTATAAATTTATTCACACTCTAACTTTTGCCTCATACCTTCCCTTTTTTTGGTGTTGTTGTCACCTATTGAAATGATAGGAGGCTAGGTGATATGTGGTTATAAAGGTGACTGCTCTGGTATTGTTTTCACCTATTCAAATGATAGGAGGCTAGGTGATATGTGGTTATAAAGGTGATTTTGGTTATTGAGTTTGGGAATGAAGTGCATGGGGTTCTCTTTAGTGGCTCGAGAGACTGTTTGATGTAGTTTTTTTGTGGTCGGGATTGGGCTTCCCTTTTCCATCCTCCCTTTCTATGAGAATAATTATTCATAGTAACTTTGTGTGAAAAAGGTTGGGGTATGCCTTAACAACCTCTTACTCTTCCCTAGTACTTTTAAGTTTTTCATATAGGACCTAATGAGGTGGACCTTTATGCTTTGATTATAGGATTTTTCATAGATAAAAAGTATTTAGTCATGCTATATTTGCAATGGTTAAATTTTAAAAGGTGCGAGGGAAGCCTTTAAAAGCCTATTTATCTTCTTTGGTTTATTCCATGCTATGACTACTTGACATTCAATTCAAAAGTGCTACTTTTGTTAAAGGTTGAAAAGGTCTTTTCAAACCTCTACTTCCTTGTCAGAGTTTTACTCTAGTGCAAGGAGTTTTTCTAAGAAATTTTTTTGAGATACAATCCTAGATCCCTTTGTTTTTTTAACCGATCTTTCTTTGGATTGAAATACTTGTTCTTTCTAATTTTGGGCTCTAGTCAAAAGCCTCCCCATCAAAAAAATGATATTATCTTTGAGTCTAGGTGGTTTCCTTCATGTAAGTTCATCCCTATTATTAGTTTATTTAATTTTTATTAAAAAAATTATACCTATTGTAAATACAAAAATTGAATAAACTCTTAGAATCTTCCCTAAGAATTTAATGAAGAGAAAAAAGAGCATTCAAAAATATATATGAAAAGAATGATAGGGCCAATATTGTAACCTGCCGCTGGAAAAATAGTTAGCAATTCAAATTATAGGTGGGCTAATAGTTAGCATTACATTTTTATATTGACAATATATTTTAACTAAAAACTCTACTTTTAAACTATTTTGTCATCCCTGCATTAAAGTATGTAAAGAATAATTGGAGCTCCACATTGAGGAGAAATTGTGACAGGTGTTGTGAGTGCATGAGCATAACCTAGGGAAAGAACAAACAAGAATCGTTGCAAAATCATAAAAGGTACAACCTTGCTTTGAAGAATAGCAAAATTTTGATCCACACACGACCTCAACCTTTATCCAAAAGGGACAAATGTAGTAGAGCCATCCTTAGTAGCAAAGAGAAAAAACTACAAAGTTATGTCACCTTTCAGACTTACTTATCATAATGACTTAATTTGAGTATTTCTATATAAAAGTCATTTTTTTTCAAACATATGATCTAGATAAATTCATTCTAGCTAAGTTATGTATGTTCTCACACTTTTCCAATTGGAAATGTCTATTAAATTCATATTTTATTCTACTTTGTGTCTAATTACTAAAGAAATAAAATTATTTCAAAAAACTGACGTTAACTCTTACTCTTTTCAATTATATATATTTTTAATTGCATACAAAAACCATTTTATAGAGCTCAAAGTTAATTATATTCTCATATAGAGTTTGATTGGGACACAACCCACGCACAGAATGGACACAACAAGAAAGGGAAATTTAATTAGCTTTATAAATAAGCTAATACATCCAGTACAGAGAAAATAGACTGCATAACATGCCCTATGGGCTTACAATAACATAAATCTGGATATAATTTCTCCTTTCAGTACCTCCTCTCAAACTCCACTCCGAACTGCCTTTTACAATGCCAGAAATGTCCTTAAATAGACCCTAGAGGGTTAAGGACTAGGAATACATTCTAGAAAGTGCTAGTAGGCATCCACCGACCAAGTAGAAGGCTCCAGAAGCTGCGTTAGAAGTTGGTGCAAATCTAGAAGAATCCAAAAATGGTAACCGAACTTTCGGGAGGCATAACTTTTGAACCGTAGCTCCGATTGACGAACCGTTTACATTTCTGAAAAGCTCTCGAAGCGCTCTATAGCCCTATGGACCAGCTTCACTCATCCCCCATTTTTTGGCCCTTTTTGAGGTCATTTAATGCCCCTAACCTGACTTTGAAGCATTCTTAGGAGGTCTCCAAAACTCGAAAAACTACGATAATTTTCAAACCGTGGGGCCTTTTGACCTGATTCTTTTTCTGGAATGCTCTAAATTAAAATTACATTCATCTGGCTAATTTACACCTCCTAGTTCATCAAAATGATGGCTCAATTACATACTCTTATTTTTTTGGCATTTACACGTATCCCAAGGTGTTCAAATACTCTATCCTAGAACACTGATAGTGGAACTGTGAGAGTGGGTATCCAGAAATGAAAACACATGAAACAGAAACTAAGTCTAAGTACTTTTTTTTTTTGGGTGACACAGGATTTTGCCCTTATACCTCTAGATGCTCCTGCATCAGACACCCAGGGTAGATTGAAAAGTGACCCTGTCACTTTCTCAATGGTAGAGGAAATCCCAAATGGGAAACCTCAGCTGCTAAAATCCAGGTTGAGTCCTCTATCGGCCGTCCTTTCCACTTGACCAAATACTCTTCATACTGCCTATTTCTGGTACTTCTACCCACACGATGATCTAGAATGTCTTCTATCTCCTCCTTCTCAGAAGCAGGAATTGGACATTGCTCTAACACCAGCTCCTCATCTGCACCATCATCATGATACTCTGTTAAGTTTGCAATATTGAAAATAGGAGAAATGTGAACACCATCTGGCAGCTCCACCTCATATGCATTTCCAGAGTCATGTTTCTTCAGAATTTTGTAGGGGCCAAATTTCTTCATTTTCAGCTTGTTGTAAGTACCGGCTAGAAATCTTTCTTTACGTAGGTGCACCATGACTAGATCCCCTACTTGAAATTCCTTATGTCTTCTCCTTTGATCAGCCCTAGCTTTATACTCTTGATTCATCTTGGTAATGTGTGCTTGAACCTCCTCATGTAAACGCTTGATATGTTCAGCAAATTCTTTAGCTTCAGCACTTGTCCTTTCCCCTTGCTCTACCTTCCTCAATTCTAGCGCAGTCCTTGGGCTACTTCTATATACAATGTGGAATGGTGATCTACCAGTACTCCTATTATAGAGTTATTGTAAGCAAACTCGGCTTGCGGTAGAATCAAATCCCACCCCTTCGGCTTATCCCCAACTAAACATCTCAGCAAATTGCCTAGACTTCTGTTTAGTACTTCTGTTTGGCCATCAATCTATGGGTGATGTGTGGAACTAAATTTCAAGTCTGTTCTCAACTTTCCCACAATGTTCTCTAGAAATACCCCACAAATTTAGTGTCTGTGTCAGAAACTATACTCCTTGGAAGACCATGTAGTCTTACCACCTCTCTGAAAAACAAGTTGCGTTGTGTCCTTGGCAATCCAAGAACAAAATCCATACTTATGTCCTCCCATGGCCTTGATGGAACAGGCAATGGCTAATATAGTCCAGTATTGTAACTAAATCCCTTGGCAACTTGACAAACCTGGAAACTCTGTACAAACTTCTTCACATCCTGTGAAATTCGAGGCCAAAAATAATGTTCTCTAAGAATGGCGATGGTCTTATCTCAACCAAAATGTCCTGCCAGCCCTCCACTGTGTTTCTCCTTAATCAGATTTTCCCTCATGGAACTCCTTGGAATGCACAATTGACTACCCTTGAACAACATGCCATCCTGAATCAAATAGTCTAACCACTTGGTTCTATCTATAGCAACAGGCTCTTTACAAGCTTTTCATGCTTCAGCAAAATCAAGATCCTCAGGGTACAAATTCTTGAGTTTATCAAACCCAACTACTTCAACCTGCATTATTGTAAGAAACAATTGTCTCCTACTTAGTGCATCTGCAACCCTGTTAGATTTTTCACTTCTATGCTTCAACACAAATGTATAACTCTGTAAGAACTCTACCCACTTCATATGCCTCTGATTCAAATTACCTTGGCTATTTAGGTACTATAATGCCTGATGATCAGTATACAAGAAAAATTCCTTTGGCAATAAATAATGCCTCCATTTCTTTAAAGCCTGAACTATTGCATAGAACTCTTGATCATAAACAGAATACTTCTTCTTTGCATCATTCAATTTTTCACTAAAATATGCAATAGGCTTACCTTCTTGGCTCAATATAGCCCCAATAGCACTTCCACTAGCATCACAATCCACCTAGAACACCTTTCTAAAATCTAGAAGTGCCAACACAGGTTGTTTTGTCACCTTCTTTTTCAGCAATTCAAAACTTCTCACAGCTGTTGCAGTCCATTTGAACTCTTTTCTATCCCCTCTTATTGTGTCAGTTAGTGGTGCACATATGCCACTAAAATTCTTAATAAACTTCCTGTAAAAACTAACCAGACCATGAAATGATCTTACCTCAGTAGTAGACCTTGGAGTAGGCCATTCCAAGATGGCTTTTACCTTCTCTGGATCCATTTTGAGACCTTCAGGTGATATAACAAACCCCAAATAGACTAACTCCCTTTTTGCAAAGATACACTTCTTCAAATTAATTAATAGTTTCTCTTCCCTTAACCTTTCAAGGACACTACGAATATGAAATAAATTTTCTTCCAAAGTCTTGCTGAAAATTAAAATATCATCCAAATAAACAATAACAAATTTTCCCAAGAACTTCTTAAGTACCTCATTCATAAGCCACATGAAGGTGCTTGGGGCGTTTGTCAATCCAAAGGGCATGACTAACCACTCATAAAGACCCTCTTTGGTCTTGAAGGCCATTTTCCACTCATCTCCTTCTCGAATCTGTATCTAGTGATAACCACTCTTGAGATCTATCTTTGTGAAGTACTGAGCTCCACTCAAGCAGTCTATAAGATCATCCATTCTTGGCAAAGGAAACCAATATTTGATGGTTATCCTATTTATAGCTCAAGAGTTTGTACACATCCTCCACTCTCCATCCTTCTTTGGTGTGAGTACTAAAAGTACTACACATGGACTTAGGCTCTCCCAAATCAAGCCCTTCCTCAACAGCTCCTGAACCTGTCTGTTTAGCTCCTCTATTTCAATAGGATTCATCTTGTGAGCAGCCTTGTTAGGAAAACTTGCTCCTGAAATCAGATCTATTTGATGACTGATTTGCCTTACTGGTGGCAATCCTTTTGGAACATTATCAGAGATAATATCTCCAAATTCACCTAGTAAATATGAAACTTCAAGTGGTATTTCACTACTACATTCTTTATCTTTCCTAGGAATCAAAGCATAGCACATACGCTGATGTTTCATTCCATCTAAAAACTTCCTTCCATCAACAAGACAAATCCTAGCACTGCTACATACCTTTACACCTTCCCTTTTCATGGGCTTCAATTTGTGGCGAACTCCATCCTTTGTTAGAGAGTATGTGTTTGCATGACCATCATGTACTGCATGTCTATCAAACTGCCATGGTCTACCCAACAATAGATGGCAAACATCCATTAGAATAACATCACAGAGAACTTCATCATGGTAACTCCCAATTTTGAATTTCACTATGATCATCTTTCACCCAAGCAATCTGATAGGGCTGGGGATGTTTCTCCCTCTTGAGCTTTAGCTTAGAGACCATCTCTTCTGATACCAAGTTATTAGTGCTACCACCATCAATGATCACATCACAACATTTATCCTCACACTTGCATCTAGTACGGAACAAACTCCTCCTTTGTCCTGGTTCAATCTCACCACTTAGTAGGACCCTTTCATTTACCAAGGTCTCTCCTCTTTCTACATCCTCTGAATGTGATGATTTTGCATCCTCATCCACATGAGCAACCCTAGCTTGACCCTCAGCTCTCCTATCTATCCTTCCTTGTCGTTGAGGGCATTCAAAGGCACAATGACCTTCTTCATTGCAATAGAAATAGGTACCATGGAAGCCTCCTCTTCCTTGTCCATGTCCTCTACCTCTTCCTCTCTGATTTCCAAAGTCTTGATCACGGGAGCGGTTGAAACCCTCATTCCTCTGGTTCCTGCTAGTACCCACATCTTCATTTTTCTTTTGGATTTCATTTCGACCTCCAGATGACCTACCGCTTCCCCTTCCTCCTTGAGCATGCCCTCTTTGTCTCCCTTCAAACCTCTTATTCAGCTTCTCTTCAACTCGTAGGGCAAACTAGTATGCCTCTTCAACGCTGGTGATTCTTACCAGACTTAATTCCTCCTGGATGCTAGGTCGCAACCCACTGATATAACGAGCAAACTTCTCCTTATTTGCTTCTACATGCCCTACTCTAATCAAAAGTCTATAAAACTCCTCTATATATATTCTTGGACTGATCTTCCTGCTTGCTTTAGCCCATGCATCTTCTTAAACAAATCAAGCTCGTGGTTCACAGGAATGAACTGCTTCTTCAATTTGTCCACCATGCGATCCCACCTTGTGATCTTCTCCTTTCCTCTTGTTTCTTTCCAATTGAACCTCTTGCCACCAGATTTGGCATGGCCTTTCAGTTTGACCTTTGCAAACTTAACCCTATTTGGGTCCCTGATATCCTCATACTCAAAGTATTCTTCCAGTTCATTGATCCAGTCAATCAACTCATCTGGTTTCAGATTTCCTGAAAATACACCCACATCAATTGTAGGTCTTTTCCCAAATTTAGTAATGGCCCTAAAAAGCCTTTCCTCTACCTGATTTAGAACTTCCCCATCAAATTCCCCTTTTGGTCCAATTTATTCTTCTTCATTATCATCCTTACTGTCATCACCTATGGCAACATTTGTTCCTCTACGGAGCTCCTCCTACAATGCTTGTACCTGCCTTTAGAGGGCTCTAACCTCCTTAGGATTAATAGCTCTAGTCCTTCCACCATGCTCTCTTCGTGGAGGCATCTTCTTAACTCAAACCCACAACCACATAGTCCTGGTGTAAACTGCCTCACAGTCGACGCTCTGTCTACACACTTAGGAAAACCAGCTCTGATACCACTTGATGGGGACACAACCCACGCACAGAATGGACACAACAAGAAAGAGAAATTTAATTAACTTTGTAAATAAGCTAATACATCCAGTACAGAGAAAATAGACTGCATAACATGCCCTATGGGCTTACAATAACATAAATCTGGAGATAATTTCTCCTTTCAGTACCTCCTCTCAAACTCCACTCCAAACTGCCTTTTACAATGCCAGAAATGTCCTTAAATAGACCCCAGAGGGTTAAGGACTAGGAATACATTCTAGAAAGTGCTAGTAGGTATCCACCGACCAAGTAGAAGGCTCCAAAAGTTGCATTAGAAGTTGGTGCAAATCTAGAAGAATCCAAAAATGGTAACCGAACTTTCGGGAGGCATAACTTTTGAACCATAGCTCCGATTGACGAACCGTTTACATTTCTGAAAAGCTCTCGAAGCGCTCTATAGCCCTATGGACCAGCTTCACTCATCCCCCATTTTTTGGCCCTTTTTGAGGTCATTTAATGCCCCTAACCTGACTTTGAAGCATTCTTAGGAGGTCTCCAAAACTCAAAAAACTGCGATAACTTTCAAACCGTGGGGCCTTTTGACCTAATTCTTTTTCTGAAATGCTCTAAATTACAACTACATTCATCTGGCCAATTTACACCTCCTAGTTCACCAAAATGATGGCTCAATTACATACTCCTATTTTTTTTGGCATTTACACATATCCCAAGGTGTTCAAATACTCTATCCTAGAACACTGATAGTGGAACTGTGAGAGTTGGAACCTTTATTTGACCCAAATGGGTATCCAAAAATGAAAACACATGAAACAGAAACTATGTCTAAGTACATTTTTTTTTTGGGTGACACAGGATTGCCCTTATACCTCTGGATGCTCCTGCATCAGAGTTTATAGTGCTTTACTTAGATATTGTCTATATTGTATTTTAAAAATACTACAATTACGTATTTTAACACTTGAGAAGATGTTGATTTTGAGAAAGAGAAAAATAGTAAACCTCATAAAAAATAAATTAAAAACATATGCCATTATAGAGGAGAGAGTCCTCTTCCAAAATGTATAATGTTTATTTTGATTAGAATAGATTTGTTTTGAAAAATTTAGTGGGAGATGAAAACTATCAATTTCAGGCGAGTGAAAATTTGAATTCTTACAAAAGAGAAAATATAGGTCAAAAGCCAATTTTTATGTTTGATTGATCTAGCTATAAATGTCATCTATAACATAATCTAAGATCAAAGGGAAAATAGTCCATTTCTATATAGTTTTGTGGTGGGAACTAGACCAATCATTTTCAACGTTTTCCAAAAACTAAAAAACATCCTTAGAAATTAGGAGAATATATAAATTCTTATTCCAAATAATCTTTAAAAATAATAATCCTAAACTTCATCTATTTCTACACATTTCATTAGTTTACTTCATTTTCAAAGTCTAAATAATAATACCAATTTTCTGTGATTGAAAATGAATAGTTATACTTTTCTTGGCCTTTTCCTTTATAAAAGAGTGATATAGGTTTGTGCTTTTACCTACTTATTTATTCCCTCACTAGACCTCTCCAAATTAAATTCATTTACGAGTGTATGCACCGAGTTGTGGTGCCAAAAAGATGAGAAGTTTTTTTTTTCTTCTAATTTTTAATAGCGCGTAGGCGCTATAGCGCATATGCACTATAGCGCGCACGTGCTATGGCTTGGGTCACCCAAGCCATAGTGCGTACGTGCTATTCTGATATGAAAAAAGTTATATGATAGGCCATAGACCCGCGGCCCATCATTTTCATTTTGCTTTTTGGCTCTCCAACAGCGCGTACACGGGTTTGATAGAAAAACTTCACCACCATTTGCCAAAATGCCTCCTCACCGACGAAATCCAAGACAACGAGCACACCGAAGACGACGAGGTAAGTGATATAAACTTAACTTTGCATTGTTTAATATGTTTTCCATATTGTTTTATTGGTTTTTGATATTCTTTTGTAGGGTTTTTACAAATTTCATTTAGATTTTTTTATTTAGTTGGATTTCAATTGATTTTTTATCAGGAAATGTCCATAATCAACCGAAAAATCCACAAAACCTTCAAGAACCTTAAAATCAAAACCCTCCTCAAGAAGAACAAAAAATTCCACAACCTGAACCAATTGCAAGACCTCCGCCAGGCACACAAGAAAATATAAGAAATGAAATACAAAGAGGCAAAACTGAATTAGAAAGACTCATTGCTCGGTTGAAAGAATCCAGACAAACCAATCCAATGAGAGCTCAATTGGCATCATCCCTCAAATCCATTAACACTCAGATAGCCTCAGTTAGTGGTCAGTTAGATATTTGGTGGGCTAAGAGGGATGAACAAAAAAGATTTTATGCAAATAAATTGTCATATAAAGATGTTAATAAAAAAGAAATATCAAAAGGTAGTATATGTGCATTATTTAGAAAATCCGGTGAGCCAAATACTGTTAGAGAGGGTACTAAATGGTTTCCCATCCATTGGTGTATACACGATGCTATTAGAAATAATTTTTGAGATAGATGGTGGATGGTTTTTGATGCCCCTCCTTGCAACAATCACGAGGTCCCCATGTATTTTTTGACGAAATTATATTGTGAGTTTGTCCTTGGGGAGATTCCTAATTATTTTGATATGTTAGACTCCTAGGGTAGAGGTGGGGGGTCATCATTTGAGAGGCCAAGAGCACGTCGTGACCCTAATGTAGTTAGGGCACCTGTGGTCCATCCATAGCATGAGCATGTGATTATTCCTTCAATTGTGAAGGAACATGTAGAGGCCAGCACTCTAGGGACCATTAATTCTTTGACGTAGACCCTCATCAATTCCATGAGCCCATTAGTTGAGGGGGAGCCTTCTATGCATCGTGGTCACATGTGCACTTCATGCAGATCCCTATGCACATTTGGCACTCATGTCGGAGATGCTGCGGATGATGGGCTTGTCACCAATGAGTTCCTGAACGAGACATTTGGCATTGACACATAGGTAAATTACTAATTTGATCACATTTCATATGTATAGTGAATAATTAATTAATTAGCATTTATTGACATTGTTCAAAATTTAGGGTCAAAGTGTTGCTGGGCCTAGTAGCAATCCTCCAGGCCCATTTTTTATCCCTTCGACAAGTCCTGAGGTATGTATCAATTTAATCATTTTAATTAATAAATATATTTATTATGTAATCATATTAAGGATTGACAAAAAAAATTATGCATGTGCATCAGTTCTCCACAGGACCCTCAACCTTTACCACAGACACAGAGCAGAGACATCATACAAGCTTCACATAGGTACAGTTGTTTCATGTTAATTTAATTCATTTGATTATATTTATTCCATGTTTCATGTTAGATATAACGTGTATTGTATGACATGAAGCTCATGATGTCGGACACACCTCCTCATCTGCGACAGTCTGTTGATGGTGGAGTGGCCGTAGCTGTGGCTAGCTCACAACCACTAACAGAGGTATGAAAGATTTTTCTTCATTTTAGTTGTTGTTTATAATAGTTAATCTCAAAATTTCTAATTTTATTTATAAGTGATTATATTTATTAAATTGTTGTAGGGTCTTGTCACGCCTGATCGTCCACGAGCATTTGAGGTGGACTTACAGAGTGACTATTTGTTGGCGATAAGAAAATAATTGATTTTGTGTATACATATATTTGATTTCAACGTATAATAAATATTGATTCATATCTACTTTCTTTGTATCAGTTGGACCTGGAGAAGAGCCTCAACAAGAGGTCAAGTGAGCGTGTCAGGAGGGCCCCGTCATCTCCACTGTCTCCCTCCACACAATGGCAGAGGATGTCGAGAGACTTGTTTCCTTCCCCTCGTGGGAAGGAAAAGATGTAGTTGAGGTATTCGATACATATATATATATATATATATAGACTTGTTTCCTTCCCCATGTATATATATAGGCATCAGAGAGACATATTTGACATACATTTGATGTACATATGACATTCTATATTTGATGTATGACATTATTGGTTAATATATGATATGTTTGTTCATATACGACATTATTGGTTATCATAATATATTATGTATTTGTTAATGTATATTACATTATTGGTTATCATTTTATATTATATGTTTGTTCATGTATGATGTTAAATTAGATATGTTCGTGTATGACATTAAATTAGATATGTGCATGTATGAAATTAAATTCAATTGCTAGAGAGTTGTCATTATGTCTACAAACTAGTAGATGTTATTTTTTGCTTTATTAGTATTTCTCAAAAACTGCAAAGAATTTATTTCTGGTGAATAGTTGTAAACAATTGTGACCATCGACTTCATGTACTCATGGCTTTGGTTGTGAACACTTGTAACTTTGGCTATAAGCATCCATGGCTTTGGCTATGTGCACTAGTGGCTTTGGCTGTGAGCATTTATGGCTTTGGTTGTAGGCACAATATAGCCTTGGTTGTAGGTTGTCTTTCTTGCTGCATGTCAAAGTTACCTTCAAGAATATCATTAGTCTAAGATCATTACAATTAAAATAATATGACATAATACCTTGGAAATAATAGTCTTTAACCCATTACTTTATTCATTAAAATATCATGTAGTATCTACTATAGTGCTTCTACTCAAATATGTTTTCAAAAATACTTAGTATGGCAAAGAAATGTCTATGGAAAGCATGTCAAATAGGATATTGAAGAACTAAATGTGGACAGTCATTAGTACCCATCAATAAGAACACGGACATCTTTCTCAAGCAAGCCATATGACATTAGCTTAATTTATAAATTTCCTTTGCAAATAACTAGAAGATGCTATGAATCTTAATACAGAGTTAATCACGAACTCATTATTCCATCCAAGAAGCATATATCACCCTAAGCCAATTAACTGACAGGATAAAAATTAATTCAATTTCAACAAAATTTTGAGTATAACAAGCATCTTAGGGATTCTTACAAGAATTAACACGATATTCACAAAAGCATTACAAGTTCTTGTAATGCTATTTCACATATTGTAATCATATTCAATTTTGAATGGCCATTTTTGTTACAAGCATAAAATTTCTTTAAGATCTTTTAATTCTGGACATGAATTTTATTTTGAAGCTTTTCTATGACAACCCATTCAATGCATATATTTTTTTTCCACATTATGTTGATTTGACTTTCATTGGTTGATTTGGGTGTAGACATGACGTTATTCACTACCTTTTTTATATATTATTTTTTTGTAGTGAGGTTCTAGCCTGAATTAATGTATTAATCATCGAAGTTGTGAACCTTGGTCGAGATCCTTACAAATATATTTTCAAATTGGACCTCAAATAGTTTTCTTAGTCACCCCCTATACACAGATACTGAAATTGTAGTTAATTACAAAATTAATACTGAATTAACACAAGTTTAATTGAGAAGTATTATGTACCTCAATAGGCTAGATTATTATTGACTGGGAAGCTTTATCTTAGAGCAGTTGGTTTCCTAAATCTTTAGCACAATGACACTCTTATGGAATGTGGAATTAGGTATGCTAGCTAAGGAACGTTCTTTAAAAGGCAGAGGAAACTCAAGACTCACATGTTTCCAATCAATATAAATGTTTAAATCGCTTCTCTAATTTTTTCTATTTATGATCTTCTTAAAACTTAACTTTCTAAATGCATTGATGGGGAAATAAAGATCTTCTAGGAACTACAGGCTAATCATGTTTAATACTTACAATCCTTTGTTTTTATTTAATAATTTAAAAAAGATTGTACAAGTGTTTTCAAAGAGCAACACTTGTCACTAACATCATAAGAAGGAATATCCTAGGAGAATTACCATTGATCCCCCACCACCAAATTCAAGAGAAAACAAAAATCCACTACTAAAGAGATAGTAACAATGATCATCCCTAGTCTCTCCCTTATCACAAAATGATTACCATCAAAATTTGCATTTCCAATTGTGTCATGTGCGTTGAAGCGATAGTAACATTTTCAATCTCTTACCTAATGTCTCCCATTTCTGAAACTCCTGGGGAAGGGCAAGGCCATCTTCTCAGTACTTCAAAATACAACGAGTTCCATTTTTTCCCATATTGATAATCATTGACTTAAAGTATAGTTAAAGTATTGACGGCCCATAGGAACTCAACCTTTGAACATCCCATCTGTAAATGACCTCATAAAGAAATTTCAATAAACCCACATGAAATAGTGAAACAAAAGTTGCATACTTGTGAAGATGATAAGACTGCAGGTGATCAATATGTCTCAAATCTATATTCAGTTCTTTTACTATGCATATAAATGGTTTGTTATATAAAAGACTTATATCCACCAGATAAATAATCATTTTCTTACTATGCTATCCTTATCCTTGGCTGATCTCTAGTCTCTACAACGCAGTCCTATAGGAACTGGAATCTCATCCATATCTCGCACGAGCTCTAAGATATGCCCCGTCAAAGATTGCAGCCCTGTGGGATTTAGTGACCCTTAGGGACATTCCGGTTCAGCGTGCCTAAGAATGTTCGAGCACTAAAGGGGACAATACAAGGTTGGGGATAGGGTCTGCCCAGCCACCTGGAGCTAATGGAGTAGACAGTTTGATCCCACGACGAAAGATGAGAGAGATTTGGCAATTGGCAACTTTGTACTAGCCAACACTACAAGTTTCAACATCACCCGAGATGGCATTGTAGAATGAAAATGGAATGCGATCTTCAAAAAGTGAGAGAGGTTATTGTAGGTATTTGCAACACGGTCCTATAGGAATTGGAATCTCATCCATATCTCGCACGAGCTCCGAGATATGCCCCGTCAAAGATTGCAGCCCTGTGGCATTTAGTGACCCTTAGGGACATTCTGGTTCAGTGTGCCTGAGAACGTTCGAACACTGAAGGGGACAAGGTGAGGTTGGGGATAGGTTTTACCTGGCCACCCAGAGCTAATGGAGCAAAAAATTTGGTCCCACAACGAAAGATGAGAGAGATTTGGCAGTTGGCAACTTTGTACTGGCCAACACTGCAAGTTTCAACATCACCCGAGATGGCATTGTAGAATGAAAATGGAATGCGATCTCCAAAAAGTGAGAGAGGTTATTGTAGGTCTCTACAACACAGTCCTATAAGAATTGGAATCTCATCCATATCTCGCACGAGCTCTGAGATATGCCCCGTCAAAGATTGCAACCCTGTGGGATTTAGTGACCCTTAGGGACATTCTGATTCAGCGTGCTTGAGAATGTTCGAGCACTAAAGGGGACAAGATGAGGTTGGGGATAGGGTTTAACTGACCACTCGGAGCTAATGGAGCAGATAGTTTGATCCCACGATGAAAGATGAGAGAGATTTGGCAGTTGGCAACTTTGTACTAGCCAACACTGCAAGTTTCAACATCACCCGAGATGGCATTGTAGAATGAAAATGGAATGCGATCTCCAAAAAGTGAGAGAGGTTATTGTAGGTCTCCACAACACGGTCTTGTAGGAACTAGAATCTCATCCATATCTCGCACGAGCTCCGAGATATGCCCCTTCAAAGATTGCAGCCCCATGGGATTTAGTGACCCTTAGGGACATTCTGGTTTAGCGTTCTTGAGAACATTTGAGCACTGAAGGGGACAAGACGAGGTTGGGGATAGGGTTTACCCAGCCACTCGAAGCTAATGGAGCAGATAGTTTGATCCCACAATGAAAGATGAGAGAGAGTTGGCAGTTGGCAACTTTGTACTGGCCAACACTCCAAGTTTCAACATCTCTCGAGATGGCATTGTAGAATGAAAACAGAATGCGATCTCCAAAAAGTGAGAGAGGTTATTGTAGGCCTCTACAACATGGTCTTGTAGGAACTAGAATCTCATCCATATCTCACACGAGCTCCGAGATATGCCCCGTCAAAGATTGCAGCCCTGTGGGATTTAGTGACCCTTAGGGACATTCCGGTTCAGCGTGCCTGAGAATGTTTGAGCACTGAAGGGGACAAGAAAAGGTTGGGGATAGGGTTTACCCGACCACCTGGAGCTAATGGAGTAGATAGTTTGATCCCATGACGAAAGATGGGAGGGATTTGGCAGTTGGCAACTTTGTACTGGCCAACACTGCAAGTTTCAACATCACCCGAGATGGCGTTGTAGAATGAAAACGAGATGCGATCTCCAAAAAGTGAGAGAGATTATTGTAGGTCTCTATAAGACGGTCCTGTAGGAACTGGAATCTCATCCATACATATCTCACACAAGTTTTGAGATATGCCCCGTCAAGGATTGCAGCCCTATGGGATTTAGTGACCCTTAGGGACATTCCAGTTCAGCATGCCTAAGAACGTTCAAGAACTGAAGGGAACAAGACAAGGTTGGGGATAGGGTTTACCTGACCAGCCAAACATAATGGAGCAGACAGTTTGATCCCATGACGAAAGATGAGAGAGATTTGGTAGTTGGCAACTTTGTACTGGCCAACACTGCAAGTTTCAACATCACCCGAGATGGCATTGTAGAATGAAAATGGAATGCAATCTCCAAAAAGAGAGAGAGGTTATTGTAGGTCTCTGCAACACAGTCCTGTAGGAACTGGAATCTCATACATATCTTGCACAAGCTCTGAGATATGCCCCGCCAAAGATTGCAGCCCTATGGCATTTAGTGACCCTTAGGGACATTCCGGTTCAGTGTGCCTGAGAACGTTCGAGCACTGAAGGGGACAAGATGAGGTTGGGGATAAGGTTTACCCGGCCACCCAGAGCTAATGGAGCAAACAATTTGATCCCACGACGAAAGATGAGAGAGATTTGGCAGTTGGCAACTTTGTACTGGCCAACACTACAAGTTTCAACATCACCCGAGATGGCATTGTAGAATGAAAATGGAATGTGATCTCCAAAAAGTGAGAGAGGTTATTGTAGGTCTTTGCAACATGGTCTTGTAGGAACTAGAATCTCATCCATATCTTGCACGAGCTCCGAAATATGCCCTGTCAAAGATTACAGCCCTATGGGATTTAGTGACCCTTAGGGACATTCCGGTTTAGCATGCCTGAGAACGTTCGAGCACTGAAGGGGACAAGATGAGGTTGGGGATAGGGTTTACCTAGCCACCCAGACCTAATGGAGTAGACAGTTTGATCCCATGACGAAAGATGAGAGAGATTTGGCAATTGGCAACTTTGTACTGGGCAACACTGCAAGTTTCAACATCACCCGAGATGGCATTGTAGAATGAAAATGGAATGTGATCTCCAAAAAGTGAGAGAGGTTATTGTAGGTCTCTGCAACATGGTCTTGTAGGAATTGGAATCTCATCCATATATTGTACGAGCTCTGAGATATGCCCCGCCAAAGATTGCAGCTCTATGGCATTTAGTGACCCTTAGGGACATTCTGGTTCAGCGTACCTGAGAACGTTCGAGCACTAAAGGGGACAAGACAAGGTTGGGGATAGGGTTTACCCGGCCACTCAGAGCTAATGGAGTAGACAGTTTGATCCCATGACGAAAGATGAGAGAGATTTGGCAGTTGGCAACTTTGTACTGGCTAACACTGCAAGTTTCAACATCACCTGAGATGGCGTTGTAGAATGAAAATGGAATGCGATCTCCAAAAATTGAGAGAGGTTATTGTAGGTCTCTATAACATGGTCCTGTAGGAACTAGAATCTCATCCATATCTTGCACGAGCTTTGAGATATGCCCTGTCAAAGATTGCAGCCCTATGGGATTTAGTGACCCTTAGGGACATTCTGATTCAGCATGCCTGAGAATGTTTGAGCACTGAAGGGGATAAGATGAGGTTGGGGATAGGGTTTACCCGACCACTCAGAGCTAACAGAGTAGACAGTTTGATCCCATGACAAAAGATGAGAGAGATTTGGAAGTTGGCAACTTTGTACTAGCCAACACTGCAAGTTTCAACATCACCCGAGATGGCGTTGTAGAATGAAAAAAGAATGTGATATCCAAAAAGTGAGAGAGGTTATTGTAGGTCTCTACAACACGATCCTGTAGGAACTAGAACCTCATCCATATCTTGCACGAGCTCTGAGATATGCTTCACCAAAGATATTTGAATTCACAGTATTTAATGAGAATATAGTTGAGGCTTGCTTTACTTTTCTATGTTAAGTTTGGCTTTCAATTTTGGTTTCCCTACTTATCTGTGTGAAAGTTCCACTTTCATAAATAACATGGATGCAATAATACTAAATTAAGTATAGGTCCATGGTTCTAGAAGCTTCACATAGCTTCTCTTCAACTATGGATCTTGTAAGAATTGTACCATGACTATTGGTGTTGTGAGAATATACAAAGTATATATATTGTTTGACCATATGTCTTCAATGAACATGAACTATATGGAAGAAGAGAAGACATGTCGCAAAGTCTTTGAAAATTTTCTTCAAGAAATGTAAGAAGCCATGGGTGATTCATCCAAATTATTTGGTAAAATAAGAGGAGGAATGAATCAACCTTGATGATAGAGGTAAATGCTTAATAATATTTATTTAATCACATTGTTTGAAAAAACTTTAATGACGTTTAAATACAATTGAAAGAAATGGAATTGATCTCCCTTACTCACATAGATGAATAAAATTGGAATTTAAAAAAGAGAGGGACATCCACCATAAAACAATGCAATCATGCACTTCTTGATGGGAGTATCATAAGTTCATTGTTAGATGGATATGCCAAATGTGGAAGAATTAAAAGGAAAATATGTTGATTGATTGAATACAAGCATCAAACCAATGTGATAAAAAAAAATCAAAGTTGATTCCATAAGGTCTAACAATATCATATAATTCATTTATCAATAATTTGAAACATCATAAGCATATGTCTAATAATGTCATACATGAAATATATGTAAAAAATGACATACATAGAAAAAATTATACAAAACATATGCCCAATAATGCCATATAGGTGTAAAATGTACATCATTAGATATATACTCTTTCCAACTAGGGGAACAAAATAAATTCCTAATTGTCTTTAATTGCCAACAAGTGGGAGATGACTAGTGTATATAACGAGGTCTTCCTAACATGCTCACTAGTCCATTAGTCTAGAATCTTCTGTAACTCGACATGTTACAATCAAAATTATGTATGAATAAATAACTATTTTATATATAAAAAAAAGTATATTTACACATAAAACTTAATGTTTTCTTACAGCTAGCTGATAATTCCTTTGTATATACACCTCAGGGATACACTGATGGTCAAGAATAATAAGACCCTACATAAACTATCAAAGTTACCGCTCGATTGTGCCTATGAATTTTATATTGAATTTTAGTACTAATGAAATTTTAATGTAAACTCTTTCATACCTTAGTCATTGGCTTAGAACTAGTGAGTGCAATAAGGACTCGTTGATCAATACAATGATGAAGATGTAAAGGTATCTCTGATGTCAATAGCTGAAAATGATAATACATGAGACTCAAATGCAGTTATGAAGAATACACATTTTCTTTTGTCTCCATATCAAATAAAATATTTTGGTACCTCTATGAATGTAGTATGACATCCTTCATTTTATAGTTTTGATCCCAAAGCTACAACACTTATTATTTATTACACATGTATGTAAATCTGTTAAGCATCAAATTCAACACCTTTGTCTACAAAATAATGTACTATATGATAGAGTAATAAATTCATTTCCTTAGTAATTAAATTATATTGATATAATTACTAAGTTACTTATTATATTGATATAGTTTACTTATAATTCCTTTCGATTTACAACTAATTGAAATGATTTCCCCAATTTTCCATCTAGTCACTAGAAAATTGGATTTGTTGTCTCTTTCTCTTAAAGAACCGGATCTACTAGTTCCTTTTGTCTAGAAGCCTTCCATTGAGATTGGGGTTTTGAAAGGTTCAAGGGTTGAAGAAATTTTTATAGAATATCTTGAAGAATGAGAGGTCATGTATAATGGTTTTGAGGAAGGCTAGAGTTCCATCCAGATGGTGTTGCAAAATGGCCAAGGGGAGGAGGAGGTATAAGAATAAATAGAATAAATGCATGAGAAGGAGGGTCATGGGGGCAATGGATTCAAACCCACAACCAAGCTTTTATACCATTATACAAATTACAAATTATAAGACTATGTCTTTCATGATAGTCGCATTTTCATATTGGAAAATGAAGAATGACTTCTGGAACAAACATAATAAATACTTCCAAATAAAAATGAAGCCAATGTATTGTATTATAAGCTCGAATGGTAAAGACGAAGCCCAAACATTTATTAAGGTGTAGTATTTATAATTGTCAAGTTCATGTGAAGAAGTCATCGTTCATATTCTCATTGTTGTGTAATTTGATGATAAGAAGAATACAATGATATAGAGGTTGATAGTGACTTAAAACTTTACAAAATGCAATCAATGAGAATTTTACATTGAGGGGGGAGTAATAATCAATGTTTCATTCTCATTGTTTGACAAACTCTTATATAAAGAGGGAGTAGACAGATGATATGGTTTAGTCTTCTTCTGAGAATCTTAGTCATATTGGTTTAGAAGGATTCATGATACAACTACTATACTTAGCATGACCAATTGATGCTAAAAACCTTAGAATTGATACTACAAACCTTAGTATTGACATAATTTAACCTCTAAAATTCCAGGCATAAGATGATTATCATACAATGGTACTTGAACAAAGAACACTAATAAATATTGAGGATTTCAATTGATAATATGATTTCCCAGATGATTTTGGCATCTCACCCTTTATCACTTGTGCGTCAACTTTATTAGCCCTCTTCTTTGGTGACCTACAAATGAAGAATTAGCACAATAACAAATCTAAGATAAAATTTAAAAAATGGGTCCTATTAAAGAATCTAATATAAATTCAAATAATGTATCTATATTCTAAACAAATCAAAACTAAATCTCATCACTTACACAACATAACAATACAGTCCACCTTAGTCATGTGATAGTCTTGGGGAAGAGGTTGTAACATTGTATTTGGATCCAATTGATCACTTTTTCTCTCTCTCCCAATTCAATCTAATGATCCAACTAGATCTGCTCGACATTTTAATGTCTCAAGTATTGCCTCATGGTCTGACTCGCGAACTTTCCAAAGAATCTTATTATGTGGTTTTCCACCATATTTTATCAAGTGGACATTTGATGTGACAACAAGGTTTGAATAATGAAGAATCTTCCTCTCTGTTTGCCAATCCTCAAATAACCACAAGTTAGGATTCTTCATAGGATATTGTCTAAGCCATGTGCCTGTTACAACCACCGCACCGACATGGTACTCTAAACCTTCACCATCTATAACCAAGACATCTAATTTTTGTTTGGCTTCAACACAATGACACAAATAATAATGTGTCCCTTCTTCATTGTCTTTAGGTGCAATAACAACAAAAACATGGCCTGCAGTGACAAATGTACAAAATGCGGTCATTAATTCAGAAAATACTTGGGTAAAAGTTATAAAGTTACGTATTGAAATTACAAAGATATATATATATATATTACCAGGTTACACTAAATCTGACAAGCAATAAAAGTCAATAGATGAATCCATCTCTACCATTTCTAGTGCTTGTGGGGGACGATAGGTGTCAATTGGGTCCAAAACCCATATATCCCACTTGTCCACCCATTCAGTTGACTCACAGTCATCCCAATTTTCCTCTACACATGATGGACAATAGCATGCCATTTTTCATGTGTGGATACTCCATGAACCTACATCTGAGCTTCTAAAAGAGTGTAACTCACTAGATCCTGTTAGTGTGCAACAATCTTGATATGGTGCAATGTTAGTATTATCTATCAACCAAAAAAATCTATGAACTGTAGACTCACCTTCCTTACCTGGACCCATTGTAGCATTCCACCATTGGACGATGGATTTTGCATCTATCAATATTGCTCCATCTTTGTACTTTAGTTCTTCACGAGCCAAGGCTCTTTTAATGCATGCGCCTGCACCATCGTGCTCTGCCTTACCATGACCAGCCTTTGTGAAATTCCACATATATTGAATTCTACACAACCTGTGCATCCTGCTCAACTAATAGAACATCCGTGCATTCTTGAATTGAGATGCACAATTATCTGACCAAATAATGTGTTGACAATATGATATGCCCCTGTTAGCCAAATCTCCATAAAATAGTTGAAAACAACCATGTACAAACTCTGTAGAATGTGATCGATCATCGCTGATGTAAAAATGGTACTCCCTCAAAATCTTCCTGTCATCCTCTGTACTTGTAGGTGAATGCATGAATGTTATGTGAACAAATATAGAAACCTATTGAGATGTATAATACTTTGCTTGCACCTCATTTTGTGGTTGTAGTGTGTAGTTCTCTGCAAAATCTACAACCGAAACAATGATATCCAATGGAAACATATCTTTGCACAACTTGAATTGCAAATCCAACCATCGAGCTCTATGGGTATGCCTTGCATACTCGTACATAATATTTTCAAGAAAAATCTTCATGAACTCATACACTGGAATCTTTTCAATAACTAGATCACATCTTTTACCATGTTTCCCATCTTTTAGAGCATATGTCACTGTCTTGAATTTTTTGTAATCTACTATTTCATTTCCAATTGCATGTGCAGTATCCATATGTTGACAAGTTGATAAAAGTTGCAAAGAACCACAAAATAAGCACGTACCATCCAAGCATGATGTCTTGTAAAATTGTTGGTCGTCCCCTATTTCACATAAAATGTTCGATATGAATTCCCTTGAAGATCTTGGTGGCTCTTTTATATCACAATCCTGCAAAACAAACTGAGAATGCAAAACTACGCATATGTGCCTAAAAATATCAAAATGGTTAGAAAATTCAATATGTATCCTACAACAACAAGTTGTGCGTGTGTGATTTATTTTCACATAAAAAGGTTTACCCATCTCAAAAAATCTTTGACTTGTTTGAATTTGAGGATACATACCAATAAATTTTTCAAAAAATTGTGTCTGAGTTGAGTCCAAAAAATGTTTAGCATGTGGCTCTCTATTTCGGCTACCAATCCTCCTTCTTACAACATCTCTTTGATTAGGAGAAACACGTGTGTTATTTTTTCAAAAATCTTCGATCAATGATTTCAAGGCTTCACTAATTTCTTTATCCTTTCACGGTAGTCTACCGCTAAATGTCCATAACTCATTTTTTGTTGGATCTTCTAATCTCTCACACCTTAGCATGGCTCTCCTTAAGGTACCTCTACCAATTTTTAATGTTTTGCTTGTCTTTCTCATGAGTTGAGCTTTCTTCATTTGGCTACTTACTATTGTCGATGTGAGTACTTGTCTTGTGATATTACTATCTTTGGTGCGTGATTTAGAACCCACTTTGTCATAAGCACTCATTAGATTCTTTACAATATTTCTTTCATTTGAATCATCTATCGTTCTTAGCGCAAGAATCTTCATGATAGGCCTAAATTTCAAATTCCTCATCATTTCAACAAATAATTGGCATTGACCTTTAATATTTAATTCTTTAAAAAATAATCTTCACATATGATTAACTTTTCTTTGACAAGTACGCTTGTTAATCTTGTTAGGCATTGATTTCAAAATGTTAGTATCAATATCAATCAAATATTTTGGTTTTCTAAAATGAATTCTAGAAGATGTTCTAATCTCTTCAATTCTCTCAACATTTTGAACATCAATATAAGGTTGAGTGTATTGTGTACCTTGAACTGAAGATGATGTGCCTTGGAAATAAGATGTAAAAGATGGAATATCACCTACTTGATGTGTTGATGTTGTGCTTTCACCATGACATGATGGAGTGTGTATATCGCCAGATCTATAAATCAGTGTCTCTTCAACATGAGAGGATGATATGACTTCAACATTGGAAGATGATGTAGTGGATGATATGACTCCAAAATTTGAAGATGGTGTAGCGAACGATATGACTCCAACATTGGAAGATGGTGTAGCTTCACAATTCAATTGTCTTCTTGAGCATAACAATCTCATTCGTTCTCTTTGTCTTTGTAATTCTTCCTCCTTGTTTCTTTGTACTGGTGGTTCTTGATCCTCTTTGAAAGTTAATTCTTCATCATTGCTTTGCAATTTTCTTTGTTCACGTAGTAATTTCATTTTATCTCTTTTAATTGTCAAATCTCTCTCCCTATCTGCATTTGTTTGAATCTTTGGTTTCTTCCTTGGCATGATGATGATTTCTACATGTCAAATTATTCAAACATCCGAATTACTTAAAATGTCTAAATTACAAATTATTCAATTACATATAAAAATTATAATTATTTGAATGAATACACAATATATATCAAACAACTTGTCAAATTTTTAACCATTTCGAAATAACATTTCATTCAAATATACAATTTTTAATGAATTCACTATATATTACATAACATATCAAATTATAATCAAATTTGTATCTATATATCGAAAAAAAATATTTAAAATGGATTGCACTAACCTTTTCTATTGAAAGAATATTCAAAAATTCTTCAAATCACGTATCCAATGATTGAATTTGGTGTTTGCTAGCTTCCAAAAGTGTTGAAATAGTGTTTGCTAGATGTTGAAACCCGTGTTTTCTGTCGGAATAACAGAGAGCATAACAGACCAAAAGTTAAAAATGGATGAAATGGGCCCCAAGGTGGGTTTTTGACCATTTTTTGGTGATTTGAGATAGTGCGTATGCACTATAGCGCGCACGCACTACAAAGCACATACGCACTATAAAGCGCATATGCACTATCTCAAAACACATCACTCCCCATCCTCCCTACTCTCTCTCCCATCCCCTCCCTCTCTCTCTTCCTACTCTCTCCCATCCTTTACTCTCTCTCACCCTCCCTCTCCCACCACCTACTCTCTCTACCTCTCTCACCCCCTCTCCTCTCCTATCCCCGACTCTTTAGATCTCTCACACACACTCTTATCCCCCCCTATCTCTCTCCCTCTCCCTCTCCTACCACCTAATTGCTCTCCCCCATCCCCTACTCTCTCTCTTCTCTCCTGTCCCCTACTTTGTCTCTCTTACACATGTTCCCATTCCCCCTCTCTCCTTCTCTTGCCACCTACTTTCTCTCCCCCATCGTCATACTTTCTCTACCACCCCCTACTCTCTCACCCTCACACTACTACTACCTACTATCTCTCTCTTTCAAGTTCTCTCTCTCCCCCATATTGTACAAGCTCTCTCTGCCTCTCCCATCGCCTACTTTCTCTCCCCCATCCCCTGCTCTCTCTCTCTCTCTTGTCTCCCATCCCCTACTCTCTCACACTCTCACACTCTCCCCCATCCCCTACTCTCTCTCTTCTCTCCCATCCCCTACTCTCTCACACTCTCACACTCTCCCCCATCCCCTACTCTCTCTCTTCTCTCCCATCCCCTACTCTCTCACACTCTCACTCTCTCCCATCCCCTACTCTATCTCTCTTACACATACACCCCCATCCCCCCCTCTCTCTTTCCCTCTCCCATCGCCTACTTTCTCTCCCCCATCGTCGTACTCTCTCTCTCTGCCACCCCCTACTCTCACACTCTCACACTCTGTCCCATCCCCTGCTCTGTCTCTCTTACACACACACTCCCATCCCCCCTCTCTCTTTTCCTCTTCCACCACCCACTTTCTCTCCCCTATCGTCGTACTCTCTCTTTGCCACCCCCTACTTTCTCAAAACACATCACTCCCCATCCTCCCTACTCTCTCTCCCATCCCCTCCCTCTCTCTTCCTACTCTCTCCCATCCTTTACTCTCTCTCACTCTCCCTCTCCCACCACCGACTCTCTCTACCTCTCTCACCCCCTCTCCTCTCCCATCCCCAGCACTTTAGATCTCTCACACACACTCTTATCCCCCTATCTCTCTCCCTCTCCTACCACCTAATTTCTCTCCCCCATCCCCTACTCTCTCTCTTCTCTTCCATCCCCTAATCTGTCACTCTTACACACATTCCCATTCCCCCTCTCTCTCCCTCTCCCACTACCTACTTTCTCTCCCCCATCGTTGTACTCTCTCTTCCACCCCCTACTCTCTCTCACACTCACACTACTACTACCTACTATCTCTCTCTCAAGTTCTCTCTCTCCCTCTCTACTCTCTCTCTCTCTCTCTCACATCTTGTACAAGCTCTCTCTGCCTCTCCCACTCTCTCTCCCACCGCCTACTTTCTCTCCCCCATCCCTTGCTATCTCTCTCGTCTCCCATCCCCTACTCTCTCACACTCTCACACTCTCCCCCATCCTCTACTCTCTCTCTTCTCTCCCATCCCCTACTCTCTCTCACTCTCACTCTCTCCCATCCCCTACTCTATCTCTCTTACACATACACCCCCATCCCCCCTCTCTCTTTCCCTCTCCCACGGCCTACTTTCTCTCCCTCATTGTTGTACTCTCTCTCTCATCCACCCCCTACTCTCACACTCTCTCCCATCCCCTGCTCTATCTCTCTTACACACACACACTCCCATCCCCCCTCTATCTTTTCCTCTCCCATCCCCTACTCTCTCACTTTCATAGATATACACACTCTTATCCCCCCACTCTTCTTCTTCTCTCCCATCCCCTACTCTCTACATCTTTCACACACACTCCCATCCCCCCTATTTCTCTCCCTCTCCCTCTCCCTCTCCCACTCCCTCTCCCACTGCCTACTGCCTATCTCTCTCAAGTTCTCTTTCTTCCTCTCTACTCTCTCTCTCTCTCTCTCTCTCTCTCTCTCTCTCTCTCTCACTCTCCCTCTCTCTCCCATCCCTCTACCATTGCCTACTCTCTTTATCTCTCTCTCCCCTCTCTGATTCTTGACTCTCTCTCTTTGACACACACACACCCATCCCCCCTCTCTCCTCTTCCATCCCCTACTTTTTCTCTCACTTGCTCTCCCTCTCCCACTGCCTACTCTCTCTCTCACTCTCACTCTTACTCTCTCCCTCTCCACTCTCTCTCTCTCTCTGCTACCCTCTAGTCTCTCTTAAATTTTCACACTCTCTCCTATCCCCTCCTCTCTCTCTCTCTCTCTCTCTCTCTCTCTCTCACACACACACACACACACACACACATTTCTATTCCCCCCTGTCTCCCCCTCTCCCACTCCCTCTCCCATCGCCTACTCTCTCTTCCATCCCCTAATCTCTCTTGAGCTACTTTGTCTTCCCCCTCTCCCATTCCATACTCTCTCTCTTTCACACACATGCACTCCCATCCTCCTCTCTCTCAAGTTCTTCCTCTCCCACTCTGTCTCCCATCACCTACTCTCTCTCTTCTCCATCCCCTACTCTTAATCTCTCTCTCTCCCAACCTATACTCTCTCTCACACTTCCTCTCTCTCCCATCCCCTACTTTAAATCTTTTTCCCCCATCTTGCACTCTCTTTTCCACCCGTACTCTCTCTCACACTTCCTCTCTTTGCCACCCCTACTCTCTCTCTCTCTCTCATCCTATACTCTCTTTGCCACCCATACTCTTTCTCACTTTCTCTCTTCCATCCTATACTCTCTCCCCTCTCCTATCCCCTACTTTCTCTCTATCTCTTTCATGCACACACATAGCCACTCCCCTATCCCCCCCCCCCCCCCCACCTAGTTCTCTTTTGTAACTTACATCTTAATAGTGCGTGCACACTATAGTGCTTGCGCCCTATAGCGCGCACGCGCTATTTAGAGCTGAGGTTTAAATAGCACGTGCACGCTATAGCGCATGTGCTATTTAAACCTTAATCAAACCTAAGCCTAAGGCTTTGTTTTGCCTTGGAGATCCAACCCAAAGGTTTGGATTTGATGAAAAAGCCTGAGACGTGCTTTCCAGCAAACATACAAAAAATGATTTTTTTTCTTTTGTGCTCCCCTTCAAGATTTCTCGTGGTTAGGTATCGATAAGATCAGGTTACATAGCATTATAGGTCTCTGTGTTAGCTATCTAACCATATAATTTATTTTTAATTTGAACTATTTCAAGCCTTTCATCTATAATTTCTTTTGAATGTATGTTCATTTTTTTTCAAAAACCACCACGTACTAATTGGGCTATATATTTTAGCTCGTTCATCAAATTTTGTAACAACTTAGTTTTTTAGAAACTAGACTCCATTCTACACACTTTGAAAAAAAAAAGTTTTGATTTTAGATTAGTTTTCAATTATTTCTAGGGGGAGCACACAGATATTTCATGTTTTTGGGATGTGTCTAGTTAAAAAATTCATTAAAAAAAAAAATAGACATTATAAAATTACTCAAAATATCTGGGATAAACTAAATAGTGTTAAGTAACTTTTGACTAGAGCGATTAAAAAATTTCAAAAAAAAAGTTAAAATTTTAGGGGGGCCACACTTTGTGCTATGTTTTTTTGGAATAAATAGTACCACTTTTTGTGGCCCCCTTTTTTGACGACCTAAAACTAAACCATTTTGAAAAAAAATTAGTAGTTTAGAAACTAGATTCAAAGGACTACGACTTTTTTTTTGTCATATTTGAAAATTTTGAGCGTAACTATCTTCAAATTCTTGTTGAAGTTCAAAATTTGCAGATTTCAAGAAAAAGGTGTCCACTTATACCCCCCTTTTGGCACCACAACTTTGTGCACTTACCCTTACATCCTCTCTCCATGAGACGTATCGTGATTGAGTGAAAGTATGGGAATAGGATCTGCGTACCTTCAGGAATTGAAATTCCTCCTAACATTTTATCCTTATGAACTTCTCTAATAAGCCCAATAGCTGGTAGGTAGAGCCTGATCACTTCATTCAACATCATTCCTAGCTATACTCCAAAACACACTACTCAATTAGCAAAAATAGTAAGAGAAAAGTAAAGAAGTTTAAGTTATAAGATAATGTCTTCCATTCTTATAGTTTTTAGTTTGTTTATTATGTCAAATTTTGGATGGGAGTTTCCATAGACTTGTTGTACTTTTGAGTGTGCTTTCTCTTGCCAGTTTGGATGCATGGCCAAGAAAACAATGGAAAATGTTAAGTGATTACTTGTTGTATCTTGTTCGGCTATGAAAAATGTTTTTTCATTTAGATATGTGTTCATCTATTATGAAGCCTTGATTACCTTTGGAGTCTCTCATCTCTTTAATTGTGTTCATCATGGTGTCACAACCCATTCTTTTCCTCAACCCAAATAAAGTGGAAAATTCAGTGACATGTAGATTAACTAATCAAAATGATATCCTTATTCTTTTCTTAATGAAATAATTAGTTAAGATATGAATTTGATCATATAAAAATGGTGAAATATAAAATTAGGTCAGTTACATTTGTGGTGTTTTTTTAAAAAGAAACACAATACTGTTAGGAACAGGTAGTTTGAACTAGAATGGGAGAAAGGGTTATGAAGGGAGGAATGGAGAAGAAGGTAGCGCTTGTCACATCCTTGGAAGGAAATGATAGTGAGCTACCAAACCAGGTTCCCCCTTCTTAATACTTGCTTCTTGAATACTATGGAAATATTAATCAGTTAAGTTTGAAATTGGTCATATTGTGTTATTTTATTTTCTAAACTAAATGTCTTCCTTCTTAGTGTTATAATAGCTATAGCTTGTACATCTGAAGGTGCATTTGATAGCAGTTTCTAAGGCATTATCATCAGAAGTAGATCATCCAAAAAAGATTCAAATATATAAAAGAAAACTATATGGCAGTCACCTAGTGTGTCATCGCAAGCTTGAGTAATGTGGGAATCAAACTTTCGATCACTATGTTGGTATTGTCATGACTTGTCATACAACTACTTTGTTTGTGCCTATATGGCAATTAGGTGACAACCTTGTTATCTTGAGTAGGTCCACTATTTTAAACTTGCTAGAATAATTCTTGGATTAGATTAATCTTGTCATTTTATATGTTAACTAATCGAGAATTAATGCTATTAAATGTTTATTTTAAAATTATGTTAAACGAATGGTTAAGTTGTTTTACGATCATGCTTATGATATTATGTAGACATGATTTAAATTTCATACTTTGATGTATGTGTATGCATTATAGTTATGATGTTCTTATATGATGTTTTATTATCGACTGACAGATACTGACTCCTTATATTTTGCGAGTGTTTGAGTGTCCACAGGTGTCGAAGGGGAGGGTGTAGTTGAGGTAGAGAGAGTTAGCCTCTCGGAAGGGGATAGATGGATAATCCCTGCAGCATATCACACAACACTTACTCTAGCATGAATAAATGTTGATGCATTTGATTTTATTTAAATTCCTAATATTTAAATGGTAATAAGGTAATGAAATGAAGTTTTATGACAAGATTTAGGGGTCCATTTTTTTTATGAAAAGAAAACAATTGTGCCAATTGTTTCTTGTTTTAGAAGATTAATAATTATTAAAAAAAGAAAGGATATTTTATTTATATTTGTGAAAAACTTATCTACATTCCTCAAAAAGTTGAGTTTTTAAAAATGAATTGGTTTTATTATGTTACGGGGGACAAAATGATCTTGATGACAGCTATATTCGAGAGCAGTGGGAAAGTGTGTTTCCAGCAAAATCATCGGTCGTTTCTCCTCCATGTCTGAGAACTAAGCGAGGGATGATGATAAAGGAAGAGGGGAAATTGATTTAGAGGTAGAGGGAGAGAAGTGGACAGAGTGCTGGAAAGGGGGAAACACTTGAAATTTGGGAAGTTGAAGGAAACAAAATGTTTTTAGGTTCCTCTGTTGTTGCATTCTATTCAAATTAGTATTCTTCTGCTTTCTCAGTCTAAATTGGAAAATTGATGGTTATAAATACTATATCTATGTTTTTTTGTGGATTAAATACTCATTGTTGGTTTAAAAAGGGCACAGAGATTTGTATTTATGTTTTGTTTTTTTTTTTTAAACCCTCTTTTCATTTTCTCTGCTCCAACCACCAATGTTTTCTAGTAGATTTTTCTTTGAGTATATGGCACTAATATCATTAGGGAGTTGAGCCTAAACATTTTTTTTTAAATTTCATGGGTAATGTCTGTCAAAAACTTGGAGCATTTCTTTTATTTGTGCTAGGTAAGGCCTTTTGTTTTTGTGTTGTCCGAGTCAGCCTGGAAAGAGCAGCAATTCAGCATTTGGAATGTTGGCAATAACCTCTCCTAACCACATTTGGAATAGTATTTCTTAGCATTGTTGCAGGTCTTTGGGTTGCCCTTTTGTTTTTTTTTGTAAATGATACTCATTTATTTATTCTTTTGCTGATTTGAAATAACTCCATATGTTAATTTGAATATATGATTTTTCTTGCAAATATTCTCTAAGTTTTATGTTATCCGCTAGCTGGAACAACTTATTTCACCCAATATCAATACAGTTTGTGTGCTCTTCTTGTTTAGATATGTTTTATTTTTATATATGTCCAAATTTTAGTCACACAAATTTGCTAAAATGTGATTTTGCTGATTTTCATTACTGTTCATTCTTATTGGAGTTGTTAAGTTAGGATTGACTCAATATTAGACTTATTGTAGCAAGGAAATAGTTCAGATTTAAACATGTGTTGTTATCCTTATCAATTATCCGGTAAAGCTATGAACTTATGTTGTGCTTCCATGGGATTGCCAAACCAAACTTGCTTCATAGCCTGATGTTCATTGTTATTTTAAAACGTCAATCATACTTCCACAATATCATTAGGAAAATATCTAAGTTAAAACTGTATCCTTCCTCCATTATGGTTTTAGAGGGAAGTAAAATATGTTTGAGCTGTTTGATATTTTGTTGCACCATTTTTTTTAACATTTCTGTATTAATATGCTAGTTGTAGACTCCCAATTTATGACTGTTGTATTTTCAGAATACCTTGGGTTAGTAAGTGTTATAAATTCCAAAACACTACAGTAGAAAAAAAACAAAACTTCATATACAGTGTTGTGACCGAATGGTCTTGGCCTATGTGTGTTTAATCTTCATACTCTGTTGGTTGTTACAATCAACTTATGAATGCTATCAATTTGTGCAAAGAAAACTAAACTGTTACAATAGGTGTTGTTAAACTTTTATTGCTGTTAATAGGATCCAGTGCTCTTTTATATGGTACTTCCTATGGTAGTTTATGAATATTGTTAACATGAATGGATGAATGAGATAATAATTACCCAAAAGTTGATTAATATTGGAAGAGATACAACAGATTTCATTAAATTTGAAGTGTAGATTTACAATTTTGTGAAATAATCTTGGGAGTAAATGGTGATAATACTTTTATATTTTTTCGAAGACTGAGTAGTGTTGAAACCAATATATAACTTAGAAACATTTTGTGAATTTTTAAGTCTTAAGTTTGAATGTTCTTATTTCCTTATGGATGGGTGTATATGGCATTGTGAGGGTGGAGATGGATGCTTATTGTTTTGCTTCTCTCAACTTGTCGAGTGTTGCATGGTAGGATTCATTATGGTTTGACTCTCCATGCATCATGTTGGCAAATTTAGTGCTTGGCCAAACCTTTTTTTTTTTTAAATTTCAGTTGAAATACTGTTATTTCCTACATTTAGTATGGATAAATATGCACCTTTTACGTTGAAGCATAGATCATATATGTTGATTTGTACATATGGAGGTTAATATGTTCTCTTTACTTTCTGCATATGTGTTGATGCGTAGAATGTTATTTTATTTCCCTACCATATATCTATGATTAGGCTACTTAGCACATGGATGTTTGTAGTAATTTTCACAGCTGCACTAGATCCATCTGATTCGTCTTGTTTCGAGAAGCTAATTTTCTCGTGCTAGGGTCAAGGAATTCTTCATTGTCAAGAAGAACCCCAGGGGAGTAACTACGCTGTGGTTGGTGAGGTAAAAGAGCCTGGGCCACACCCCCATGTCAGATAGCAGATAGAAGTTGATCATCGGCTAAGGATCAGAAAACTTAGAAGTGGGATGGTGAACACTTGGAAGTTTAAAGCGCCTATTGGTTGATCACTCATTCTTTCTTTATGATGTTTATGCATCTTTTGTAATGTACCTACGTACCATATTCAATTATGTCAAAATTTCATTGTATGGATGTAATGAAGACTTATCTTTTGTGCTTCCAATCATAATTGTAAAATGAGGTTATTTAATTATGTAATCCTTATTCAGTTGACTTAATGAAGTGTCTTGACTTTTCAATCTCCATTGCTGATGTGTTTTTCCTCTATTTCCATATTTCTCACTTTATGGATGAGTTGGCTTTGTAGAAGTTGTAAAAACCAACTTCATAGATTGCCAAGATCACCTGCATGCAAATAACCTGCTGAAGAGAAACCAAAAAAATAGAGGAAAAAGCGGAGCCTGGAAAAACTCAACAAGAAGAGAGAGAAAATGTATTCCAAGATTGATTGAATTGAATGCTTGCTTGCTTAGATGAAAAGTACAAAGAGATCAATCCTTATAAAAGGAGATCGAAACCCAAAAAAGGGTAACCTAATCCTAAAAAAGCTAGGTTGCACAATATAATTAATATAAAATATTAATTATATGTACCTAAGAGATAGCTTAAGAAAACTAGAGTAATAGGAAACTTATTTAATTAAATCAAAGTGATTTACTTAATAAGTGAAAACAACTAATTACTCTAACACCCCCCCTTAAGCGAAGCTCGGGAGGTAAGCTAACCTAGAAAAACTAAGAAAGCAGGAAAATGGGTCCCAGCAACAAGGCCTGATCAGGTACCCAATCACAACAAAATCTCTATGAAACAGAGAAATAGAGAAAACCACATGGGCAAAACCCTACTCCAAAAAGAGATAGCAAACAGTGTTTTAGAAGAAGGAACAAAGAGAGATCATGAAGAGAACCACTGAAGCATGAAGAACCGCAAACTCTGTCAGAAAGAAACTGCTGATCTGAAGATCCTCCATGGAAAATAGAAGGCACAAATTGAGAGTGTCTATATGGTAGGTGATCCATCTCACTGAAATGCATAGGTAGCCAACCACTGCAATTGCCTAGTATATAGGATCAAATACTGAATTCATAGCTCACTCCAATGAACCATCAAACCAAGGAAGCATTAGAAACAATAGAATAACCCCCCCTTAATGCAGACAAGGTGAGGTGACAAGCAAATGAGAAGATGGGCCAAATCCTCTGTAGAAAGAACCAAGAACAATGAGAGAGTGTAAGAGGTACAAACACCTATAAAGGCACATGTCACAAACACTACATGGGGCAAAAAAGGAAGAGGGCACAAAAATGGCAAACAACTATCCCCCCCATGGAACTTTATAAAATAGTGCAAGTACAACTGTCTCAAAACAATGTTCATGAACCCGAAATGCAAGTGGCACTTTATCTCAATGTGTTTGCATAAAGATGCGTACAAATGATATCAACAATTATCACAATAGGAAAAAAGCTGATACAAAAGATAGTACAGCCCAAAACAAAAGATCCCATGCCAAGAAAATGATCCTCGGACCTGAAACATCCAAGATATCGACCATAGAGAAAAAATGCCAAAAACATGATAGAAAGAGCATGGGGCAGAATCTGAAAGAAATTATAGTATTTCTAAAAAGATGACAGAATCATCTTTCCAAAAATATAACGTTTCCAAAAAATGGACATGGGATGCAAAAGAAACACTCGTCGGAGTCAAAAATAGAACTTTAGATTTCAACTTAAAAAATAGGCACTTAAATTGCATCAAAACCAAAAAACTCCTATACCAATGTCTTCCTCTTGGAACCAACTTTTTGACGATTCTTTCGAATTGGAAAAATACCTCCGTATGCTCAAGATATGGCCAAAAAATTGGGAGTAGGTCAAAAAAGGACCTGGAGTGTTGGCAGGAGTGCTGATGCAGTGCGATATCATGCCGATGTCAGCAAACCACTATGTTAAAATTGATGGCTAGATGATCATCGTGGCAAAAAAAGACTGCCATGTGGCATCCATGTGGCCGTACGGTAGCTAACGATTTAACGGGCCACGTGGCACCCACAGATTGGTGCCAACTGTGCACTGTTGGTGGGTTGTAGCAAAGGTGGCCCTGACTGTGTGTAGCACTGGCAGGGTGGCAGATAGGAGCGGAGGCAACCAGAACTGGAGGATCCTCCTGTGGCCAGTCGCAGGAGTTGGAGGTACTGTCAGGGAAGAGCAGAGGTCAAGCCGCAGTGCTATCGTGGTGGCTTGGCGGCCGCGCAACCGGCTATGGTGGCCCGTGGGCTGAGTGCCGATGGCACGGCAGTGGCCCTGCGGTGGTGTTATGGTGGTTGAACCTTTTTTTTAAATATATATATTTTTTGGTTGAAAATTGTCCGTACGTTCGTACAGAAGGCCCTGCAACTAAATTTTTTTTTCCTCCCGGACCCCTGTCTCCAAAATTGATAAGTTTTATATGAATCCTAACTGCAAATAGCCTTTCGGATCCAACGAAAGCATCCGTTTGGGCCCAAAGTGCTCCAAAAAATTGCTCTTCCTCTCGATTGAAGAAAAAAGCACAAACAAACTGGGGCTTGTGTCTTCGAATAGTGGCTTCAAAAAACCTTCGAACAAGAAGCAGCAGGGAGTCTCTGATACCATGTAGAAGTTGTAAAAACCAACTTCACAGATTGCCAAGATCAACTGCATGCAAATAACCTGCTAAAGAGAAACCAGAAAAATGGAGGAAAAAGTAGAGCCTGGAAAAACTCAACAAGAAGAGAAAAAAATTGTATTCCAAGATTGATTGAATTGAATGCTTGCTTGCTTAGATGAAAAATACAAAGAGATCAATCCTTATAAAAGGAGATTGAAACCTAAAAAAGGGTAACCTAATCCTAAAAAAACTAGGTTGCACAATATAATTAATATAAAATATTAATTATATGTACCTAAGAGATAGCTTAAGGAAACTAGAGTAATAGGCAACTTATTTAATTAAATCAAAGTGATTTAATTAATAAGTGAAAACAACTAATTACTCTAACATCCCCCCTTAAGCGAAGCTCGGGAGGTAAGCTAACCTAGAAAAACTAAGAAAGCAGGAAAATGGGTCCTAGCAACAAGGCCTGATCAGGTACCCAATCACAACAAAATCTCTATGAAACAGAGAAATAGAGAAAACCACATGGGAAAAACCCTACTCCACAAAGAGATAGCAAAGAATGTTCCAGAAGAAGGAACAAAGAGAGATCATGAAGAGAACCATTGAAGCATGAAGAACCACAAACTCTGTCAGAAAGAAACTGTTGATCTGAAGATCCTCCATGGAAAATAGAAGGCATGAACTGAGAGTGTCTATATGGTAGGTGATCCATCTCACCAAAATGCATAGGAAGCTAGCCATTGCAATTGCCTAGTATATAGGATCAAATACTGAATACATAGCTCACTCCAATGAACCATCAAACTAAGGAAGCATTAGAAACAATAGAATAATAGGCTTTTTGTTGTAAGAGTAGGCCTTTACATTTGGTATCAAAGCCTAGTTTAAAACCTAAGCCTTGGGGCTGCTATGCTAACTAGCGCAAATGTGTACAAGTGTTTGAGTTATCCCCATGGCCACAAGAGCTAACTGTAAAGGTGAATCCAGTAATGGTCCATGAGCTGATGAACCTAATCAGAGACTTGATCAGATTGTGGCACTCCTAACTCAGCAAGGGGCCTTATTGCAAAAACAAGGACAAAGGATGGATTCCTTTGGATAGAATGTTTAGGGTAGACCTACAGATGAGGAGGCAAGGAAGTGCGAAGAGGATCAATGCCTAGAAGCCCTACATCAATAAGAGGAGGAACATAAGAAGAAAATTGAGGATGACTAGTTGGTTGAGGTACTCAGGATGTCAGAGCAAGAGAAAAAGGCAGAAGCTAACTGCTGATTGGCTATGAATAACATAGATAGGGTGCAGATTGTGGCTGACTTAAGCAAGGACCTCAAGAAGGTCACACCACCCAATTTTTATGGAAGAGATTTTGGGGAAGACATTGAGGCATAGATTGCAAGCATGGAAAAGTATTTTCTTGTGTGAAACTATATAGGGAAGTCTTGAGTAGTTTGGTCTACTTTTCAGCTCATGGGTCAGGAAGGTACTTGGTGGGAGAATGTCATGATTGAAAAGAAATTTCAGCATGGAGAGGTAACTTGGGAAGAATTTCTTCAACATTTTTGCAAGCAGTGGTTACCACAACTCTACTACGATAAGAAATCAACAAAATTTTATAAATTGGTCCAAGGGAACATGAAAATCACACAGTATCATGAGCACTTTTGTGATTTGGTGAAGTATTTACTGCAGTATAAGCATGATGAACTATTTAGAACCCAAAAATTTGTGATGGGTTTGAAACCTGAGATTTATAGTGAGGTTGAGATGCAGGAACCTGAAACGATGAACTTTGCACTGCATAAGGCTCTTAAGTAGGAGCAAAGAGTGAAGGATGCAACCTCATCTAAATCCATCAGCCAAAATTATAAGAGGAAGTTCCAGGATAATAGAGGATATCAAGATAACAAGGGGTACCAGGATGACAGGTATAAAGGAAATGGGAAGAAACAATAGATCAGAAACATGGAAAAAGGACAAGAGGGTTCTGACAAGAACAAGAACAAAGGGAATTGGAATGGTAATAGGAATCAGAATAACAAACATAATGGGAATGGAAATGAGAAAAGTGAAAGGAACTAGAATAACATGAATGATCAAATAGAAATGATGATAAGAAGGGTCCTAGAACTTGATTCTTTTTCTGTGGTGGTAATCATTTTGTTGCTAAATGCCCACAACAGTCTAATAGAAAGGAAATTCCATCATAGCATCACATTCATGCTACAGTTGATCATCGGCAAGTAGATTTTTAAGCTACACCTATTCAGCTGACCGGTACACTTTTTGGTATTCCTGTTTCTATTCTAGTTGATACTGGTGCTACTAAATGTTTTGTAGATCCTAAAGTAGTAGCTAGACTACCTATTAGAGTTGGTTTTATGGTTGAACCATGGACTGTAGAGTATGGTAATAGGGCTAAGCGGCAGGTAGAGCAATGTGTTTTCTGCAGTGAGTTAGAACTTTCCAACTTTCAAACAGAGGTCAATCTTTTTGTAGCTCCTTTGGGTTCTTACGATGTCATCCTAGGCATTAACTGGTTAAGTGAACATAAGGCCTTAGTTAATTGTGAGGATAAGGTAATTGAATATTGTGATGACACAGGGCACTCAGTGACACTGAATGGTGTCAAAAGACCACTTGAGCTAAGACACATCTCTACTATGCAATTAAAGAAAGCAAGGAGAAAGGGGTGTCAGTTGTATGTGGCACTTGTTAAGGATTTGGAAGAAGAAACCACACCTCATTTAGAAGATTATGGAATCTTAAAGGAATTCAGCGATGTGTTTGCAGATGATTTGCCAGAACTACCTCCACAAAGGGAGTTCAATTTTTCTATTGATTTGGTACCAAGGGCTGAACCTCAATCAAAGGTTCCTTACCGCATGACTTCCACTGAGATGTATGAGTTAAACACTCAATTACAAGAACTCTTAGACAAGGGTTTTATCAGACCTAGTGTATCACCTTGGGCAGCACCTGTAATCTTTGTCAAAAAGAAGGATGGTACCTTATGACTGTGCATTGATTACCATATGTTGAATAAGGTTACCATAAAGAATCGGTATCCTTTACCCCGTATTGATGAATTGTTTGATCAAATGAAAGGGGCTACCATCTTTTCAAAGATAGATCTAAGATCCGAATATCACCAACTTCAGATTAAGGAGGTGGACATATCCAAAATAGCATTTAGGACAAGGTATAGGCATTATGAATTTGTGTCTTACCTTTTGGACTAACAAATGCCCCTGTGGCTTTTATGAACCTGATGAACAATGTGTTTCAGGATTGTCTTGATAAGTTTGTGGAAATTTTCATTCATGATATTTTGATATATTCTAAGACTGTGTAGGAACATGAAGAACACTTGCGTAGGAGATCCATTATTTGGGACACATCTTATCAGTAGATGGTATTGTAGTTGATCCAACAAAGGTTAAAGCCATTCTTGAGTGGCCAGTACTTCAGAACGTTAGTGAGGTATGGAGTTTTATGGGGTTGGCAAGTTATTATAGAAAGTTTGTGGAAGGGTTCTCAAAAATTGTAGCACCTATCACTTCCTTGCAGCGAAAGGAAAAAAAATATGAGTGGACTGAAGCATGTGAGAGAGCATTTCAATTGCTGAAGCAAAATCTTACATCCCCTCCTATTTTAGTGATTCTAGATCCAAATGGACACTTTGTGGTTGTGACAGATGCATCAGGGGATGGACTAGGAGGTGTACTTATGCAAGATGGTAAGGTAGTCGCCTATGAGTCCAGGAAGCTTAAATAGTATGAGGTAAACAATGCACTGCATGATCTTGAATTGGCTGCAATAGTACATGCCTTGCAAATGTGGTGGCATTATTTATTAGGGAAACCCTTTGAGTTGAAAACTGATCACATGGGGTTGAGGTACATTTTTACTCAACCAAATCTTAATGCTAGACAGAGGTGATGTCTCGAGTTTCTTAGCGAGTATGATTTTGGCATTGAGTACATAAAAGGGAAGGAGTGGTAGAGTACATTCTTTGATATCTCCCTAGAGATACTCATTATGATTGGGTGAAATCAGTTTTGGATGTGGATTCTTCAGATTCTTGGTTTGAGGATTATTCTTTTGATGATGATGGTTTACTTAGATACCAAAATAGGATATATGTTCCTGACCGTGAAGGATTGCGGAAGGTGGTTCTTGAGGAGATGCATTGCACTCCATTTGCAGGGCACCCTGGGGTAAACAAGATGATGGCTGATTTGAGACCATTATATTTCTAGTCGAGACTCAAGTGGGATGTGACAGAATATGTGGCCCAGTGTTTGGAATGCCAGCATGTCAAAGCTGAACATGTCCATCCGGTAGGATTCCTATACCCACATGAGATTCCACGGTATAAATGGCAGGTTATCAGTATGGACTTTGTGCAAGGTTTACCCATGACATGATGCAAGCATGATGTTATCTTGGTCATAGTCGATAAATTAACTAAAGTTGCCCACTTTATTCCTGGTAGTCTGGAAGATGGTTCTCTAGTTTTGGCAAGGAAATTTTTGTAAGAGATATTTTGGTTACATGGTATTCTAGAAACCATTATTTCAGATAGGGACACACATATGACTTCTCAGTTTTGGACTACTTTGAACTCTACTTTGGGTACACGGTTGAACTTCGACACTGCCTATCACCTAGAGACAGATGGTCAAACCAAATGAGTTAATCAAGTTTTAGAGGATTTATTGCAGATGTACTACATGGATTAGCAGTACAAATGGGAGGAGTATCTTCCATTAGTGGATTTTTCTTACAACAACTACTATCATTCATCTTTGGGCATGGCACCTTTTGAAGCCCTTTACAGACGTAAGTGTCATACCCCTATTAGCTGGGATAAGGTAGAGAACTAGATCATAGTAGGTCCATAAATGTTAAAGGAAATGGAGGATCATATGGTTTTGATCCATAGTCAGTTGAAGGAAGCAACTGATCAATAGAAGAGTTATGCTAACAAGAAGTGCACTTTTAGGCAGTTTCAGATTGGGGATAAGGTGTTTTTGAGAGTTAGACCATAAAAGAGTTCCATCTCATTTGGCAAGAGTTCAAAGCTTGCACTTAGATGTGTTGGCCCCTTTGAGGTGTTGGAGGTTATCAACCTAGTTGCTTATTGGCTTTCTCTACCACCCGCACTTGCCCATATTCACATTGTTTTCCATGTATCTCTTCTGAAGGCATATCACCCTAACATGTCTCATGTGCTTGACTGGCATGCGTTGCAGGTTCAGGATCCGGGAGTGGTGGCAGTTTAGCCCACCAGACTCATTGACACTAATACATTTGGTACCAAATTGCAACGGCAATGCCGTTGCAATTTTTTCGTCACAACCTTCTCATCATCGCACCATCGTAATTGCGATGACAACAAGGTTGTGACAAAAAAACTACAATGGTACTGCCATTGCAATTTGGTACCAAATGTATTAGTGTGAGCAGTGTACCATCTGGGTAGGAGATCGAGATGTTCTCTAGTACAAGGTCCAGTGGGATCAACCTGGTGAGGATAGTGCCACTTGGGAGTATGCAGATGACTTACGCCAGTCTTTTCCTCATCTATTTTGAGTAGCATGTTTACTGTTTATCTAGACTTTAGTTGAACATTGTTATATTGTTATTTTGATTGACATCGGGACGATGCCTTTTCCTAGAGGGGAGGGATGTCACGACTCATCATATGACTACTTTGTTTGTGCCTATATGGAAATTAGGTGGCAACCTTGTTATTTTGACTAGGTCAACTATTTTAAACTTGCTAGAATAATTCTTGGATTAGATTGATCTTGTCATTTGATATGTTAACTAATCAAAAATTAATGCTATTAAATGTTTATTTTAAAATTATGTTAAATGAATGGTTAAGTTGTTTTATGATCATGTTTACGATATTATGTAGACGTGATTTAAGTTCATACTTTGATGTATGTGTATGCATTATAGTTATGATGTTCTTATATGATGTTTTATTATTGACTGACAGATAGTGACTCCTTATGTTTTGCGAGTGTTTGAGTGTTTGCAAGTGTCGAAGGCAAGGGTGTAGCTGAGGTAGAGAGAGTTAGCCTCTTGGAAGGGGATAGACGGATAATCCCTACAACATATCACACACCACTTAGTCTAGCATGAATAAATGTTGATGCATTTGATTTTATTTAAATTCCTAATATTTAAATGGTAATAAGGTAATGAAATGAAGTTTGATGACAAGATTTAGGGGTCCATTTTTTTTATGAAAAGAAAACAATTGTGCTAATTGTTTCTTATTTTAGAAGATTAATAATTATATTAAAAAAAAATGATATTTTATTTGTATTTGTGAAAAACTTATCTACATTCCTTACAAAGTTGAGTTTTTAAAAATGAATTGGTTTTATTATGTTACGGGGAGCAAAATGATCTTAATGACTGCTATATTTGAGAGCAGTGGGAAAATGCTTTTCCAGCGAAATCGCATGTCTTTTCTCCTCCAAGTCTGAGAAGTAACAGAGGGATGATGATAAAGGAAGGGGGGAAATCAATTTAGAGGCAAAGGGAGAGAAGTGGACAGAGTGTCGGAAAGGGGGAAATGCTCAAAATTTGGGAAGTTGAAGGAAATAAAACATTTTATAGGTTCCTCTACTGTTGCATTCTATTTAAATTAGTATTCTTTTGCTTTCTTAGTCTAAATTCACAAATTGATGGTTATAAATTCTATATCTCTGTTTGTTTGTAGATTAAATACTCACTGTTGGTAAAAAAAGGGCACGGAGATTTGTATTTATGTTTAAAAAAAAAAACCCTCTTTTCATTTTCTCTACTCTAGCCACCAATGTTTTCTAGCAAATTTTTCTTTGAGTATATGGCACTAATATCATTAGGGAGTTGAGCATAAACATTTTTTTAAAAAAATTTGCAGGTAACGTCTATCAAAAACTTGGAGCATTTCTTTTATTTCCGCTAAGTGAGGCCTTTTCTTTTTGTGTTGTCTGATTCAGCGTGGAAAGAGCATCAATTTAGCATTTGGGATGTCAATAATAACCTCTCCTAACCACATTTGGAATAGTATTTCTTAGCATTTCTACATGTCTTTGGGTTGCCCTTTTGTTTTTTTTTGTAAATGATACTCATTTACTTTTTCTTTTTCTGATTTGAAATAACTTCGTATGTTAATCTAAATATATGACTTTTCTTGCAAATTTTATCTAGTTTTATGTTATCCTCTAGCTAGAATAGCTTATTGCACCCAATATCAATATAGTTTGGGTGTTCTTCTTGTTCGGATATGTTTTATTTTTATATATGTCCAAATTTCAGTCACACAAATTTGCTAAAATGTGATTTTTCTGATTTCATTACTGTCCATGCTTATTGGAGTTGTTAAGTTAGGATTGACTCAATATTGGACTTATTGTAGCAAGGAAATAGTTCAGATTTAAAGATGTGTTGTTGTCCTTATCAATTATCTGGTAAAGCTGTGAACTTATGTTGTGCTTCCATGGGATTGCCAAACCAAACTTGCTTCACAACCTGATGTTCATTGTTATTTTAAAATATCAATCATACTTCCATAGTGTCATTAGGAAAATATCTAAGTTAAAACTCTATCCTTCCTCCATTATGGTTTTAGAAGGAAGTAAAATATGTTTGAGTTGTTTGACATTTTGTTGCACCATTTTTTTTAACATTATGTATTAATATGCTAGTTGTAGACTCTCATTTTATGACTGCTATATGTTTAGAATACCTTGGCTTAGTAGCTACTATAAATTCCAAAACACTGCAGTAAAAAAAAAAACAAAACTTCACATACAGTGTTGTGACCGAATGGTCTTGGCTTGTGTGTGTTTAATCATCATACTCTTTTGGTTTTTACAATCAACTTATGAATGCTATCAATTTGTGCAAAGAAAACTAAACTGTTACAATAGGTGTTGTTAAACTTTTACTGCTGTTAACAAGATCTAGTGCTCTTTTATATGGTACTTCTCATGGTAATTTATGAATATGGTTAACATGAATGGATGAATGAGATAAAAGTTACCCAACATCTGATTAATATCAGAAGAGATACAATGGATTTCATTAAATTTTAAGTGTAGATTTACAATTTTGTTAAATAATCTTGGGAGTAAATGGTGATAATACTTTTATATTTTTTTGAAGACTGAGTAGTGTTGAAAACCAGTATATAACTTAGAAACATTTTGCGAATTGTTAAGTCTTAAGTTTGAATGTTCTTATTTCCTTATGGATGGGTATATATGGCATTGGGAGGGTAGAGATGGATGCTTATTATTTTGCTTCTCTCAACCTGTCGAGTGTTGCGTGGTAGGATTCATTATTGTTTGACTCTCCATGCATCATGTTGATGAATTTAGTGCTTGGCCAAGGCATCTTTTATTTTATTTTAGTTGAAATACTATTATTTCTAACATTGTGTATAGATAGATATGCACCTTTTTTGTTGAAGCATAGATCATATATGCTGATTTGTACATATGGGTAATATGTTCTCTTTACTTTCTGCATATGTGTTGATGTGTAGAATGTTATTTTATTTCCCTGCCATATATATGTGATTAGGCTACTTAGCACATGGATGTCTGTAGTAAGTTTCATAGCTGCACCGGATCGATCTAGTCTATCTTGTTTTGAGAAGCTAACTTTCTCATGCCAGGGTCAGGGAGTTCTTCATTGTCAGGAAGAACCTCGGGGGAGTAATTACTCTGTGGTTGGCAAGATAAAAGCATTTGGGCCCCACCCCCATTTTAGATAGCAGATAGACATCGATCGTTGGCTAAGGATCAGAACACTCAAAAGTAGGACAATGAACACTTGGAAGTTTAAAATGCCTATTGGCTGATCACTCATTCATTCTTTATGATGTCTATGCATCTTTTGTAATGTACCTATGTACCATATTCAGTTATGTTGACATTTCATTATATGGATGTAATGAAGACTTATCTTTTTTGCTTCTGATCAGTATTGTAAAATGAGGTTATTTAATTATGTAATCCTTATTCAGTTGACTTAATGAAGTGTCTTGACTTTTCAATCTCCATTGCTGATGTGTTTTGCCTCTATTTCTGTATTTCTTGCTTTCTGGATGAGTTGGTTTTTTGTTGTAAGAGTAGGTCTTTATAGGTATCGTACTTAATAAGTTTGAATACATGAGGGTTGAGCCCGACTAATTTCGTTACGAGCTTAGAAATTTAGGGGACTATGGCTTACAAGCTTCTATTCTTGATTGGGTACCGATGTGAGAATAATTATGACTTTGTCTTTTTGCATGGACCTGTGCTATGTCTTTGATTGCGAATGAACAATCCTTGATGATTCCCTCAAGATTATTTCAGTACTTTAAATGCTCCCTCTTTGTAACTAGTAGAATTTCCATACTTTGGAAGCCTGTCAGGATACGTGTGCAGAGGTGGTATTGACAATGTCTCCTCAATTGTGTGGTTATACATAAAATGCTAGGTTCTAGGACATGTCAAGGGATTCTTCAATTTAGAGTTAATGATCTGAGGTACAGGTATGTGTTGTGTGGAAAATTAAAAAAAAAAGCCTATAATGATGAACATAGATCATCATTTCAATGCTATGATGAACTGAATGTTCCTTTTGTAAGGTACGAATGTAGTTACAAAATGGTTCCAATTTATCCATAAATTTTTTGGAAAAAATAGAGGTAGAATACCTTATTAAGTCTTCTATTGCTAGAACTAATTGGCATCTAGACTTACTATGCGGAGGATAAAAGAGATGAAATTATGAATAGTTCTAGAATTGTATATGATGTATTACAAAACCCCTCAATAGTAAGAACAATTCAATTATAAGTCATATTATATACATCTTCTTTAAGGATTAGATACTTTAGCAAATAGTCTACTATTTGTGTACATGAAAACATAGGATAAATTGTACTACTACATTTTGGAAAAGGGTCATTAGCATAATATGTACATATATGCTATAGATATTTTGGCAAAAATTTATGTTGCATTTGTGTATTATGAATGACATGTATGTTGCAAGTATTTTGATAAGACTGTATTATGGCATTAATAGACAATAGAGGAGTTGTATAGAAACATCCTAGTAGATGTTTATTAGCAATGTTAATTGAGATATAGGTTTCTTTATCATGAAACTAATGAACAATGTGTGTTGCATTATTTATTTATAGATGCTTCAATATTTTATTAATGAGAGGGATCACACTGCACAAAATTACCTTGGTTAATGTTGTTCAACAGTTAAAGCTCATTATTGACTAATATAAGCCTCAATATACTAGATATAAATTTAAAAGCCTCAACCTATTGAAAAGGAAAACTTATAGAAGTATTTATAGCCTATATCTATTTGAGATAGATTAGTTGTTGGAGCTTTGAAAATACACCCATATGTGGAGTTTTCTTAGTGTATGATTGGATGAACACCTGGTTACATTCTAGTAATTTGTATGCTTAAAACCGTGGTTCAACCGTATTCATGATTGTGTAAGCATATCTGCTTAAATGATAACAATGAATTGTTGATAAAAGTTGCATTACATGGAAACGTTCTCTAAAACGAATGGATACCTTATTTGGAAACAACGTATGGAATGCCATTGTTCTGAATGCCTTTTATTTATATATAAATGTGTTGATAGAACTGCATTCATTCACTAAAATTTTTTTTGCCATCTTGAGTCCCTAAAATGGAAGTAGATGTTCAAAATTATTTTATCAAAAATCTATGAGTATTGATATCTATAGGCTGGTAGTGAAGAAATGATATTTTTTTTCTCACCACTTCATATGAACTTATTGAACTACCCTCCTAAAGGGTGTATAATACCAGGATTTCTTTTAGCTAACATAAAATCATTGTATGATTTATGCTGAATGTAGTGGAGTACATGTTAGAATATTTAGTCCAATGATATAACTAAATTGAAACCATGACAAGAAACTCATACAATAACACCAGATATGTTAACTAGGGAAAAACTTGATCAGAGGGAAAACTCTGATGGGGATGGTACCCACAAGATGATGTACTACTATAAATATTCCTTGTTAGAGGATGGACCCTGTTAGGAGTCTATGAATACATTTAGTGCATATGAGTCCCTGTTAGGATATTCCAACCCTATTAGGAGTTGTGGGAGACAGCTGGACATTGCCCAAACAGCTCCAAGCACAAGACCAATGAACCCATTGTCCAAATGATCTCTGTACTATTCCTTGTAGAATAATAGATTTGGTACTATATTGTTCCTTCCTCTTTCTCTATCCTATCAACTAGAGCTTTGTTCCTTCTGATCTTGTAACCAGATCATGAATCTTGCATCTAATAATCCCTTGGATCGCTTACATGCATTCTTCGAGCACTCTGCTTCTTTTCACACTTCACACTTCATACAATGATCATAATATTCCAATTACATTTGTAATCAAGGAAAATATCTTTCCTTTGTACTATATCTTCATAATAATTCCTTGAGTTAGCCTTGAGGCTTTCCCAATTAATTAAAATAAGATAATTAATTAGATACAATTGCAATAGCACTGTCAGCTTACAGTCTATACAAAACTTCACACATGCAATACTAAGGCTTGTGCACCTGCTAACATCATCAGTTGAATGTCCTCTGTCACTGCATGACTGCACATCTCTTCATTAAATCTTAGATGTAAGATAGCCAACAAACATCAGCAACTATTTTCCCAACACTCTGTCTCTAAACTTCTCTTTATAAATTAGGTACAACTTCCATACATCTTTGACTCAGACTCTGTGCACTTAACCACATCATTAGAACATTGTGCTAAACATGTCTATAATTGAGCATTACCAGACAATCAAACCATTGTCCATACCATCACAATCTTTGTTTGCTACTCTGCTAGTCTTTACAAAAACAATGCTATGTTGACATCAATGACAAACACAGTCATGAATGCAACATATCAATAATATCCAATGCTTAGGATACTCCCCCAATGTAATATCATCAGCATTCATGCTAATAGTACATTCTCTCAATTATAATTTTATGCTAAATGTAGTTGAGTACATTCTATGAATTGTTAGGATTAACCACAAACATAAATAATAATTACATGCAAATATAACCAATATGTGAAAAGATGTATGAATGCAAGGTAGAAGATCTCTCTTCTAACTTCCTATTTTTCTCTTTCAGAGCTTTGATCCTTTTAAGCAAGCTCTCTCTCTCTCTCTCTCTCTCTCTCTCTCTCTCTCTCTCTCTCTCTCTCTCTCTCTCTCTCTCTCTCCCTCTCTCTCTTTATGAGAACATTTATGGTGATGACTTCCTTTTATTTTTCCAAATGAATGCATTTGGCATCTTCCTTAGCAATGTTCATCTATGAGATTTCTTTCAATATATGGGACTTGACGTATGCTTGACCTAGCATTCAAAATGTTCTTATACCATCACCTATGGTTTACTTCTTTAGATACATTGGGTCTGAAAGTGGTATCTCCTACAAAAGAGACAGTTTTATCCTAGAAGATTTTTTCTTTTAGTAATGGGGTATTGAACATTTCACCTAAAAGCCTGATATTCTAAGATTTGGAATTTAAGGATGAATATGCTCTATCTACCACATGATGATATTGGGAATGGTTTGAGGTGTTATCATAGGGTTTCCATGTGTGGTTAGGATCTTCTTTTTTCTTGGGTTGATTCTTCCTAACACCATGGGGTAGTTCTGTGTACAAAGGGATATTTGAATTTGCCTTTGTGTATGCTCTTGTGTTTTTTCTTCTATCTTCCATTTTAAATAAAACCTAAAATATATAGCACTAGCTACTTAATCTTTGACCAAGTCACCACCCACTAAGGGAAATTTTTTATAGCTAAAAGACATAAAAACAACACGAGAATAGAATATTTGACCACATATCTGACACAAGAACTTTTGTCACAATGTACTTTGGAACTTTGTCACACAGACAAGGCACTATTTGGATAGAACTCATGTCACATACTTCGTGTTGTATTGGAATTTTGTAGATTCTCAAGGTTTTATTATTAAAATAGACCAATAAATGCATTCCACAGTAGAGTCACCATTTTTTTGGCTTCTAATTTGATAAAATTTTAACCTCTTAGATGATAAAAAAACCTAGGAATTAGCTAGAGACCATGATGGGCATTCTAAAATACAAACTAAAAGGTCCATCTGATAAGACTCTGATGTCTTCTCCACTTTGAACTCTACAAAATACAGGTGGTCATACCTAGGAACTCATTTTTTATTTACTTTAAATTAAGACTCTCAACATGAATTCCAAAATAACAGATGATTTCCTTAATTATTTTAACTCTATTACAGTAAAAGAGATGACAAATGGCTATTTTATCAAACCCTAAACTCCATGAATCAAGTATAGGCTAATGTTTCAAAACTTCAATAATAGAACATTAAATGATTAATTTATATAAATTTTAACACATATAAAATATTCCAAGATCAAGTTCGAGGATGACCAATGCCTTATCTAT